>PPOK02000012.1:0-288332 GCA_003708865.2 Kazachstania taianensis | reverse complement strand
TCTAGAAGCCCATATTAAAGAGGTATTTAACTTCCACTATTGCTGCACTAGGAAACTAACCGAAACTACCAACTATGGAACATCTGTTAATCGAATATCAGGAAAGCTGAAAAGCTGATCTATTCAAGAAGACAGAGGAGCCTGTTCTGCTCTACATGGTATGAAGATTTCAATAATGGGTGGTACTGTCAATCTATACAACGAACGCCATGTTGACCGATATCTCTAGGAATGTTACCCAGCTGATTATGAGTCCAGCAAATCCTAATACATGTCATTTTACTGCTTCAGTGGCCACATTGAGTATTCTACATCTTACTATTGCGATTCCCCACGGGTTAATAATCACTATTTGGGTCAAAAATCACTGATTCAAACTGTATTTTTTGAACAGTGGATCTAGTATGAGAAATATGGTAACAGTCAGTTCCAATACTGCTTTTTGGAGTACTCGAAAGGAAAACTTGCCTTCCGAGTGATTATTGAATTTTTACTGGTTCACATTATACTTTGCTAATATGGGAGATTTAGCACTATTATTAACCGTCGTTTCAACAAATTTGCTGTAACAGTACTACTCACTGACTCCATTGTCCAATAATTTCGAACTGGGTAGTTAAAAAAGGCCAAGTTATCAGTTTGGCGATATCCTAACTGCTTCTTATGTCTCCTATCTTTTAAACAGCACCATCCATGACCACTGTGCTTGAACCCATGGAGATATACTTTAGTTTGAACAGATTGATGTGGTGTCTGATGACAGCAGCCCAGAATATATCATACTTAGCACCCCTCATGAGTTGTCAACACAGGTCTTTCCACTCAAGTAACGAATAGTAAGCCTTAATTTCTATTCATGTCCATTAGTTTATCAATTAGTAGGGCCTCCATTGTATGTGCTCTGTATGTAACAATTCTAAAACGAGCTGGATACCGCTTATGATTGCTGTACTCGCTGCAGATGTTTATCATGTAGAAAAAGAGACCCAAATCAAAGGCGATAAAGGATTATCAAGACAAGCAGTATGCAAGTAGTAATAGAGGATTCGAACCGGATCTAACAGTATTGGTACCTGATGCGGATACGATACAAAAGATCAGTCTGATCACGATGGTACAACCCGAGGAGAAGATCTTCTCTGACCGAGATCGAGAGCCAACAAGAGGATCGAGTCCGATATTGAGGACACTGAATTGAACCGGTTTGATGTTAACCTTGGTAATCAGAGAAAGTGACTGTGGGTATGAAACGTTTACTCTCAATTATTCTGATAATCCTACTAATATTTCATTACAGATATCGAAAGATAACTATATCAGGAGCATGAAATCTATAGATTCCTCTTACAAGAAATATGCACGACTTTTTGAACTGATAATGGGAATGTGGCATACCGAAAAACTTACAACAGTCCTGTGACAACTGATTGCTCCAATCCATCGAAACAGACGAACATGTCGCAGATTTTTCCGTCTTCCTCATCAGCTGGGGCTATGATAAGACAAGAGTGATTATCACTTTTTCAAACTGTCAACCTACAACTTCAAGTCATCCAATATATTTCTCTTATCCCAATTACCCTTTCCTAATTATCATCCTAATAAACCATCTTCACCCAGGGATATCTGGAATGCATATGAAGATTCCCATTGCTAGCAACACACTGGGTGTTCCAATATAAATGCTAGCTTAAATCGTGCTTCGGATATTGAGATTTAAATAAGTTTATGCTCTTAGAATGATGATATAGATGCAGCATGGGTTTTAATTTGAAAAGGACCAGAATAGATAAGCAGTAGGAAGATACTCTACTCGATAAATTTGCTACGCCGTCATGGTATTGAAATTTCTGAACTACTAGGTATGTAGACATGGTTATGCATTCTCTCGCTATTTCAAGCTAAAATTTGTTTCACCGATATTCTTTTATAACACTATACCTTATCCTGCTTGTTACACGTGCTTTAATATACCCGATGTGTGGTTGGTACTGACTACGTTGTTATAAATTATCTATACTATTGACTATATAGTATCCCCTGATTGTCAAGTGTTATGTTTCCTTTTCGAGTTCCAGCAATTGTTCAGTTTTGTCATTCGATTAATTAATGAATTTTCAATCAATTTCAAGGGTTTTCTTTGGTTTCGATCAGAGTGTTTCTCTGATTGGGTATCTTACGTATCGATTGAAGTCTCACCCATATATTCTCTGTTCCAACGTTGATAGGGGTATGTCCGTGTACCGATTGGTATTGATACCTTTTGAATGAGACAAGTATTTTAGTTTCTTCGGCACATTAATAGAATATCAATATACTTTTCAGGTAATAACTCCTTACTTTTGTTTAATAATAGACAGTTCGCTTGATGGTATTGAAATGAGGTTCAGGAAGTATTTAGAGATATGAAGAAAGGTATCGTCAAGTGCTTTTTTAGTAACAAGACGGCTAGAAACTGAGATTGTCTTGTGGCCTAATAAGCATGGTATTATGATGAATTCTACTTTATATTATTGGCATTATTTACTGAATATTGGGTAGCATCTTTGGGGCGCTTCTAGGGAAGAAAGTGTGTGCTAACATTGAAAGGATATATGATATGGACTTCATTAATGTTCAATGTATTTCTATTTTATGCGGTTCCCTTTAAACACATGATCTTTTATTATGGAAACCTTTGAATACTTTGATCATGTCAAGGGTAATATGTTTCTATCACAAGGTTCCATATATATGTCAAGGAAAGTTCCTGCTATCATCGTTTCGAAAAATATTTGAAGTCTAGAATGCCTCAACATGATAATTCCGATTATGGAGTCATGAGACATAATCATGGATACCTGCTACCGTTAAGTTTCGGCGGATATTATAAACTGGGATATTACCCCTTCAAGAATAATTTCCTTCTTAGTGGTAGTCCCTAGATTAATATTCTCTGAAGGTTGTGAAGATATTCCTAAATTGGAAACTTGAGCTCGACTTAATGTTTCATCCCCTGAAATGAGTATAATATAGAAGTAATTATATACACTCTTTTTATAGATTCAATTTTGTCGACGTGTTGGATCGCTTAACTTCAACATTAAAGTCTCCTACTACTCATCTCATCGAGCTCGCGTTAATTCTATCTGGGGCATCAGAAGCATCTACTCTGATTAGCAAAAGACCGCTCGCGACACTGCAGCTGCGCACTCACCTTTCGACTATCTATGTCCAGTCATACCTGTCTTAGCTTAACTGTGATGTATATCCAAATGAAAGCGTGTGGGTGGTTAATCTCCAGGATCCATTAATCAGAATCGTGCCCCTTAACTGTGTGGCAAATACCCTGCCATGGTCTCATCTGATTGGTTGAAAAACAGCTCTCAAGTCATGTAGAGAATTACCCTTTTAGGAAATATCTTAAGAACCAAATAACGTCATCGCATGTTAGGGATTGGTCAAGATCCAAAACCATGTATTTCCTATTTAGGAAATATGTTAAGACCCCATAAGATCTCTTACCTATTTAGGAAATATGTCAAGATTCGCTCGAGATCAAGACCCTTTCAAGAATGTGTCAAGATCCAATCAAGAATGTTATTCGATTAGGAAATAAATAAAATATGTCAAGATCCGATCGCGATCTATACCCTTTTGGGTAATATAAATGTGTCAATAAATGTGTCAGCTCTTATCGGGAATTTTCCTATCAAGGAAATTCTTGATCTGTCACGTGGGTGTGCGGCTGTGCATGGTGTCTGGGTTTACGTATAGCCGGGTAACAAATTTTCTGACCAATCAGATCCAAGATAATTTTTTCCGGTCAATTAGTAATAAACTCAACGCTGATTGGTCAATTGTCAAGTCACGTTTTTGCACGGCTATGCATAGTGTATGGGTGTTTATTGACCGGGTAAGGAAAAAATAATCCGCCAATCAGATTGAAGCTGGATACCCATGAGTTATTTTTTTGTCATACTGGCATATTATTGGCTGAAAACTAGATCTTAACATAGTGAGTTTTTGAAGAAACTTGATGATTATTATCAATATATTACTGAGCTATATTTGATGTTTACATATATTCAACATCAAGATCGATCAAAATACTGACTGTGGGCAAAATGAAATTAGGTCACATGACCTGTTCTGGTCACGTGCCCTAGAACCCTAGATCTTAGGATGAAAAATATCAGTTTCCTCCACTAGTGTTACGCATATTGCTGATGTTGTACAATGCCATACAGGAAGGTCCAAAGCTATTCTTTGGTGATAAAGTACATCACCTGTTGAATATGACAATGGTTGCAGTCTCTTCGATCTTATCCATCGAACTGGATTTGTTGAAGGCAATATTGGTTCGATTTTCTAACCGTTAACCATAATCTTCAACTCACTCCCGAACGTCGTTCCCTAAACCAAAGCATTCCTTCAGAATTATTTTATATGTAATCTTCATTTCCATCACCTTATGGGAGGATCATCAACAAAGTTCCACTATGCGCGATAAACTGGGCATTAAGTTCCTTTCTGGATATTTTTTTTTATGATAAGTCATTTCATGCGCCGCACATTATATTACCAATCCGCTCAGATCAGAATGTCTACCCAGTATGGTCTCATAGTTCAACAATCATCAAAATCAAAATACTTCATCTAGTGCTTACATCGTTTCCTACAAAATCCATGTCATCTAGCAGTCGACAGGCAATAAAGGGCATACTAGATACTCCAGAAATGCAGATTTATTTGTCATACAGCCGAGACAATTAGGTCGACTTCCACTTTCGACTCTCCATCTCCGTATATTCTCCTACTAGCATGAATACCTTCAGTAGAAGGTCAAGCGCTTTTTATCAATGACGACATATGTTATAGGCTATTTCGCTTACACCAACTCTCCCACGTTCTTATTTACGCGTCACAACAGCTGCTTTTAAAATAAAGAAGTATTGGAATTTTGCTGGGCCCATTGATAGTGTTCGAGGACACAGGGCATACCTTATTGCAGTATGTTGTATATTTGATTTGGCATTCTTACTTGCTCTCATGATCTAAACCAACGATATGTTATTATGCACTATATTATGCATCCTATAATATTTTGATAAATTAAACGTCATTATAACAGGCAACAGATCAACTTGTATTTCCTGATGTTGTCAAAATTACAAGAAAGCTAAATGTTAGGTACTATCTTTTCTCCAAGTATAATCCTGGAGGTGGCTCAAAAGCAGACGGAGTATTCTAGTTGTAAATGTTTATTGGAGTACAAACCAAGTGCATATTCTGCACGATCAACTATACCACAATAGTATGTGGTAGCTCACTGAGAGCTAGAATCCAGTCTCCCATCTCATGTTACTTGTTCCCATTGGTACAACGGTCATCTAAACGAGAACTAACTGTATACTTTAACCTTATAACCTACGGGCACCTGGCGCTATATAATACAAATGAAATAGAAGCCTTAAGAGGGAAAGACAATAAAATGTAGACGAAAATCGTGAAGAGATAAAACAAGCATACAGGAACCAATACATCGACATTTTATAGGAGGCGAATGGCCGCTCAGAAAAAAGTGGAAACGAACAATAATGAATCCCAATATAGTAAACAAGTTCCGACCAAACTAGGAAGACATCATTTACATGCAAAGGAATCAAAGTATAAATTTCCTTTAGATGGTATATATCAGATTTGCATGCTCGTTGCTGATCATCCATACGAAATCATTACATAACACAGGAAATTGAGAAATAGTGTATATCTTGGCACAAATTTAGAAAGAGTATTACAGTAGAAACCAACTAACGGTACAATTCAAATTATTAAACTCCAAAGTATTTCTGCAAGAGTTATAAGAATTATTCCAAAAACATTTTAACTATTCTGGAATACTATCAGCAAATGAGAACAGCAAAGAAATCTCTTTAAATACCTAATCAGACTTTGAAAGCACCCTATCTGAGACATTCGATGTTCTGTAAAACTCCTCTTATCGAAGATTATGGTGTATTTTGAGCTCAGAACAGACGGCCCAACGAATTCCATAGAAGACAGACAAAATTCGCCTACACTTTCATATTAGTATATATTTTATTATATTCTCATACTGTATTATATTCCATTCTCAAATCCGATTCTTTATCTATATCAAAAGTTGGTATTATATCTATGACGAAGACACCTACATAGTGCAACCTTAATTGCTTTGTGTTGGTATTTAATATGACTTTCCTTATGTTATGCGTTTACACAATATCTTGCAAAATTATAATTAAAATAGGGTAATGTGATGTGTAAACTCTAATAATAGAAGTGCTTTTCTCATGTTTTATAATATACCTGCTTAAAGAACGAAACTTGGCCATATTTCAAGAATTGTTTATTTTTTCCATGGTTCATCTAGTTTTTACGCAATAAAGAAAAATGAAAAATTAAAACAATTTAATAATAAATATTAAATTATTTCGTCACCAAAGACTTACAAACAATACAAAGGTCAACATTGAGGATACTACATATATTTTACTTAACTACTATGGAAAAGGGTCGAATATATGGTAATCGGATCTTATTATATGGAACTTTATCCCTGTTTCTTCAAGCTATGAGTAATTGTGGAATTTTCACATTCTCTACTATTGCTATGATTTCTAATTCATTTTTCACCATTCTTAAGGTACATAAGGTTTCTTATGTTAATTTTTAAGATATATCTTATTCCAATATGAGGATGTATATTATAATACCAAATAACCAGCCAAGAGTATTTGAGACTGATGATACAAAACACCGACCTACCATTAGACACAACTTGTAATATTAGATCAAGCTATTGTTTTTTTTTTTGGCTTGTGTTGGATATTCATTCCCTTTCTCTAATTTTGTACTATTTTCTTAGTACCAAAGAGAGATCGAGTTAAGTATATCTTAGATAATATACCGAGATAATTAGTCTCTATATATCTTATCCTATGGCATATAAATGCTTCTTCTCGGAAAGTATCGACAAAATTCACTCATTTAGTTGTATTCAATGTATGGCAGAAAACTCCTCCCCGTCAAATGATAATATGCAAGAATTAGATGTGACGATATATCATCTTGATTAAAAATTGATGGCTACCTTGATCATGCACTGAATAGCCTTAATATGAAAAAGTCTTGTTCTAAGTGTTATCGTCAAAAGCGTATATCCGCTAACATCCGGTCATCTTTTGGATACAGTTCTATAAAGTATAATCATATTTGGACAAAACATCCAATTTTTTAGCTTCAGGAGCACATTTCTCAATCAAATTGAAAAGGTCTCTATTATTATACCAAACAAATATCAAAAGTAATTTGAGGTGAGAAGGTAGAGAAATTCGATCATTCAATAGACAGTAAGATTTCATCGATGAATATTTCAGTTCATTAGAATAGGAGATAGTAGTCAACGTTCATTTGGAGACTCAGAACGAAAGCTATAATACGAAGTTGGCCATCTTATTCGCTCGTTGGATAATCTGGTAAAAAACTCAAACTCATGATTATTGTAGCAACAGTACCAATTGTATATATACCAACGGTACGCTTTGGTTCGTTAGTTTGTGTTAGCTCTTGCTTCAGTCATTTCTGACGATTGTATAAAAGCGAATAAATGACGAATGAACTGCAGAGAGAAATTATTGTCACTGGATTACCTATGCACAATGTAATATGTCACTAGGGAGAATCAGCGTAATGTTTCATCACTCCTTGATGCGTTCAGACTACTTATCAGCAGTTTAACTATACTTAATTTTGGGATGATAATCTTGGGGCAATAAATCTTGAAAGAGTCATGTGATTTCTTTCGTGAATCTTTTCTTCTCGACTTACAGAATGGGGACAACAAAGCGTTTCAGCAAGAGTCACTAGGAACTCAATGGCAACCTTTTAGATACCATCCCTCTATTCCTACAATGACATCGATTCCAGTGAAGAAGGCACTTGCTGCGTTGTTGCGTGAGCCTGGAAACCAACTCTGTGCGGACTGTAAAACCCAGCAACATCCAAGATGGGCGTCATGGTCTTTGGGGGTGTTCATATGCATCAAATGTGCGGGGATTCACAGGTCTCTAGGTACTCACATCTCAAAGGTGAAGTCGGTTGATCTGGATACTTGGAAGGAAGAACATTTAGAGATGCTTGTGAGGATGGGAGATAACAATAAGGCAAATCTTTATTACGAGGAGAAATTGAATAAAGATGCTGAGACACAGTTGAAATTACGGAATATGCTTTTAGATACAAATAAATTGGCCAATTTCATCAGGAATAAATATGAATACAAAAAGTGGTGTAGTCAAAGGGACATCAATGAATTTACCGCTGACAAGCATACTAAACAGCATTCGACAGATTTGTTAGAACGGAGCATCAAACCAACAAAGTCGATGACAGATACAAATTTGCCAGTTCTTAACAGTGAAAATACCAGTAGCATAAACATGGCAGCAAAGCTAAATCTTAACAAGATTCCTACCAGCGTGTCGACTGGTTCGAGCCCTTCTAGTAGCCAAATTAACCGTAACAATGCCACTAATGACAGACCTGACCTGAAGAAGTCAATCCTCTCCCTCTATTCAAAACCTGCGGCACAATCAACACCTGCAAATCTCAACATGGTGAACAGTGCTACAAATTCTTCTCATTCATCGTTTAATATGGGAATGCAAAATAACATTACCAACATATCCAACAGTGCATTTATGAACGTAAACCATACTCCATCCCCACCGGTTAGTAACTCCGCGATATCATTAGATGATAATGAACTCTTCAAGAATGTGTGGCAATGATATTTTGTTCATCAACGACGTGCAACCATAATTTTGTACAGTAGTAAAGATTCATAAGGATTTCACATTAATATGTATATAAGCAATCATGCATATATATTAACTATACAGTATCACATCTTTCTTTTTGCTTAACTTTTGATGAAGATCATAACATTGATTAAGGCACAAAAGGTGAGAATATTTTTATTGTGTTTGTGTATGTATACTCAGTTAAATTGAATTGAAGAGGAATGTTAGCAAACGGTAGATTACAAAAGAACTCGTTTGCAAAGATATAGTAATAACGATGGTAGAATTCAGTTTTCATTCAGGTGCAAATGGTATACACCCTTTGTAATGTATCATTGCAGTCTTATGTGCCGAGTAGTACACACACGAACTGAACACGAATATGGTAATCAGTAAGTTCAAATCAGCATCTAACAACATTTTATTTCTGAAGTTTGATATTTGTACTCTTTCTTCTTTTCAAATGGTGTAACAAAGACTAATATTGCTTACAAAGTATCCTGCGATTATGTATCCTTTCTTTTGATATTCTTACCGAAGCTATCAAAGAGAGCTGCTCTCGTTCAACAGTGGAAGACCAATGAAAAAAAGGTACCCTAAAAACCATGGTGCTCGATTTCAAGAATTCGCTAGAGAGGGAACGTCCTTTTATATCTCTAGTATACTGTATATTGGTTCGAAAATATCGGTCCACAGCGTGTGTCACTCCTGCATCTATGACCCCTATTTACAACTCTACTAAATTAACAAAGGCTTATAGGGAAAGGCAAACCAAAAAACTACCTTGCAGTTATAACCGTATTCTCAGTGCTAAAAATGTCAAATTTTTTAGCACCGATTGGGTCATACTACCTTGCCTACTTCAATACCTTTCAAGAAAATCTATGTAACATTTCTCGTTATTTCCACCTTATCTTTGGTTAAATTGGGTAACACCAATCATTCGGATTATAAAAGGAAAAAAATAGACTATGTGTATATTATTCGATTACTTATTTGGGAAGTAAAGGGCCAGCCAAGATTATGGCGTGTCACACATTCCTCTTCCGCCAAGCTAATTAATACGTAATTGGATAGCCATTTATGGGGAAAAAAGAGAGAAATCGGATGAGGACTTACAAGAGTATACCAATTAAGTATATCCCACCGGGACAAACCTTCCTAGTGTTAAAAAGCCTTGGCTGTGAGTTGTGTCTTGTCAAATATACATGATAATGCTGGCAAAAAAAATGTGCCTGCATATTAGAGCCTTCATTAGGGGCATTCTTAAACGAAATGTAAGGGTTTTGTCCTTTTAATTTCCTCTTTTGACCACTGTTTTGTTGATGTTGTGTGCCTTCAAATTATTCAGTTGAGTTATAGCTAAATCCGACCACTCGATAATATTGCAGTTGTAAAACGAGATAATATAGCGTGTCCCTCTTCACTTTCTACAACAAATGCCCCCTAATATCTCCCCTAGTTGTCACAATAAAAAAAGGAAATTGTGACCCGAACCCGATCTTATTCGCTCGGAGTACACCACCAGATCAGATACCCCAAAAATACCCCTTTGGGTATCTATACTCCCAAATAATTCTCTACCATTTTCTATATCGCTTATATCGGGTTTATCGGCTACTAACAAGGAGGAGTACCACCTTTGATAGAGTTCCTAAAGTTTACCCCTACCTCCCTATCTTTGGCTAGAAGATCAAATCTGATACTTTATGAAGAGTTAGTGAGTGACTGTCGATGCATGACAACCGAGACATCTTAGGATCTTTGTATTGCCTTAACGATCTGATATCCTCGAATTTGACTACGATGAAGAATAAAGGATTCAAGAGAGATGATTGAATAACAATAAATTGCGCTTACAATCATCCTATGACTCTAGTCATTATTGGAAGCTTGTCGAAACAACAAATCCAAATTTGTTAAATGAATGAAAAAAATGTTCTTGTAGCGGTGAAATGAATATATGCCTACATATATGTACTTTTTTGGAATATGTGATACATTGCCTACCCTGTAGTGGCGACCTATTTTCAAGAGAGCACGAAAGTGTCTATGCTACTATCGTGTCCCTTAGTTTGCAAATGGGTTTCTAAAATTTTTGTAGAATATTGTCTGATTTTTATTCGAGTCGTCGTAGTTATCATCTCTTGTACTACTTAGTAACAAATTATCATTAAACCAGAACCTCTCGTCATCCAAAGTGGCCTTTTCTGGTTCTGGTGTCTTTTTTTTGTTCGAGTGACTATGACGTAAATGCGACTTCTTGTTACTAATCCTTTTATTATTATTCGTAACTGTGTTTGTGAATGAAGCCTGTTTCTTAAGTCCGAGATCTAATTCAAGATCGTCATCTAATTCATCATCCTTGAATAAATCATCCAAAAACTTTTTCGACAATTTTTTCTTGTTGTCATTTCTAGGATAAGAATCATATCCCTTATTCTTTTCCATGTTATATCCACCACCTAGCTCGTTGGCAATATTATAGTACCTATCCATGTAGTATGACTCTTGCCCCTGTGCTGATTTCTTTTTGGTGTCTTCATCCCTTTCATGTAAAACAATCCTCATCGAGTAATTCATACCTCCGTTACTTTCCCAAAATTCTAACTTTTCTTGTGGGCTAGATGTCTCATAATGGATACAGAATTGGAGATGGCCCTCAATTACTTGATTCTTGGCAATCTTATGTTCATTTTCATTTAAAAGCAAATTCTTCAAACTATGAATGCTAAATTCAAATGTATCATAACCATTAAAATTTTGATTCGAGAGGTCATTTGTCGGAATATTAACAGGTAGATTGACGAAAGTGGCCCTCACTTCATTGTACGTTTTCCAGTCATTCAATGTATATCTAATGTAAATGACTTTTTCAAAAAAATAGTTCCTTACCAACATTTTACCCCAAATAAAGTAGTCGTTAAGGTTATTGTATGTCTTTCGCTTTTCTAACTTGATATTTTGTAGGATGATGTTGGGGTTAATCTTTGAGTTAACAAATATATTTAATTTCAAATCTTTATTCGTCACAGAATGCAATACAGCAAAATTTGTGTCATAAAACCCATCAGGCTCCATCACTGTGGTTTCATCCACTTTATCACCACTGTCTGAACCTGTATCATCCTCGTATTCCTCCTCCTCATCAAACCAATCCAACCTACGCAACGGTATCTTTTTGTCAAAATTGATCTTTGCCACCAGGTCAACATCACTATTATGCCTACTCACCCTAGTCGGACATTCATCCTTTTCGAAATATTTAATTGGAAGAGCTTCATCAAAATGCACACTCTTTGACCTTCTATGGTTTAGTTTCCTCCCGTCTTCATCATCCCTTCTCAAGTTACCTTTTATCTTGATCGAATTGAAGGGCAACGATTTGGACCTCACGGGGATATACCTGTTCTTCGCAGTGTTAATCCTTATCAGATCATCTTGACTAGTCTGGAACTCATTCAATCTCTTTGGTTTCTTCAGATACTCCAATGAATTTGCCGCAGGGTCATTTGAAGGGAACATCTGTGGCGGATACACCTTTGCAGTCTTGTGTCCTGGGAGATAGTCCAAGTTGCTCGCACCACTGATACTGTTACTCCTCGAAGTGTTAATGTACATTGTACTCCCCTTTGCGTTCCTATATTATTATTATATTTATTGTTTTCAAGTTTTTCACAAAACTCCTACTCTCCTCTAATGTACCCAACTGATCTCAATAATAAGCAACCTCTCTTAGTCACTTAATCAATCAGTATCTCTCAATTCCTCAAATATCTTTTAGATATTGAGAGAAAAAGAACTGCTCGACTGGTTAAGATATATATAGCTTTCCACGTCTGATAAAAGGGGTCGCGACACACTAAATAAGAGAGTGTGAAATTTCAATTCTTTCTCTTTTACTCAATAAGAAATATTATCCGGTCTCTTATTATAATAAGGAGAATCGATACGAGCAGGGGTCAAACATTTTGCTGGTAGCGTTACATTTTTCTGTTGGGCCGATTGCGGTAACCGTCGTGTGGTTATAACAATCTGCAGCAGGAGGGAAAAATGCACGGACAATAGCACCTATCCACTACAACTCCTTATTTTTCCAATTAATCCTTCGAAAGAACCATTGCTCATCACCATCATAATTCAGGGCAAACGCACCCCCCACGCTTTTGCACTGGTTCGAGCGAAAACTCCTTGAACCCTGTTGCTTCTCCCTCGAGCCGTGGCTGCAAAACACAATATGTAAAGAGATCAGCCAGACCGTCCAGGGAGACGCCTCAGCTCTTGTTCTTCCGGTGAGCTGATTTCGGGATCCGTCTCCCGCCTCTCCGGTTTCGCCCAGAGAAGGCTCGGTGGGCCCGGGGAGAATGCTCAGTTTCAGGGAATCTGGCACGAGATCTCGGAAGGAAATCCTGCGTTTTCCGCGGATATTCAGGCGGGAAACTCTATTTTTCTCACGGGTTCTCGGGTTGACGCCGTTGGGATCTGCGCACCCCCTTCGAATAATCGGTTCGGTATTGTTAGGAGGATGTGACGGACAGCTGGGAAAGAGGGGGAGTGATCGCTCGGAGAGAGGTGCTCTTTCGAAAACAGGGGACGTCGCCCCAGGATCTTCTGCTGCGCCTTCGGGATAATTCTCTGGGGCCAATCCAAGACTTGCTTCCGTTGCAGACGTTCCCAAATAGCAAGGGGCGTCAGATGGTACGTACAATACGTACTTGCACTTGTCAGTTTATTCTTGGTTGACTCGACATCTCGTACACTGCTGAATGAGCTGGACGTAAATACATCTAAACGAGACCCCAACGAATATGCCTGTCAATCGATACTACAAGAGGACTGAGGTGATGGGATGCGCCCCTTGTCCACGGTTAATCGTATAATATAATATGCCTTTATTGTTTTATGAGAAATATATAGTTTTTTTGTTTATCTATCTATGGATTGTTTGCATTCTCTTCATTACTATAAAAAAGGGAGAAGCATCGAATTTGGAGAAGTGTGCCACTATGGGACATGACTTTTAACTTAGGATGCGCACATCTTTCTTAACTATCACCGGTGTTATCGTCCAGGTCAAACTTATACATCTTAACGTACCCAAGTTCATCACCACTGAAAAACTCTGAATCACCGATGTCAACGCACGCAATTGGTGATATCTTGTTCGAGGTAATATTGGGTTCCTCACTATTGGCGTTGACGTGAGTTGCATTTTGCTCTGCCGAGACGTCCTTTTGTAGATTCTTACCGTGGAATGTATGCATACATTTCCCACTTTGCAAATCCCATACTTTTATGCTACCGTCATGAGACCCACTGATGATTCTGAAGTTATCTGCAGCAATGTCCCAAACACCTTCGACATGACCGAATTGAGTTCTGATACATTTGCCTGTCTTGATATCCCACAGTTTGATTGTATTGTCAAGCGAACAGGACAACAAATGAGTCGGGTAGGGTATATTCTCATCAAGAGGTGCGTTACTGACAGGACCATTTCCGTTTACGTCTCCAGGTGTTTCGTCCTCATCGTTATCGTCTACTGTATTAGTATCAACCACAAGATTTTCTGCATCAATGATAGTTAGAGGGATAACTTTCTGCACTTGACCGACGTGACCCGTGAAGACCTTCAAACAAGTGTTTGTTCTAATATCCCACATGCGGATCGTGGTATCATCACTGCAACTGAAACAAGTGAACGACTTTGGGTGTAACTTCACACAGTTGACCCACTCGGTGTGACCCCTGAGTGTATAACATGTACGTGATTCAATATGCCATATTTTGACAGTCTTGTCGGCACTCCCCGAGACAATAATCTTCTTGAACGAATCGACCGACATCACACTGTCCATATGACCTCTATAAGTAGACACACACTCACCAGTGATATAATTCCACACTCTGATTGTCTTATCTAGGGACCCTGTCACCAATTTCTGTCCATCGAAGAAGAGTGTCTTGACACCACCTTGATGTCCATTCAGCCTTCTTATCAACTTCCCCGAAAATAGATCCCAGATACCGACGGTGTTATCGTAGGAACCCGTGAACAAGAACCTGTAATTGAACTTGAGGGATAGTATCCCATCCATGTGTCCCTTGAACTCCTTGATTATGCACTTCCCCTTTCTCCAATTCAGCTCCACTTTGAATCGATCTCTATATATGATCTTCCACGGGTTCATTCTCGTTACCTCTGTAGACTGCGCCTGCTGTTTCTGTTCTTGTTGTTTGCCCCTGATCATCTTGGCTCTGTTCTTCATGTGCAGCAGGGGCAACCCCCAGCCACAGTTTGGACATTTCCTATCGATGTGCTGCTGACACATGTGGTACCATACTCTGTCGTCATCTGCTAGCATCTTCCACTTCTTGCATACCATTGTAGCTTGGCAAAGGGACTCACAGTCCAGATAACTTAGGATCTTGAGGGATATTTCCTGTGGCAAAGTACTGATGAAGTCAATCTTGATGAGACACTCGAGTTGAGTGGATACGTACGAGAGTTGTGGGAAACAACATGAACCAAGTATACCGTCTAGAATTAACGTTCGTAGTTTGTCGTTTGAATTGCTGAATTTTGAGATGATGTGATGTATCTCCATTTGTTCATTTCTAGGCAATTTGGAGACCTTGTTATTGAAATCCTTTATCCTCTTCATATCTTGCTTGTGACAAGACGTGTGTGCTAGAGATGATTGAATCTCGGGATCATGTCTATAACAGAACTTGTTGAAGTTGAACTCTGGCAAAGAGGACGATGGATGTGGTTGTGTGGTTGCTATTGCTGCAGAAGTAGTAGATGGTGACACTGACGCGGGGTGTGCTTGTGTGTTTGTCATTGTCGCAGAACTAGACGGCGACATTGACGAAGGAGATATCATGTCATCCAGTTTGTTTGCGCCCGTAGTGTCATTACCACCGTTGCTATTATGGGGAGAATGCCTTTTTCGGAGTGGTCTCTCCAGAGTATTCGCATTTATTATGTTCCTCTCCGCCGCGTCATCACCATTACCTCCCGCATTACTAATATTAGTACTATCCCCTTCATCATCCGACTCTCCAATATTCCTTTTCCTGCTGCTTGGGGATGCTATACTGTTATTACCAAGTCCCTGCACATCTATATCATTAACGTCCCCACTTCGTACACCGATCTCACCATTATTCCTATGCATCTTTTTTTCCCCGTACCTTTGTATGTAGTTACTGATTCTGGTCCTTTATCCAGCCGAGCACCTTATGTTGAATAAGATCTCTTCTTGGGTTTTTAAAAGTAACGCAACTCTTATATGATGTCGAAACTGACGGTGAACTGAACTCCGGTGGCAGATGGTATCAAGCAACGAACCGCCTATTACCAATCAACAACACACGGGATAGCCTTCAAGAGTCTGCCAGGTATCCATAGTGATACTTCCTACAGGTTACATACATTTCTTCTTGCTATAGCGCTCGTTTTGTCACTCTGCACGGCTCCACGGCAGCAATATCCGTTCAGAGCCGCCGTGCGGCGGTGGCGCGCAACTGTGGCGGCTCTAGGACCACCCACATATGCTGTGGTGCACTGTCCCACCACAGTTTCCCGGGGTGCCATACCACGTGTCAGTTTGGTGCGGCACCTTTGCACGTGACTGCTGCTTCTTTTCTTTCTTTTTTTGCGGTTCCGACCGGAGCCGCGGTTCCGTCCCTCAAGATCCGGTGGTGACTGTGGATGGACCATTCCGCCCTGGTCGGCAATGGACGGTGGTCTTGTTATGGCTAGTCAGAGTGTAGTCCCACCAGTCTCCCTTTCGGATCAGTAAATACTGTAGCAAGCTCACAACACCTCCACGCGGGGAAATAGAACAAGATACAGAGTAAAATGCAGAGTAAGATACAGAGTAAAACACGCACCGATCCGCAATTGTCGAGGATTCGTGTTTCTTCCGGCTGTAGGGCAGTCACTGCACGCTGGCTGACGGCCGGCCGAGTTGCGTCACCACTGTTTCCAGAATGGAAGTGATCGCTTCTGCGCGGTTAAATTCTGCTTCTTCCAGTGGGTTTTTCTCGTTTTTTTTTTCCATCTTTTGGGTTTAATTTTCACCGTCCTTTTCGCGTAATTTCGCATTATCTTTTTTTATTTATTAGACGTCAAACTGATGAGGTCATCGGTGCATTGTCCTCCATTCTTGGCCCATTCAGGACAAACCGCTGCGTGGTTCTTATAGTCGCTCGTATACCTCCACCCCCCCATCAAAGGGATTAGTCAGACCGCCACCAACAACACCGGTACTCTCTTCCCTGTTCACTCTCCCCCAGACGTGTGCCATGAAGTTTGGAGACCATCTGACGGAGTCCGCTATCCCGGAGTGGAAGGACAAGTATGTCGACTACAAGCTGGGCAAGAAGAAACTGAAGTACCAGTACGGGAAGTTCCCCAAGGACCCGCTCAAGTCCATAGGCTCGTACAACAGTCGCAGTACGCCGAATATCGCCGCTACGTACTCAAGGGTGCCCTCTGTCCACTCGACTGCAGCTTACACTATCAACTTGGCGTCCTCGGAGGATGTGGACTCGGTGTTGAATTACAGCGCGTTCCAAAGACAGGCCATAAAGGATTTCATCGAGAACTGGCTGATCGCAGACCAGCTGACTAAATGCAACGGGTTCTATCAGTGGTTGCTGGACGAGTGCAGGAGGAAGTTTTCCATCTTGGAGGCACAGTTGAGAGTCTACGACTTGCAGAAACTGACGTTTCAAAATGAGTTTCTTCAAGATAGCAGCAGGATTCACAGTGCGAACACTAGTATCTCGGACCAGTTATCGTCCATACTGACCCCGCACGATACGTACAATGCGGATTTCTACGGGACAATGGGCAATGACGGTCCCGTGAGGAAGGAAAAGGATACTCTTTGGAAGAGGACCAAACTTTTCCTAGAGGAAAATAGATTGATGCCCTCTTGGCCAGATAGAGCCGGTCGGATCCCCGACATTATCCTGAACAACAACATCATGAATAACATCAGGGAAAGTAACGGTCACAAGTACCCTGACGACGTCGAAAGTGTCGACGCGGATAGAAGCCACATCGGGTTAGACACTGTCAAGGAGACGTTCGCGTACGACAAGATCGCCAGATCCTCAAATATCACTCTGAAACAGGCGCAGACTCTTCTAGAGGATGCCATCTTGGAGTTTTACCTGTTTTTGCAAATGGTCAAGACATTTAGAGATTTAAACGTTACTGGGTTTCGTAAGATGGTCAAGAAATTCGACAAGACTTTACAAACCAAGGAGATTAATAAATTTATGAAGTACGCAAAGGAGAACTATTGCCTGTTTAAACACGTCACCGCCAATATCCAACTCTTGGCTAAACAGATGCAACAGATAACTTCAAACCAACCTACAGCAGACTTGATACCACAAAACCCAAGCGATGATCCTCTTCTTTGGTGGGAAAGTAAACTGAAGGAATGGTTCACCCAGGATTTGACAAATTCATCAAACGAGGTCAAGAGAAATACAAAGACCTTGAAAAAATTGATCGTAGAGTATACTCTGAGTGAACAAATTATTCACAGGAATAATAGATCGATCACCCAGATGACTGTGGCAGGGTTATTTCTCGGTGTCACAATCTCATTGCTCGTTTACACGCTACATTCATCCTTCATCGCGTCTCAGGATTCGTACACTCACAAAATATTGTTCCCCATGTGGGGTGGTTGGCACATGGTGCTCTTGATGCTATTTTTATTTCAAATAAACTGTTTCATCTGGCATAGAACCGGTGTGAACTATAGATTCATCATGTTGGGAGAAACAAAGGCAAGAAATGGGACAAAACAATTCAATAACGATTTCGCCACAAGTGGCATACCATTACAACTGTACTCTATAATGTTTTTCGTCCTATGGGGTGCTCTGTGTGCGGGGATAAGTTTCAAATATCAACATCTGTCTCCTTGGTCATTTGTGTGTCTCGGTGGAACAGTGTTTCTATTTATCATCCCGGGGGATTACATTCCCTACTGGGATAAAATTATCACCACGAGGAAATGGTTGTGCATTAGATTCATTAGACTGGTCTTTGCAGGGTTTTATCCAGTTGAGTTCGGTGACTTCTTCCTAGGTGATCTTATATGCTCTCTAACATATTCTGCCTCAGATATTGCGATGTTCGGTTGTTTGTTCTCCTCGAAGGAACAAGGGCTATGTGGATCATCACACTCAATATCAATGGGTGTTTTAGCATGTCTGCCAAGTTACTGGAGAATGATCCAGTGCGTAAGAAGATACGCCGACTCAGGTGATAAATTCCCCCATGTGCTTAATGCTGTCAAATATTCACTGGGTGTCGCTTACAATGCCTCTTTATGCGCGTACAGATTGAATCACACTCGTCGGACACCATTTATCATTCTTTCAGCGGTCAATGCAGTCGCAACAGCTGCATGGGATTTAGTCATTGACTGGTCTCTTTTCCAGCCATCAAGGCACAATTGGTTTCTAAGAGACGATCTGTATTTAGCCGGTAGGAAAAATTGGAAAAATGGTACCTACGATACAAAGAGGAAACTAGTATATTATATGGCTATGGTTTGGGATGTTCTAATTAGATTTCAATGGATTGTGTGGGCTCTTGCGCCATCTACTATCCAACAGAGTGCTGTGACATCGTTTTTAGTCGCCTTTGTGGAAGTGTTGAGAAGATTCGTCTGGACTATCTTCCGTGTGGAGAATGAACATGTAGCTAACGTTCACCTATTTAAGGTTAGCTCTGATGCTCCATTACCTTATCCGATCGTTTATGATCAAGGCATGGATCTACAGGGAAATGATGATTTTTCTCCAGGACCTACCTCTTCGTCTTTGAAAAGCCGTAAATCCTCCCTAAGTGGCGGAGAGGGAAATTCAAGTTTTGAAGAGCCTTCTACAGCATATCATGCAATGGTGAGAAGAAGAACGAGTGTCTTTGAGGACTTATCAAAATCGATTCCATGGGCACATGCAACTGACTTCGAAAGACCTATGGTCGTTCCCTTAAAAGACAACCCTCGTGAGAGTGATACCGACTCTGAGATTTAGGATCATTCGCTGTACATATTTATTATATAATCGTTTGCTTATAGAGATACAAAGTAGAAACTCTTTCGTTATCATTTATCTTTTAAAACTTATTTTCTTACAGTGATCAAACTGTAGAGAACTCTTGTACCTTCGCATAACTTGGCGGATGTAGGGCCCTGTATATGGATTTTGCTGCCCAGACAGGAAATACTGATAACAATAAAATCACCAATAAGCCCGCATAGAATTTAACGTCTAGCATATAATGCAGGTCAAAATATTCACCGAGAAAGGGGACGGATGCAATATAGAACAGTAACGTAGCCACTTCTGTAATGAACATTATTTTGTTCCATGTATAAATTTCGAGGGCTACCATAATCAACTCATTGAAAATCAAAGCAGAAAAACTAATGGCAACCATTCTTGTAAAATCAGCGGGCTCGACACTTGTGAATGACTGTGAAAATCCTTGAATAATACAACCTTGGTACAAAGAAAGTGCACACCATACGAAAAATGTCTTGTACGAAAGACTCTTGCCCTCCGTCAAATCCTTATACAATTCAGGATAAGTTTTGGTCAACGATTCAGTGATATCATGATCTAAGGTCAATGAGAAGACAGGTGCCATTGTATAACATGTGGCATAACCGACCATTAACCACCCTTGATATAGGGCAATTGGCTCAAAACTAGAACATACCGAGAAAACTGCTTGACAAATAGCAATAACTAAACCTCTATGCATAACAAACTGTGCTAGCTTAGCTGATCTTTTATATGAGTTTCTACCATGCCATAACAGCAATTCGGTTAGATAACAGAATTGAGTGATTGAAAAATCTGCTGCTAATGAGGCTTGTTTACCCTCTTTCCCGACAATGCCTACACCCACATCGGCACTCTGAATCATACTAACGTCATTACCACCATCACCAATACAACATACTCTTCTACCAGTAAATTCACGGATATTTAGAGCAATGTCAGCCTTTTGCTGAGGAGTGCAACGACATGCAATAACTGTAGGAAGACGGAGCGTAATCTCAAAGAATTCCTTTCTATAGTGAGTAAGGTACATGCCTAATGATTCACCATCAATTAGAAGACATGCATTCGGGTTAATCTTCAAATATTCTAATTGACTCAAGGCACCTTCTGGTTTTTTTAGCTTTGTGATAATATGGACATATTGACCTCTGGAAATTAATTTTGCACTGATAGACACACAACGTGCGGTTTCTACCTTATCACCAGTCAGCATCCAAATTTTTATACCGGCATTCCTTAATAGCTCGATGGAAGATTTCACATCCTTTTGTAGTTTATCTTCGACACCGGTTAACCCCAATAATTCCAAATCATGTTCTAGGTATCTGCCGATAACATTACTCATTTGTTGATCACGGTTTAACATCGCCAATGACGCCTCATTATAATCTTTTTGGAATTGTTCAAATATTTTCTTCGATAACTTCTTACGAGCAATAACTAGTGTTCGTAAACCTTCCCGTGCCATGTTAGCAGTTTCTTCTTCCAACCAATCATTAGATTCCACGATTTTAACCATCACAGTATCAGCACCTTTTTCTAAAAACCAATATTCATCCCGCTGTTTATCATAAATAATGATACCCATACGTTTCGTATCTGAATTGAAGGGAAACACTTGTAAAATGTCATACTGTAACGTATTACCAGATTGACTGTGCAATAGTGTAATAGAATGACGGTCTCTTTTGAAGAGTGAAAGACCAACAGTTTCAGTGTATTTGACAATGGCAATTTCATCTGGAGATGCAGCCTGGTAGGTGATCTCATCATCCTCAAAAGTTGGCGTAACATTATGGCAGAGTGCTAGTGTAACAACCATATCACGCACTCTTGAACTAATGTCCTTTCTTGCCGTCGACACATTAGTACCAGTGTTTGAAGATCTATTGTTACCACTTAGAGAATTGATATAATCAGTGACAATATCATTAGTTTCAGGCGTATAGGAAACAGTACCAAGATGAATTTTTTTCAACTGCATATCATTTTGCGTCAAGGTACCGGTTTTATCACTTAATAAATATTCGACACGACCTAGATCTTCAGGGATAGTACTTGTTCTTACAATTGTCTCCGGGATAGTGTCATCGTGCTCGATTTGATGAGCATAGACAGATTTCGCCAGATCCAGATTAACTCTCAATGAGACGGGAATGATTGTTGAGAACAAAATTAGGTAACGCATAATGTCGACATACCAGTCATCGTTATGGAAACCTGCAAACACCACCAGAGCTACAGACAATACAAACACAGAAGCACACAACATTTTGGAGATGTTATTAATCTCTAGTTCTAGCAGCCCGGTCTTTACTGTTGCTGCTGTAGTATTCATAGCCTGTCTCGTATCTTTACCCGTATATGCAACACATCCAATACAAAAACCGGTGGATGCTACAACCGTATTTGCCCAAAGTGTATTATCGATGCTGAGAGGGCTTGATGATGAATCCTTGTAAGTTACTTTACCCAAAAATTTATGTATAGACTTTTCTGGAGGAGAAGCCGTAATGTTTATCCTATTCAATAAGTCATCGACATCTAAATTTTGGGTTAGTGGACATGCAATTCTTAATTTCCAATCAGTCTCACCATCTAGTTGATCTGTCTTAATGAAAGATTCACCGGATGGTTCGCTCGATTGTAATAAGACTAAATCAGCAGGTACCCTCGACCCTTTTTGAATTTTGATCAGGTCCCCAACTTTCAAATCTTTACTTGGAACTAATCTAGACTGATTTAAAACCTGGTACATTTCATTATTTGATTCTTTGTCACGTCTTCTCCTCTGTATATCATCCATTGCCTCTTTACTCATTGTCACGGTAAGAACGAAGGCCAAAGGCACGATATAGGATGATAAGTAGCCGATTCTTAATGCTGGAATAGCTTGGGATAGTGCCACAATAAGGAAATATAGATTAAAGAAAAACTTGAATTGTTCATATAGCAAAGTTGGAACGAACGTTACAGCATTGTATTTCGCATTTGAAACCTCGTTTGAGGGATATTTATTCTTATCATATACTGGTGTAGTACCAGGATGTATTTCCCTTTCAATATGTTCCTCATTTAACGTTATGGATGAGTTATTTGAGTGAAGCCTCCAACCAGTGGTAGAGGTGCTTGATTTGACAAACTTCATGAAATTTTGCACAATATTAGAAGACGATGCGGATCTCGATGTGGCTTGATAACCGATATTGTCATCTTCCTCATTTGAAACAGTATTTCTATTATTCGCCTGTTGAAGAAGGGGATTTGTATCACTATTAGAATTCTTGGAGACTAATACCTGGCTTCCATTGCTATGCATAGTTTTCATTTCAAAACTCTCTTGATTGGTGCCACCGGTAAGAGAACCTTTTTGTCCAAACTCAGCGTTTGGATTACTATGTATTTCTAAATTGTCTAGGGCTTCGTCAAACGAATGATCGAATTGGAGATCAAATGAATCAATACTCCGCCTATCTCGTTTAGTGGAAAATTTGATGCCAGTGTTGTTAGCGTTGTTGTTAGAAGACTTGAAATTTGGAGATGACATCTGATCCTACAACTTATTGGTAAGGTCCTCTGTAAAGGATGACCAGCAGTTGTTTCAGTCTAATTGATAAGGGCTATCGTTGCTTCCTTCTGTTAGTGAAGTAAGCTAAATAACTTCTGATAAAGGTAACGAAAATAATATTCGTACATAAATGCAAAAAAAAATAAAGTTTCAAGGAACACATTCGAAGAGCAAGAAAGTAGGGACAATTGGACGGATGACTTAATGGCTCGCTATTTCTTCCATATAACCCATTATTCCATGTTTATGTGGGGGACAAAGTGACTATGTTTGTGCTTTTCCACAAGTGTCAATGGAATATATCCTTCTTCTATTTCGAGGCTTAGATTTTCTATGTGCTTCTGTATATCAAATATATATGCAGGATGAGCTTTTTTTAATTGTGGCGTTACAGAGTCCATGTATAAGTATATCCACAATCTGATAAATAAACTAGGAAAGTGTAAAGTGTAGCTATGTCTAATTCTCTCCAAATTAACCCTACAAGATGTATGGAAAGATTGCAAACGATGGAATCTTTTCATCTTCAAACTTCTGTAAATAATAATGTCTACTCTCCACGGCAGATATGCTTAAACTTGCAAGTACCCAGATTAATGGCCACATAAATTCATGCGAATAAAAAACAAATGTTGCGTATATTAGCACCTCATCGGTATAATGTGGACAACATAAATAATCGAATAGCCCACCAGTTGGTAACGAATACTTAACTAGTCTCGATAAGGCTACATGATTTTTGTATTGGTCTGTGGAGGCTAATATTAATATGAGTGTCGGTAACACTCTGAGACTTTTCGATATATTTCCATGATATAATTGAATATTCAATATAATATGCAGTACTGAGTAAAACCATATCCCAACGGCGTAATGGGACCAATTCATCCTCGAATTTCTACCAAGCTTTGATATGAAAATAGTTTCATATAACCTTCTCGTAGAATGAAGGAATATAAGCCATGTAATGGGATACTGAAAGTATTTACAGATGGTCATTAGAGAAAGAAATGTTGATAATATGTAAAAATGGGAAAAATAAGCCTTAGGGACAGTATAATGCATTAGCTTTTCTAATATGGTTGGATTCTGGGAGCCACCATGAACCTTCAACGTTTTACCATATTCTAAAAAGTCAGGCAAGTACCGTCTAGCAATGATTAATGATATTAGCCCTATCATAAAGGTGAGTCTGTATAGGTAAACCACAACAACTAATGCATCTTCGATCGTCATAGATAGCAATGGGGTTAGTAGCTAGAATTTCATTTGCAAATTGTGCTTGGGAAGGTTCTGCTTTTACCAAATGATGAAGATAAAATACTTGAATGATTTTCATTTACTGAAAAATATGTAAAGTTGCTATTTTAATATTGAATACAAAAATAATGACATAAATCCACTCATTTGAAGGATTTGAAAGTATATGGTCGGAACTATTGAAGAGTAATGCAGATCTTTATTTCTTTGTTGTCCAGTTTTAACGACCAATATATTTGAGCTCCAGCGGTCTTACAATCATGTAAGTGATAAATGCCCATGATGCTCCCAATTCAAATCCAATATCACCGCCGTTCTCCCCAATTAAAGTACCTATCTCACCGACCCAGTATGACTGAGACATACCCAATGCAACACCAAATGCACCAACAATTAACCCTGATGTACCCGCAATACCAATTGGTAAACGGGAACGGTCATTCCAGTCTTCGATGTTATAACCGCCGAAACCTTTTCTAAAAATGAAATGTTCGGGAAGAGAAATAGCCGTGTAGATAGCCAAATAATAACCAATGGAGTCCATGAAATTTTGCATAAATCCTTCGAAATAGTAACATGCTGGAATAGCAATACCCACAGTAGCAGCATTACCCAGCATCGTCCAGACTACTCTTGGGACTTTGGCAAATGGTTCCCATAAGGCTTGGACAGATAGTGCAATTGTGTACATATTTGGAATATTATTCGCAACCGTGGATAAAGCTAATAACACACAGCAGAATTCACCAAAGCCATGTAAAGAATTTGGTACTAAAACAGCATAGGTAACACCACCCATTGCATTTTGTTCATAGTAAGCATTCCATTCCGGATTATTAACAGCACCCATAGCAGCGGCTGCACCAATAATCATAGTAAAGAATAGAGGTGTCACTAAACCAAGAATCAAAAAGAAGAAGATCCGGTACTTATTTGTATTTCTTGGCATGTAAACAGTATAATCGGCAGCATATGTGGTCCAACCGGTGGCAAACCCATAGACTGAGGAACCGAATGATAAAACGCTACCTGCAGTGGTTGGCCCCGAAGTCCACTCACCATTGCTAAATGTCCCAGACGTTTTCAATCTTGCAATAATAACTAGGAACACTGCAAAATTAGGCACCCATGACCACTTTTCATACGCATGAATGACTTTGTAGCCGAAAAATGTGACGATAACGGTACCACCGATAATTATCAGACAGCCAGCCCATAAAGGACAATTGTGAGGCGCATTCACCATGTTTAGTAGTTGCGCGGATGCTACTGTATTAACAACACCCCAACCCACACAAGCGATGACATTGATTAATGCGAATATTCTTGCCGTTACATTACCAATTAAAAATCTCGATAATATCATTTGTCTTAAACCGAATTCTGCACCAAACACAGAAAAGAATGCTACCGATAGCACACCTAACAAATTAAAGAAGATAATGACTAACACAGATTCACCAAAATTTAGGCCGAAAACCATGGGGCCTAACCCTCCTAATGCGTACGCTGCAATAACCATATTAGCTGAGAACCACATGGAGGCTGCATTTATAATCGAATCGTCAGTCTTTTCATCATCTTCAATAGGCTCAATACCCTTAGTTTCCGCATTAAGACTGGCTGCAAACCTACTAAAGATGTTTAACTTAGTTTCCTCGACGTACGCTTCAGTCGCAGGCTCTTCTTCGTATCCAAAGTCAACTGCTACCGTCTTTGTGTCATTGGATTGTTTTTTCTCTAGGTCATTCATTTCATACATGTTATCACTGTTACTACCATCTATATGGGGAAATTCACTATTACCTGCTACTGCAGATAATCTATGAGTCAGAGTCATTACTCCTTTTAACCACTTAATTTGTCGTTAGTTTTACTTCTTATACAAAAGAATATGATTATATTAAAAGATTCTATATATCCCTCTTAACACTCCACCACTCGATGCCCAATGATTATCACGAAAGTAGATCTTCAATATTCTTAAATTGCATCTCTGGAAAATTTTTAATTTAACAGGGAGAATTCGAATTGAAAAAAAAATCAGGAAATTTTCCGGGGGAGACCAAGTAGCTCAGACAGCGTCGGAGAACAATAGTTCAGGCGTTAGTTTAATGGGATGGCTGAGAATGATACTTTTTCGATGGGTTATCAATTTGATAACGCTATTATTACAAGTGTCTGTATGAATGTCCAATAATGAGAATCCTAGAAGGAATCAATATGTGAATAAATTTAACAAAGAGAAAAAAAGACCATGAACTGCTTATGTAATCACATCCTCTGATGTAAGTTCGTCATTCGTAGTAGTTTCCCAGAATTTATAGAGTAAATCGGCGTATCGTTGTAGTTCCTCAATGGAGATTAACAGTTTAAAATCACATAAAATGAGAAATTGCAACTCGAGGTTATTCATTTCTTGCAAGGAGATACCACCAACTCTTGCGTATCTGGCATTGCTGTAGAAAAAGTCACTATAAAATTTGGTGCTCACTGTTACCCCGGCAATTAATAGTCTGTGTATATTAAACGAGTCCATGACGAAAGTTTGTGGTGAGTTTTCTGATGCCTGTTCCCGACGATTACGTTTTAGATTTTCTGAATTACATCTTTTTGATATCCTATCAAAATATACCAATAGAGATAAAAATATATCGTTAGTAATTGGACAGTATTTTTGGATTCGTTCTATGTATTGTTCGATAGAAATTGGAGGGACATGGTTCCTACGGAAGCACTTTATTGATTGCAAAAAGCTTCCATCTGGTATATCGGCATTTTCTTCGCTATCAGATGACTGTTCTGGGTTATTCTGAGTACTCAACTGATCATTTGAGCTTACAATTTTGTCAAGCAACGCGGTCAACATTTTTAGTAAATCATCGGTAGAAAATTCTGCGATATCAATTAGAGGATGGTAATCACCTTCTTGTTTATGATATGTATGGTCATTCATGTAGTAGTTTTCCGTTAATTTCCTTTTATGTTCGTCATTATCATCAGCAGGTATATCTCTATCATGGGCATCTTCTGTATTTGAATGTGTAGGTGTATTGGTTGTATATGTGTCAACATCTTCTAAATATTGGCCACCAAACTGGTTTCTGGTATTAGTTTGATCTTGTATTCTGTTATGGATAATGTCGTCTATGCTATTATGTCCATGGAGACCATCGTTCGGTAATGACCCTATCCTACCGGAAATATTCGAATTAAAGGAACCCGTTTCGAATGTGTTCTTAATCACTTGGTTATGAGAATGCAGGTTTATGTCATGAGCATATGGGCTCGCGTCATCATGATGTTCATATGATGAATGTGACGAATTTGAACTACTCATCGTTCGCTCAGTGGTAATCGATGACCCCATAGGTACTATCATTTTATGCCCGTTTCTGAGCGTATACGAAGATGAGGAATATTCAGCCAACGGAACACTCGCCGTTGAGCGTTGCATCTTACTGCTGAAATGTATATTGGGGTATGTTTGATTATTGGTAGTGATACCATTTTGATAGGTAGTGATACCATTTTGATATATCTTTGAACCGTTCACGCTATTGCCATTTGAAACCACCGTACTATTCGATCGATCTTTGCTTTCATTATCTTCTATTACAAAATTCCCGTTCGGTATTTGTATTGGAGCAGTTCCTAGTATACTTGCTGCCTGGGAACTTTCCTTGGAAGATGATTGGGTATTGGTAAAGTTCATACTATGTTTCAGGTTATACAGGATGGGGTATTGTTGAAAGAAAGAACGTATTGCAACTCCACTGCTGTTTGCTTTCTTATTGTGGCGGTACGTATAAAAGACGGTGAATTTATCTTTCTTATCTCTGACTATACCAGGTATGACGTATTATGGAGTGATAAACAAACAAAAAAAAGGTGATGAACACTCGAGATAATAGATGCAGGTAATGCTGTGCCGCTGCACTGGTGTATGTCGATAGCCAGATATCGCTTCTTCTCGGAGTGTATATCAGATACCAACCTGAATACTACAGGTATTTAGATAGTCCATTTATCTCCATTAGAATAAAATCGAAGAAATTATTTCCTATTTTCCGTCCTCTGTTTATTTGTTCGGTATTTTTTCTGTCCCTAAAATATATGGGGTCCCTCTCTCTTAGTAATAAACCTGGCGGGACCTTATAGCAGTAATAATGGCTTGATGTAATAGTATATATCTGTATCATGCACATTGTCCGACATTGTCAATGGTCAGTGATCTTCTGTTTCTTTGTCATTTAAAGTTTCAAGAATAAGTATCTCCTTTGTGTATTCAAGAAGGATCACAAGTTATTGTTATAGTTCCAGCGGACATCTACGAGACATGCCTCTCCTAGGTGGAGGTATACGGAAACCGTCAGATGAAACAAAGGTAATTAATAAGAAAAAGAGCACGACAGTTAACAAGACAGATGACAGAACGCAGCAATTTCTCGCCTTTATCTGAAGATAATACATCGAATTGAAAATCCAATCAGAACGAATGTTTGAGACGTTATTATATGTCCATCGCTAGTGAGCATATAGTTTGTGAGGCAATGCCAAGCGCGTGTTTGTGAGAAAACTGTCCATTAGGTACCTTTTCTTGGCTAATGAGGATACCATTGGATCCCCTATTAGATATGTGATACTGGATGCGATATGAGTTCACTTATCCAGCCACTTCAACTAGATGAGAGTTTACTATCATAGATCTTGATAAATCAGATGAAGATATAACTCCGCTTTAGTTCCCGCAATCAGCAAATGCGGAATTATAGATCCGCTTCCCTAGAAAAGAAAATCCACCGTATAGTATATAATAATCAATGTAAAGGTTAATCAGCATGACTGAACTGTGCTAGTTAACATCCCAACGAACACAACTGAGAAATCAACCAATTACAATGCTTAGAAACACATTTTTCAGACCATCTGTCACAAGAGCTCTAAACACTTTGACCCCAGTCGCTACTAAGAATGCTCCACCAGCTGCTGCTTCTTACTCCCAAGCCATGAAGGTCAACAATTTGATCTACGTCTCTGGTCAAATTCCATACACACCAGACAACAAGCCTGTCGAGGGTTCTATCACCCAAAAGGCTGACCAGGTCTTCAAGAACATCAGCAACATCCTAGAGGCCAGTAACTCCTCTATCAACAACATTGTCAAGGTCAATGTCTTCTTAGCCGATATGAATAACTTTAAGGAGTTCAACGGTCTTTACGCTAAGTACTTCAATGTCCACAAGCCAGCCAGATCTTGTGTTGCTGTCGCTGCTTTACCCCTTAACGTTGATTTAGAGGTTGAGGTTGTTGCCGCTGAAAAGAATTAGAGGTGCGTCTCATTACTGATAAAATAATTGCCATATATAAAACCGGCTGATGGAGAGGAATGTGTATGAATATATCTAGGTATTCAATGAATATATACAAAAATAAATTACAACCGAAATAACTTTGCTAATTCACTTAAACTCTGATTTGTATACTACTTTTAATGCGATAATGAATATAATGCATTTTCGCTCATTACCGTTTTGTGACTACTTTCTCTTGTCAATATATTATGTGGTGCACAATTTCCTGTATTTTGTCATGTGTGGGTGTTAATTATTTTTTCTGTGTATTTTTTCAGAAGCAATTTTTCAAATTCTGGTTCAAAATTTCCGAATAGGGTCACCGAGTAACTAGGTGAGACGATTCTCAGTCTAGAGATACTCCCGGTCCGCCTAGATGCCCTTTCCGTTAGCCTCATGTACTCTCTCTACCCCCGCCCAGGCTGGAAACATCCCCTGTAGTTGGATGTTCCCTTCCCTAGACCCTCTGCCTGGATGGGGGCGGGGATCCCGCCTGGAGACTCTCGTGGTGGGTGGACTGACAGCAGCTGTATGGAGCTGGTTGGTCCCATCTGCCTTCTCCCGACAGTAGGGAAGGATCTGTAAGCGTAAGCCTGTTAGATGAAAAATACTAGTTGATTAAGCGTATACTAGGCTTATACTACCTGTATTTGTTGATTTGAGACCCCTTTGGAGACAGTGAAAGAATACCAACCAAGATGGCTCAACGTGTTACCTTCAGAAGAAGAAATCCATGTATGTTACCTCCTAGAGATGAGTAATGATAGCAAACTGTCCACATATTGAATAAACTTTCTGTTCATGAATTAAAGAGGAGGAGATATATTTATTGATAAACAAAGCTGATAAACGTCCAACCGAAATATATACAGATGGGATCAAATTGGAACAGCTCTCTTTGAAGTAGAACTGAGGTTACGATCTTCTAACTAGAAAATAAAACGAATAACTCCAGAGATATCATATTACTCCGCGCCAACAGAACTGAATTTGATAAATATACAAATAGAGGAATCATATGTGACTACCGTTTGCTTGTTAAAATTATTGGAAATATTTACTAACATAACGTTTAAAATCGATGACGTCTCGACGTTATTGCTTTAAGATTTATCTATACAGACAACACCCGTTCCAACAAGATCAAGGTTGTCAAGACCCCAGGTGGTATCTTACGTGCTCAACATGTCAAGAAGCTAGCCACCAGACCAAAGTGTGGTGACTGTGGTTCCGCCCTACAAGGTATTGCCGCTTTGAGACCAAGACAATACGCTACTATCTCCAAGACCAAGAAGACTGTTTCCAGAGTCTACGGTGGTTCCAGATGTGCCAACTGTGTCAAGGAGAGAATTGTCAGAGCTTTCTTGATCGAAGAACAAAAGATTGTCAAGAAGGTTGTCAAGGAACAAACCGAAGCTGCTAAGAAGGCTGACAAGAAGGGTAAGAACTAAAAATTTAATTGAAAAGGCTTTTAATATAAACAATTTCTCTTAATATATAATGTATAACCTTTACACTTCCAATCTATAACTTTAACAAAAAAAATAGATTTCATTAACAACAATGGATGCCAGCGGGATAGTGGGCTACACATGATAGAGAATCAGTAAGCGTTGTCTGTGTGCTCCATGAGAAACACTCACCGCGTGAATAAAATCTCCTTACAATGGAACGTATTCCTCTACTGATTAGAAGAAGGTAGAATCTATAGTAAATTTATGTCATTATTGCTTATACAATGTTATATAGCATTCTATTAATAGTATATGTTGGATTATTTTCTATCATTTATTGTATGGGGGGGAGAAAAGAATTAATTTAGTGAAGCGAGATTAAAGCGCGAAAAAAGCAATTACCATTTCAACAGGTCATCCTTAGCGTATAAGTAGTCATCGAAGATCAATTCGACTTCGTCGGTCTCGGCGTTGTAACCACCTAGTCTGATGGAGTCGTGGTTCTTGACGATGATGTCACAGCCCTTCTCCTTCAAGAAGTCCAGGTCGAAAGTGGTGGCAATACCGACAATCTTACAGCCAGCAGCCTTACCAGCGGCAACACCGGCTGGGGCGTCCTCGAAGACGAAGACCTTGGACTTGGATGGGTCCTGTTCGTTGATTGGGAAGCCTAGACCGTTTCTGCCCTTTAGGTATGGCTCTGGGTGAGGCTTACCGTTCTTGACATCGGAGGCGGTGATGAAGTATTCTGGTCTCTTGATGCCCAATAGTTCGAACCATTGAGAGGCCATTTCGTAGGTACCGGAGGTGGCGACAGCCCACTTCTCCTTTGGCAGCTTGTTCAATTCGTTACATAGCTTGACGGCACCTGGGACTTGGATGGAGTGTTCACCGTACTTGGCTGGGATTTCACCTTCCAACTTGGCGACGAATTCCTCGTTGGCGAATTCTGGGGCAAACTTGGCAATGGCATCGTAAGTTCTCCAACCGTGAGAGATGTGGATGACGTGTTCGGCATCGAAACCTGGCTTGTCCTTACCGAAGTCTCTCCACATGGCAGCGATGGCTGGTTGGGAGATGATGATGGTACCATCGACATCGAATAGACAGGCGTTGACCTTGACAGAAAGTGGTTTAGTAGTTAGACCCATTTTTTAATCTTGTTGTATTTGGTTGGTTACTTATTAATGTTACAGAAAAGAACCCAATCAAGAGGCAAATACGAGTTAGGGACAAATGCCCAAGAATCCAATATCCAATACGTTTATATAATAAACAGATATCTGGAAAATCATGTAAATAAAAATTTTCAGGCGATGCCGAAGAGAGAGACAGAGAGAATGGAAGCGGGAAAAAAAGCAATGGGCCCTTTGACGTAGGTAGTCATTCAGGCAAATAAAATGGTCAGTGGGTCAAAATTTTTTTTCCGGCGATTAGAACCCGGAAAAGAAGGAAAGAGGAAAAGAAAAGACAAGCAGTCCCGAAGTGGGCCGTGGCCCGAAAAGAAACTTCTGGATGGACAAAAAGGGAAATGGGTGAGAGGGAAGAGGCAAAAGAAAAACAATGCAGTGTCAGATGAGGAAGACGGAATACTGGAAAAACGCCGCCTTTCACCGGGCGGCATTCTTTCCGCCTACGAGGCAATGACAGCGAAATTGCATTTTCTCACATCAGTATCGTAGTCTATTCGCCGAGGAAGGACCCTGTTCGGCGATTATTTCAGGACAAATATGGCCCTCAGTTTGGGGAACCAGGAATTCAGGTCTAATCACTTTGAAAGAGACCAAATTTGGGACACGTACCTTCGATGAGATGTTCTTGTTGAGCCATGATGGCTTGTTCATAAAAAAATGTAACCCAAAGAATGGATATTTGATAGCTTAGTGAATCTAGTCACCCTAGTCAATTGGTATTGTGATGTTCCCGGGAATTCCCATCCTCCAATTTAGTTTCATCTAGATTCCCGTTCGAACTCAGCACGAATGTGTATGAAATGTATGGGTGAGGAAGACGAACATCACACTGAAAATTCTGCACCAGGGAAAAAACACACGTGGTGCAATGTGTCCGGTCTCAGTGTTGTCGGAGGAGGAACGGTCGCACTGTAGATGGGTGCTCTACTATGTCATTCCGATGCCCTTCCTCTTACAATTGTTGACAACGGGTTATTCCGAATATTACAGAGTGCTTTTTTTTCCAGCAGCATGTAAAACTCGACAATCAATGCTGTGTTTATCTTAGCATCAAAGCCCTAGCGCCTTGTGGACAATGGGTATATTCCCGACAGCGATCTTAGTCCCTTTAAAAATACTATATTAGCACAACGCTGTGTCCCTTAGACCAAATTAGTGGGGTAAATATCATCATTTCACTCAGGATAATAGCCTCGAATGGTCTTCTTACCAAATAACTAATCACAATGTATTCGTTAACATTTCGTTGAGAAATTCAATCAAAATGGTTAGCTTGTCTTCTATCGTTGGTTTATGAGTTGATAAACACATCAAAAAATTAGTATATTTTTGTGTCCGTGATTTGGATGGTAACAGTTTCTCTATCTAGTTTTGTAAAATGAATTGCACTACATCTTCCGTAGTAGTGAAATGTTTGACGTTACGCAATGTATCATTAGTGCGTTTAAAATTGTCCTTTTTACACAATTTTGCTCCTGACACATTTGTGTTCAGAACTAAGTCAAATGGTGGTAGTATTCATGTGGTTGATAGGGAGTTATTTTTCTCCCAAGGTTGGGGTTGTGGATTCTCTTGGATACTACAACGATAATAGGGAGGAAGAGCCCCGATGTTTAAACGCTCTGGGGTAACTGCGGCACATCCCGAGATGCATTGACACTATAATCACCTTAGAGTATTTTCTACAGTCTTCAAAGGCAAAGAAAAAAAAATAATAAAAAAAGTCCGGTATTTCTCTCCCAATTTGGAGTAAAGCCTTTCCATTCAACAGTATAATCCTTAATCCCCTTTTTCCCTTTTTATCACTCTACCATCCTCTTCGACTCTTATATAAAAGTGTCCTCATCACATTCAAGAGTGCTTGTTCATTAGCTACACTTTCCAGGCTGGTGTACTTGCTTTCTTATTGCTGATTCCATAGAAGGTTACCTAAATTATCCAGTACGTATATCGTTGTATTGTTAGAGGAGAAAAGTACATCTTCATTTATATCTCATTTCCGTCTGTGTTTAGCTATTCCAAAAAGAGAACTTCATCCGTTTTATTGATACTGTTGTTACAAGGTCTTATTTCAACAGAGAAGTACCTACCCAGCAGGACTCTCACTTTATATTCCCGAAATTCCCTTTTCATTGAGGGAATCCATTTCGTCATTCAGAATTAATATCCACTGGTCCTTCACTATAAAACAGACTTTAAACAGAGTATAAAAAGAAGGGTATAAATTCAAAAACTTATAAAATTAGATAATATAGAAAGGCTCCCCTTATCGATCATTCACAACATCGATCAACCATGACATCAAGACAGGGAAGCCAAACTGGCGGGTATGCAAATAAAAAATTACACACATACACAAACAACCCGTTCGCCTCAAATTTCAACATGTACACCCACCCTAATTCAAAATTTAACTCAAGCATTACCGTCCAAATAAAAATTGATAATATACCGCCTACAAAGGATTGGAAGCAGGTGAAGTATATGATAGGTGGTATTATTCATCATTCCAATGTTTTAAGGGTTAAAGTATTACCTCCAGTCACCTCAATCGAATCACCGAGTTCCACACTACATAGTTGTATTGTCTTTTTAAAGGGTTCGGTAAATCAAGAAATGGTAAACGATATCCTCAATAGTTTAAACACTCATGGGTGGGAAAATTATAATACAAGGGCTTATATCATACCACCATACGATACGATTCCTCAGCAAATCAACCCGATACCACCAGGAACTCTAACTGATTATCCATTCATGGTAGGATCAGCACTACCTCACCAATTTCCCGTCCCTCCTAATGGTGAGTTTGATCGTTATTTCTTCCATGAGCCTCCATCTGAAATGAATGGAAATTTTGGAACAGCAGATGGTAAGATTAACGGTAATACTTTGGTCCAGCGTGATAGCTTTGACTCAAGAGACAGTGATGAGTATAATAGCGGCGATAGTACCGATATTCCGCTGTCGCCTCGGGCTCCCCAGTTATTCTCATATCCCATGCTTCCAGGCATGATACCACCACTACCTGTGTTGCCACCACCGGGGCGTCATCCTTCTCAAGAAATGGAGAGAGCTTCATCCCAAAGTTCCTCCTATTCCCCTCCAACTGTGCTGAATGGAAATACTGATAATTTCAGTCAAAACCCATCTTTATCGGCTTCCCCAGGGCCCCTAAACCTTTCACCGGTATCTTCTCAAAAGAGACATTCTGCGACTGCTTATCCAGTTCCGTTACAACCAGGCCCCATGCCATTCGCCATGGGATATCCACCACCACCAATGGTGCTTCCAAATATTCAGGGTCTGTCTTTGCAAGAGCAATATCCTCATCAACATCGGCCACCACCTTCATCTCAATTCATGAGAGGTTACCATTATCCACAGCCTAATACCCCAGCATATCCAAATCCAAACGTATTCCCGTTCAACCCGAACTTTCCAATGGGTGGGATGTTCCAGATGCCATTCATTCAGGGATTCCCCAACATGCCGGACTTTAAGAAGCATAATAACCCATTGAAACAGGCTAAGAAACTTAAGAATATCTTCAATGAGAGGAATTTCAGGAAGCAAATGACGGATAAACATATGTGGCAACTAAAAGTGACCCATTTCCCGCCTTATTTATTACCCGAGACGCAGATCCCCCTATCTTCCGAGTCTGAAGATGATGGTGATATCGTAGTTGACGTGGTAACTGATTCCGTTGAGCGGTTCGGTAAATTACGATGGAATGTCCTAAAAGATTTCATAATAATGAAATGTCCCGATTTACAAAGTATTCCACACGAGCAAGGCACCACTATGGATATTGAATCACATACTAAGGATTTGTACGTTGGTGTCTACGAAGAGAGTGAAACCACGATGGTGGTTAAATTCAGGGATAAGTTGTGTCAGATGGAGGCCATAGTGTATAATGCAATTGTTGGCTTCAATAAAAGGGAACAATTCGAGTTATGCCTGAAGAACTTACAAGATGCTGAGTATGCATTGGGTTATAAATTGCATGTTACTGAGTTCCCCCCATTTGACGAAACGGAAGAGGAGTACGTGCTTGATGGTAAAGAGACAGATGTGGCGTCTGCATATTTTGGTAATTCAACTCAGCATAATAATCATATCAATCGGCATGATGAAGATACAAAGTAGCGCAATGGGAATGGGAAAGAGTGAGTTCATAAATTACCCTTGGAAATAAAAGGCGAACGTAATACTGGGGACGAATTTTTACTAATATTCAAATAAAATAATGCACATAGGCACAGTAATAAATATATATATATAAATTATGTACATTATTATCTTATATATTCAAAAATAAAAATAGGACCAATAATAATGGTTACATAAAGAAGATATGATCTAAAAAGACGTGACACAAAAACGGTAGATGTATAAAGACCATGGTTACACAAAAACAACATTATACAAAGCAGGTTACACAAAAATGGTATGACACAAAAGCAGGTTATACAAAGACAATGCGACTCAATGTTACTAATTACGGTAAACAGTTGGTACATTTCTGTTTCCTTTTTTGAAGATACTTACGCAACGAATAAGCGTATGTTCATCTTTTCATCTGAAATCTTTGAACTATCACTTAATTAGCATCAATTCCCACTTCAATTTAAAAGTGAATGTCGACATTTGATAGTTTATCTTTGCTGGATTTCTAAGCAGATGTTCGAAACTTCAAAGAGTGATTTTTCTATTCAGAATGGTTTCCCTATTACCAAACATTGACGAAGATTCCATATCATGTTCCATCTTTTCACCAAAAATTCCATTGAAATCCTTTTATTGTGGTTACTATTATCATTGTAATGATACGATTTTCCATTTTCAAAAGATTTAGAATTGGAGTGATTTTTGAATGAGTTCGAAGGAGCAATTTGTTCTTCTATTAGTAGGAACGCTTCTTTGATAAATACCCAAAGTTCAGATAATAGTGCTCATTTAAAAATCTTTGATTCAGAGCATTAATATTACCTAACTCATAATTTTGTTGCAACAGTGATGTTAGGGTAGAATCTTTGGCTTCAAAATTGTTGTAATTATTTGTTAATGAATCAAATATTATTTCTGAGCCCGGTAATGCGCCCTTATTGTTTTCAAGTCATTGGTCACACATTGGATAAAACATGGTTGCAGTGGTTTACTAAATTTATAACCACTCACCAGGAAAATAACAATGGTGCATTACCAAATTCAGAAATGATGCTTTAACAAATAATTATAATGATTTTCAAGCTAAAGATGCTACGTTAACATCACTATTTCAAGTAAATCATGAGATGGTGAAATTAGTTGTTTGTTTTCTTAACATGTTAAGTAAATCTATCTATATCCTGAATCGTTATTTTGGATGTGACCTCGTTATCATGCAATAAAAGGAGAATTTGGATTCTGTTTTGAATCATGTATCGGAAGAGCCTATCTTCGTTGGATTCTAAAGCAGATGTGAAAACAGGAATGATTCTCCCTTCTTTTATAGTTGAGGCACTGATGATCTTTAAGTTGCTGAGGTCCGAAAATTGTTGAGACAATCAAATCTACGTCTCCTTTGCCACTTACTAGCGATATTTAGACAGGTTACATGGTGTTACTATCTCCACACCTTGAATTTAGCTTGAGGGTTTCAATAAGAGGCTATTCGCCAAAAAGGATGGGTTTAGAGCAGGTTTTGTTTCAAATGATGGACAAAATACTATGCTATTTGGTTTAACTAATGCCCCAGCAATTTTTCAACGTCTTATAAACAAAGTTTCAACATCATACTTGAATAAATTTTGTGGCGTATATCTAGACGACATCCTGATCTAATCTGAAACTGAAGAGGAACGTAGACAACATACTACCATCATCAATACTACATTAAAGGAGAACAAGCTTTATGTTAAACGTTCAAAATGTCATTTCTTTCTTCCACAAATACAATTTTCGGACATGTAATCCACTCAACTGGCATCTATCCAGATTCTTCAAAATTAAACGATCATCAACTAACCTTTACTCGTCACGCCTAAAGATGCTCAACAGTTTTCTGGTTTGAAGGTAATAATTATAGGATATTTGTCAAACATTTTTCTCATATTGTTGTGCCATTGGATGAATTTGTTTCCAAAGAGAACCATAGGAGCAAACTAGTGGAGAAATTAGTCTCCTACCATTTCTCCTATTACACACGAGTTCAAACCAGTGATAAATTGCGATGCGCCCACATTTGCTGTTGGTAATTTGACAGAGCTTTTTCAAGTTAAAGAATTTAAGCTGTTGTTACTTTTTTGTGTGGAAAAGTGAGAAATAATGAACTTAATTGAATTAGAGAAAAGGCATGATTTGGTATAGCCACAGCTTTGAAGAAATGGACACTGCTTTTTGAGCAAAAATAGTTTGGAAGAAATGGTTCGACCTTCTATGCTCCTCATCATCAAAAAACAAAAGTATTGAATATTGCGAAACGTAAACCACATTCCAACGTATTAATTTTCATTTCCGATAGCACCACAAGCTTACAGAATCATCCTGATACTCCCTCGAGTAAAATTTGATTTTGAATATTTTGTGAGGTAACCAAAATTGCAAGATGTTAATTAATCAATCTTCTTTAATTGCAAATGCAGGGGTTCCGTGGATAATTCGTTGAACAACTGTGATAGACGCGAATCGTCATTGATTAGTGTATTATTGTGGTACACTCCCAACAAGACGTTATTATTATCTGATATTCGAAACAATTTTTTACAATTCTCGATGATCTCCAGAATTGTCGGTGCAGAGTGACTTAGAAATGGGAAGGTAAAGGTTTGTGTCTTGTTGTTGAAGTTGATTGTGATGTGTTTGTGTAGTTCATTGTTTGCGACACTCGGGTTCATCGACAGCATCGACATCACCGTGACCCTTGCTGCGTTGTCATCTTTCCTCGTTGCTCTTGCCGCGTTGTCATCCTTCTTCGACACTCTTGTCATATTGAGAGGATACCGTGTCAGTATGACGTGGTGTTGCCACTCGCTGATGTCGTACAACACAGGATCAAACCCGAAATCTGCGACAAGACACCCTAGGGTAACGTACAACAGGTCCAATTTCTCTTGTTGTGGCATTGTCCCGACGTTGACACTCGTTGCGGAATCGAACAGATCTGCGGCCATCTCTGCGGCATGGCCCGGTGAGGACAGTTCCTTCATTATGTGCTCTAGGGAATCCGCGTGCACGTCAGTAAAGAACCTCTCCATGAGGAACGACGCCGTCGTGTCCATTGCCAGTTTGCCTAGTCTCCTACGGTTTGTGTACTTCTGGAGGAGTCTCCCCGTCGACCTCGACACTTGGAAACAGGCCCTTGATTTCTGTACGTTGATCAGTAATTTCTCTCTGAGAAAGAACGGTGATTTGTTGTTGTGTTTTGTGGAGTGTGGAGTGTGTCCTGTAGATTGCACAAGCGTGTCTGTGTTCATGAATATGGACAAGTTCGGTGCACTAGAGGAAGTATCCCTCTTTGCCTGTTCTGCGATGGGCACTACGTTATCTACTACGTCTCTGAGTACAGTCCTCACAGCGTCGTCACTCTTTTCTTCATTCACATCATTATCATTAGTGTCATCACCCCTTTCTTTATTTTGCTGTCTTTTCTTATATCTATTCTTGTTTCTTCTCACCGAGTGCACCGACAGCATTACAAGCTTCACAAAATCACCATGATACTCGCCCGAGTAACCAAACTCGCCGCGCAAAATCTCCGCTACACCCCCCACCGCCTCTTTCCTCCCTGCACTTACAGTTGCAAGCCCATACTGCTCTACCAACTGCAACCGTCTACCCCGCAACTGCCTCCACAGCACCTCATCCACCATCCGCAGCCTCTGCCTCACCACCTCCGTCGCACCCGTCACCGCACCCTCACCACGAAGCACATGCCTACCGTACTGCACTTTCCCTCGAACACCCATCGACCCGCTCTTCTGCCTCGATGTGATAGCGTAGGCCGCTTCGAGTGGTCGTGATAGTGGTATGAGATCCGGATGAGTCGAAACAATACAAAGTCACGTGGGAGACGAACGCGTGGGGGCGGGGAAAGCCGTGGGGGTGTTGCATCGTATCGTATTGCAGTGCGGAGTACCACTGCCCGGACAACGTTGCAGAGCGGTGCGTGGCGTGGTACCGGTGCATTCCCCTACCACCGCTGCGGGAGTACCATTCTGCGCCGTTCGAGTGCGTGCGGGGAAGCGGGCGGCACCGCCGTGCAAGGGGGCTGCGGGGACTCTCTCAGCCGTGCGCCGGGGGTGAGTGGGGGATGCAAGAGAGCGAGACACGCTGCACCGCTGTTCCTGTACTCTCCCCCCGCTCTCACCACTCTCACCGCTAGCAACACCGCCCCACACCGCCAGCCAATCAGACCACACGCCGCAGCGGGGAAGGCAGTCGTCGTGTCCTCTCGAGGGCGGTCCTGCGTATATAAGGGCGTGTATCTCCTGTTTCTGCCGGATCTGTGCTATACCACCACTCACTCACACACACACACACACACACACACACACACTCTCTCTCTCTCTCTCACACAAACACGAAATGCCAAAGAACAAGAACAAGAACAAGGGCCCAAAGATCAACACGGTAGTCACGAAGGCCGGCGAGGAACTGAAGGTGTTCGAGGACCTGCAAGACTTCGAAGTGTACTTGCGCAACGAGACAGAGGACGACGAGTTCGACAAGCAGCACTGCGTGTTGAAGTACTACCCTCCGTTCGTGTTGCAAGAAGCCAGCAATGACCCCGAGAAGATCAAGGATACGGCGAACTGCCACTCGAAGAAGTTCGTGAGACACCTGCACCAGCATGTGGAGAAGCATCTGTTGAAGGATTTGGGCGAGTGTCTGGAGATGCCGGGGTGGAAGTTCAGGGAGAAGACGAAGGACGCGCAGTTCGACAGAGTGACGTGGCACTATGCCGATGAGATGGAGCTGCATAACAAGAGGTTCCACGTCGATCTGGACGTCTCGTGTCACAATGACGGGGCGATGGTGGATGTCGATTACAAGACGGTGCCTTTGACCGACGAGCAGTAATTATCGCCCATCTTCTATTCTTTATGCTACGTAATGATTTATTATATTTAAATGAGTTTATGATGTTGAATTGTACCGCCCGATTGTATATTTACATGAATTTATCTTATTGAATTGTAATATATCGTTTTGTACCGCCCGATTGTATATTTACATGAATTTATCTTATTGAATTGTAATATATCGTTTTGTACCGCCCGATTGTATATTTACATGAATTTATCTTATTGAATTGTAATATATCGTTTTGTACCGCCCGATTGTATATTTACATGAATTTATCTTATTGAATTGTAATATATCGTTTTGTACCGCCCGATTGTATATTTACATGAATTTATCTTATTGAATTGTAATATATCGTTTTGTACCGCCCGATTGTATATTTACATGAATTTATCTTATTGAATTGTAATATATCGTTTTGTACCGCCCGATTGTATATTTACATGAATTTATCTTATTGAATTGTAATATATCGTTTTGTACCGCCCGATCGAATCTCGACGGCGGCGGGCGGTTCGTTATTTTTCATGAAATATTTCACGTATATTTCATATCGTTTTGAAAGGATTATGTAGCAGTAGTAACGTAACGTCTGTATACACGGCGTCAGGATACCAGGTCGCAATGGCAGGAAACAAGCACAAGGAGGAGACTGGGTTTGTCTTTATAGATGGGGGAGACGAGAGAGGGGAGAAGAGGGGGAGAGACAGTGATGCTAATGATGATAATAAGAATAATGATGAGAGTGCGGTGCGGGGAGAGACTGCTGTGAAGAGAGCAAAGGTTGAGGACACGGGGGTGAAGGAAACTGTCGAGACTCACACAGCAGATGAAGAGGCAAAGAAAGAAGGTGATGAGACTCACACTACAGATGAAGACACCGGGGCAAAGGAGACTCACACTGCAGGTGAAGACACCGAAGTGAAGGAGACTCACACAGCAGATGAAGAGGCAAAGGCGAAGGAGACTCACACAGCAGATGAAGACACCGAGGTGAAGGAGACTCACGCCGCAGATGAAGACACCGAGGCGAAGGAGACTCACACAGCAGATGAAGACACCGGTGCAAAGAAAGAAGCTAATAAGACTCACACAACAGATGAAGATGCCGAGGCAAAGAAAGAAGCTGATAAGACTACTCAAATCGCTTCTGCTGTTCACGGTACGCACGAAGAACAGGACAAACCCAAGGAGACCAAGGCGAAATTCGTCTTTGGTGCAGCAACGAGTTTCGGCGCAGGGTTCAATTTCAACAAGGACGCCTCAAAAACTACTACAGAGGGCGCAAGCTCGGAAAAGCACACCACATCAACAACAAGCGCACCTGCGTTCGGGTCGAAATTCTCCTTTGGGAACGGGTTCAACGTGCTGAAGGAACAACCCTCGTCAACGGGCGAGGAAACCGAGCACTCGAAGGACGACGACAAGAGCAAACAGGCAACTCCGCTCGAGGAACCCTCGTCCCACGACGCGAAATTGCATAAGCAGGACGTGAAGTCGGGAGAGGAGTCCGAGGAGTGTCTCTTCCAAGCCAACGCCAAGTTGTACCAGTTGCACGATATAAAGGACGGCTGGAAGGAAAGAGGTGTCGGTGTCGTGAAGGTGAACAGGGACGAGAAGACGCGCAGGGCCCGGCTCATCATGAGGTCGAGGGGCATACTGAAGGTGATACTGAACTTGCCCCTGGTGAAGGGGTACACGATAAGCAAGGGGTTTCCTGGCTCGCTACAGAGTGAGAAATTTCTCAGAATAATCGCACTCGATGAGAACAAAAACCCAGTCACGTACGCTCTCAAGACGGCTAACGCCGATATCATAGACGGATTGTACGAACAGATCAGTAACTTGACCAAATAGCATATATAAACATATACATGTATCAATTTATGACACCTCGGCCCAATCGCATATAGACATGTATCAATTTATGACAAGTCGATCCAATCGCATACATACATGTATCAATTTATGACGAATACACTACTGCAGGCTGTTTCATCACTCGAGTGTACTACTACAGGCTTGCATAAGGACTACAATACAGACGTTTAATACTCTATAAATAACCACAAGACTAGATCAATTCTTGACAAATGCAATACTACAAATGGTGGTACCGGCGACACCACCGAATTGAAACACAGGATATTTTATCTTCTTCCACACTTTCAAGTTGTCGGTCTCTATTATTTTGGTCAGTTCTTGCTCGGTGAAATTGCATGAAGTGATCAGAAACACACCACCCTTTCTTAGGATCTTATCCACAACCTGGCTGTACACGCTTGTGATCGGTGCCCCCTCGCTGCTCGTCAGTCCACTCAACGAGATGGCGTCGATTGTGCCCTTATCCAACACGATATCATACTTGTCGGGACTCCAGTCGTCACTAAAGATATCGGCTTGTTCAAACTTGATATCCTCAGAATACCCCTTTGCCCTGGAGACCTCGTTGGCAAACGTCACGCTCTCCTCCGAATAATCGATCCCCAGCATCTGCCCGTCGAAGTCGTTCTCCCTCAGCTCGAACAAAATATGTCCGTTTCCGGTTCCTAGATCAGCTATACTGGCACTCTCATTAATGGAGTACTCTCCCACGTTGTCCTCGAGGAACTCGATCATCTTCCGCTCGGCATCGTTATCCTCGAACCACCGATCCCCGGTGTCCTCGGGGTTCGCCTCGAAATTCCGCCTCTCCACGGCGTATAGCGCATCCCAGTACTCGATCGTCCCCAGCTTCGACGTGTTCAGCTTCAGCGTGTCCTCCATGTGTTATTGCTCTATACGCTCTTGTTTATACGCTCTTGTTTATACGCGCTGTTGATGTTGTCATCTCATCGAGTTCAAGATCTGGAATATTTCGATATCTAGAGATCAATTCCTACTTACAAGGGCATAAGCCACACAACCACAACCACAACCACACACACGCATGTCTAAAGTCGACTTTCTCCCTACTCTGAACGACGTCTACGAACCGCTAGCTCCGCAACAACTCGCTGTCCTCAGACAGCAAGTGATAGCCGAGGGGGGCGACGACGCGACGATCCAGTCGCGGTTCAACTACGCCTGGGGGCTGGTGAAGTCCCCCGAGGTGAACGACACGCGGATGGGCGTGAAGTTGCTTTCCGACATATACAGGGAGTCCCCCAGCAGGCGGCGCGAGTGTCTGTACTACATGGCCATTGGCTGCTACAAGATCGACGAGTTTAGCATGGCGAAGCGATACGTGGACGTGCTGTACGGGCAGGAGCCCCAGAACAAGCAGGTTGCTGCGCTGAAGCGGATGGTGGAGGACAAGATCCAGAGGGAGACGCTGAAGGGTGTTGCCATCGGTGCCGGGATCATTGCGGGAGTGGCGACCGTGGTCGGGTTCATGACGAGGGCACGCAGGCGGTGAGTTGGGCGGTCCGACGATAATATATTCTATACAGGGTTGCACAAGACATGTTGGTGCATGTAATGATATGTCGATTTATGTCTCTGTGTAAGGGTTATGCTTATGCTTATGTTATGGCAGGCGGGCGCTTGAGAGCGGTGTGGAGAGCATACAGGCATCTACTGACGAAATGTGTATGAGAAGCGTTTGACGTTATGTTCAATGATTATGGCAATATTCAACTACGACCCTTTGTGTTTCGCAACCATTGTATGTTTACCTATCCGGTATAAGGATTCCGAGTGCGATATAGTGTACACCTCATTAGAATACCGATTGCTCAATGCTGTATGGTGCAAAATCCAAATTAACTCGGTGAATACACTTCGAATCAAACCTTTCCGTAAACAAGACTCTGTCACAGTTGCAGTGTCAAGAGAAATCATCTCATAAGACTCCTGCAGGCGCGTGATGAACTCACATGCAATCGATTATGACGCTATGCCAGTGCTCATGATCAGACAAATATATGAATTTGTCACTGATAGCGAATGCATTGATGTCTCTGAGAGGATATTCATCATACAAGCATCAGTCCTACATGGTTGTATAATTCGCGGTTGTACGATTATGGTTGTATGATTCACGATTGTATGATTCACGATTGTATGATTACGGTTGTATGATTACGGTTGTCAATGGTGTTGTAAACAAACCTTACAACTTTGAAATCACTGGGGCAAGTGCTTGAAGAGTATTAGCTTTTGTATCACTTGTCTCTGGTCATCCTCTTTTGTAGGCTTTGACCGCTGCCAGTGGAAACAGCGAACCCCTTACCCATAACGACACTATCCAACCTAGCACATGCCTTTTTGGTCTCCGCATCGCTACCCATCTATTAGGAACATTATTCAATAGCCAAATCATTCGACAAGGTAGACACCCAGGTAGTATTGACCAGAGGAGATTAGATAAAATGAAACCTTGCTGGAAACCATGTTCTGATTAAGGTGTTGATGTAAGATGCGTTTGGAATTCTTTCCAAGTTTAAGCACGTACCAAGGTTATTCAAGCAGGTTATCGTTACATGTCCAAACCTACCACTAAACGAACTATTATCCGAATTATTTGCCATTACGAACAATGAATTATTTGCCATTACGAATAATGAATTATTTGCCATTACGATTAATGAATTATTTGTCATTACGAATAATGAATTATCGATGGATATATCACCTAGAATCTTACAAGATCATACACAGGATTCTGTAAAACAAGAACTGAAGAAATTGCCAAAGATCGACATAAACAATTTCATTAAATTCTTTATTTCTAATGATAAATAGAGTAACATCCAAAAAACACCACAATTTTTCAATTGGTCGCTAGTCATCGACTCGATTGGGTTATTTGCACTAGCGGGTGAGTTATTTGCACTAGCGGGTGAGTTATTTGCACTAGCGGGTGAGTTATTGAGCAAGCTTGCGGTTGTATGATTCCCCGTATGCTTCATGATTACGCTTGTACGATTCACGATTGGCACACGCCCGTATTTACAAAGAATATATGTTATGTAGTCACCCCCCTCACTGTGTGAACCGTGTCACTCTCGTGAACGCGACGTGACCCTCGTTTGAGACGCGTGCGTTCCACAGCGTTGTACCGTTTTTAGTAGCACCGTCAGTGTCCCCCGAGACATCGTTGCGTCGTGTTCCTTTCTGCGAGATACTCACCGCGGCTCTCGTCAACCCGCTGTCCCCCACGCTCTGCAGAAGCACTGTGCGGGGGCCCATCACCTCCACAAACCGCAGCGGCCGCCCGTGCCGCAGCACACCGTACCACCTATGCATCGTAGTCGCAAACCGCTTGCACGCTTGCCAGATTGTGTTCGTACTTGCCGTTGCCATTGGCATTACAGGGAGAGGGGGCAATTGGACGTCCCGGAGGGCACCGTTGATCTCGAGCGGACTCTCGCCGTCGAGCGCGAGCAAGTTGCCCCTATCGACGAGCAACCTGTCGCCCCCGTCCCTTAGCGCCACCTCCACGACCCCGCCAACACCCGCGAGGACGAGGGATCCCCTCCCCTGCACGACGGCGTACCCGCCCATCGCCCGCAGCCTCGCAAAGGACACCAGTGGTGCATACCGCACGCTGAGACTCGAGTTGTCCTCGTACGCGAGTACGCCGCCTTGTCCGCGGGGCCCGCCACGCACGGCCCAGTCCCTCTTGCCCGTCAGCAGCACGCTCCGCAGCACTGTCCCTGCCCCGCCGCCCAGCACCGCTGTCCCGGCCTCCTCGGCGTCGTTCGGCGGGCCCCGTATACTCTCGACGCGGTGGAACGCGGGCCGCAGGACGCCGCCGACGCGCGACAGCGCCAGGGGGGACCGCGCCCGGAGCGCCACTATGCCGCCTGCCCTGACGCACAGCGCCTGCCTGAGCGTCGCGGTGACCGTGCTGTTGCCCGTGGGTGCTTGCATCGTCGGTCGCTATGGATGCGGTTGCTGGGACCATTGCAATACACTGCTACGCTATACACTGATATGCTACGCTCCGCCGGGCGTCGACTGGGGGACGTCGAGCGCTAGGACTCGAGCGCTAGGGCATGGACTGCAGCTGCTTGACGTACGCCGCGCTGCTCAGCGAGAAGACCCGCTCGCGCGGGTCGAGCTGCCCCGTCACGCCCGCCGCGCCGCTGCTGCCGTGCGAGTGCGACGCGCGCGAGAACCCGTCGAAGCCGCGCACGATGTTGCCGGGGACCGCGAGCGGCCGCGCGGAGCCCTGCGGCGTGTACGTCGTCGGCGTGAAGTACGCCGTCTCGCCGTCGTAGACGCGCTGCTCGAGGCTGTCCAGCGCGTCCTCGTGTGCGCGGCGCGCCTCCAGCGCCGCGTGCAGCGCCTCCTTGAGCCGCGTGTACTCCTCCATCTGCGTGCGTGTGTGAGCCGTGAGTGGGGGGGTGTTAGTGTGTTGGTGCGAGTATGTATGTTACTGGTTCAGACGCTTGAGGAAGAGCGCCTCCTCCTGCGCGTCGCGCTCCAGCTCGGCCTCCGCGGGCGCGTACCCCTCGCGCAGGTAGAAGCGGTCGTCGGCCGCGCTGTGTGTCCGCGCGTCGTACTCGTCCTCGCCGACGTTGAAGTCCTGGAACGTCTCCACGAGCGACCGCAGCAGCCGGCGGCCCATGCCGGGGCCTGTGTCAGTGGGCCGCGCTTGGCTCGGGGCGGGGACAGTACCCCGCTGCGTGCTCGCTCGGAACTCCCCCTCGAGGGCGTCCAGCTCCCGCTGCAGCGTCTCGAGCCGCGTCCGCGCCTCCGTCACCTCGCGCCGCTTCGACGCGAGCCTGTACAGCAGGTCCGGCTCGCGCGTGTCCTTGGTGTCCCCGGTGTCTCCCGCGTGCGGCACGGGCCTGCTGAGGCGCACTTTCGTCGGCGTCCGCGGCGTGGCGGTGTCTGTGGTCGTGGTAGTCCTCTCGGGCGAGCCAGTTGCCGTCTCGGCGGGGTGTGCTAGCGAGGTCCGGGACCGGTTCACGAGGTTCAGCTCGTGCAGTTGCAGCGGCGTGCTCGCGTTCCTCTGCATATCGCGTTGTGTTGCTAGTACACTTGTCACTCGCTAGTACTGTCAATCCTTAATAGACCCTGTTGTTACAGATCATACGTACTACGGCGCCAGACAACAACCACACAACCACAACCACACAACCACAACCACACAACCACACAATGCTGGACGTGGAAGTGGGCAGGTACTTCGCCGCTGGGCAGTGGGACGCGCGGTTCCTGGCGTTTCTGGAGGCACAGCCGCCCACCGCGACGGACCCCGTGTACACGCTCGCGCAGACGCACGACGACAAGGTGCAGCAGCTGTACGCCGCGACGATGGCCCTCAGGGATGTCCTGGGGCCAGCGTACGCCGCCGCGGTGCACGCGAAGAGCAAGCGGAAGAAGACGGCAAGGGTGCACGCTGCGCTCGCGAAGCTGTTCGCGGGCGTAGAGGAACAGCTGGCGCTGCTCGTGCGGCTCATGGAGAGGGACGACTCGCGCGCGTGGCTCGTGTACCCGCTGTACCGTGTGGCGCGGCGGCTCTACAGGCTTGCCGTGCGCCTCTCCTCTTTGCAAGCGGCGCAACCGCAGTCCCAAGCATCACAGTCCCAAGCATCCCAGTCCCAAGCACAATTGCACTTCGAGAGCTGCGGCCGCGCGGTACACAGGTGCTTCACGATGTGTCTGAACGACAGAAACCCCGACGAGCGCCGCAGCAAGAGGCCCGGCGCGTTCTACTTCGTCGTGCTCGAGTTCCAGGTGTACCGGCGCCTGCGCAACAAAGAGATGGTCAAGAACCTCGTGCGGGTCTTCCAGTCGCGCCTGCAGTTACCGCCGGGGCACCTCGTCGACACGCCGCCGGGGATGGACAGGTCCCAGGTCGTCCTGTTCAACTACTACATGGGCCACTACTACGGCTGCCAGGAGAGCGAGTTTACTGTCGCCGCAGCATACTTGCATAGGGCGCTCCTGCAGTGTTCCGCTAAATGCAAGAGACAAGTCCGCGCGATCCTCGTCCTATTGGTACCCTTTGCCTTGCTCACGAGACGGCTGGTCCTGAGGGAACAGTGGCTTCACACGTTCGACTTACCGCGGTTCTACACGGAGATCCTGCGCGCGGTCCGCGCGGGGGACATCACCGCGTTCGACGAGACCCTGACAGACGCCGACAACGAGTTGTTCATGCTCACGCACGGCGTCTACGCGGCAATGCAGCTGCTGCGGGATCTAGTGAACCTACGATACGTGCGGCGTGCCATCAGAGCGCGCACGCGGGACGACAACGTCGTGAACCCTAGTGTCGTCTCCCTCGTGGAGGAGATCCCCCTCGTGACGGAGTGTGCCGTCGCGGGGCTCATCAACGCCGGGTACGTGAGGGGCTACATCTCTCACACGCACGGGTGTCTTGTCATCAGCAAGAAGGATCCTTTCCCGCGGCTGATGCAGCCGTGGGCGTGATGTGGCGGCACAGCCATGGGCATGATGTGGCGGCACATCACGGTTTGTGCTAATTACAGCCTTTGGTACATATGATAGATTGTAGAATAGTAACAAGAATAAGAGTAATAGTACTATGTCGTACCGGTCTTATATTTCTTATCACATCATTGCCGCAGTCCAAAACCATCTTGCAAACATTGTGTGTTAAGCAATAAAGGCCTTTAACACGTATCTAACCATTCTCCATTTAGTGACAGGGCAATGTGTCACTTACGGACATGTTATACGAAATGAGGGTATTCCTTGGACATCCTCAGAACATCAAAGTTAAGCATAGGGTTAGGAAAATAAAAATACCAGGTCATGTCTTTTGGACAAAAGTTTAAGGGGAATCTTCCGCAATATTCCGTACAGAACGATAAGATCTAGGCTTTCCCAATTTCCTATTACGGTAATCATTCTAATCCCTCGCTTCTGATTGGCTGTTGGGAAATTCCTCGAGAAACCACGGCTCCCTCCCCCGTTTCTAGGCGGGCTTCAAACAGCGCCCGCACCGGAATCGGCCTCCCCACTTTTCACAGGCAAGTTACTGGGTACCCTTTTTTGCTTGCCTCCTGCGCCCTTTTCTCTGCAGAACAGAGAGATCTCGGCTTGCCTGGAAAATGAGGGGAATTCGGCGACGTCTGTGGAATTTTCTTCGCGAGTTTTCTCGAGCAGATTATGATCGCCCTCGAGGAAAGCGTGACTGCTGATCGCGGCAGATTCTTCTTCGAGGTTCCATTTTCCTGGGTGAGGAGCAGCGGCGTGTCGGAGGTGGCCGGTTCTGTGCCCGTGGCAGCGGCTGTCTGCGCCATTCGCGGATGCTGCGGTTGAATGACTAATTTATGTGACCTGCGATCGCTACGTAACGGTGGGTTACTCATTTTCACCTCCTCTTTTATCGCACGCGGTCATTAACCCATGATGCCTGGCTTTCGCTTCCTAGAGACCCCTACCTGTGCAGATTCATATATATAGGGACGAGTTATCCCACCATCGTTCAATTGTACTTGTCTCTTGTCAGTTTATACAGTTACTAACAACACAACAACACAACACAACAACACAACAACTCGCTCACATATCTACAAAATGGCCTTCCTACAACTAGCTACTGAAGTTTCTCAACCCTTCGTCATCCCAGGTTTCTCTCAGGTTTCCCCTGCTGCCTCAAGGAAAAACTCTGCATTGGTGGAACAGCCAACGGCAGCAACACAAGAACAACAGCAGACAGGTCGTTTGAGACACAACTCTTTGTCCCTGCTATAACCTCGTTTATTTTACTTCACGAACCATTGATAGACTCAAAATTAAAATAAAATAAAATAAAATAACTAAAAAGGATGGATACCTTATCTAAAGCATCATTATATTCATAAAACAACAACTAACTATTCAAAAAATAATAAATATAAGAAACCTTTTCATATTCTATACTCTTCAAACTTTGAATCGGTAGTAACATTAATATAATCTTTAAAGATTTAATATATAATATAATATTTACTATAATTCAAAGAATAAAACAATATTAAATCATTCATATTTGCAACGTATTTACAATATTTACAAGCACTCACCTTCATTCACCCTGTCATCTCGCAGCTCACTTCCCAGCCGGACTTAAAAATAAAACTCCTTATACTTGTAAGTGTAATAAGAGAAACCGGCTAAACCGAGCAATGTGAGTCCCAGGGGAACAGGCTTCTTGAACCTCACAGGCATACCGCGCACAATACCCGTGCTCAACAGTATCAACGAACTAGCAAGGGCTATCTCCAGCCCGCCGTCCCTGTTCAAATGGAGCAAGTACGAGGAAAAGCCGTACAGAGAGCCCAGGGCGAGTCCCCCGATGAGAGAGGGCAGCGAGCCCTTACGGAAGTAACCTATTGCACCGCCGGTTAAGCAAAGAGCACTGAGTACTTTTGCTGGGTGGTCCATTTCTTTGTATTAGTATATTTGGTACGTTGTACTTTGGGTGATGCTCAGGGGAGAGTGTAAAGAACCCTTTTTATTTCTGTCGCCCTTACAGACTTTTATACATTTAATGCCAAGTACAGAGGTACATGTGTCATTAGTACACAAAGTTAAATACTGATAAGCTGAGTGAGTCAGTGAGTACTATATAGTTGTGTTACGTTCTGTCGTCTCTTGAAGATGCTCTTGTTTTCATAGTGAAGTGACTATGGCTGTGGTCAGGGTGTCGATGATTTACAACAGAGAATGAAATTCGTGTGCCGGACTAGATCTGTGATTGAGTATGGATATGAATCCCTATTCATATTCGACGAGTTAGGATTCCCACACCCGATACCTTTACTTGATTACGTTATAATCGAGATATTTGATTCTAATAGAGTTGAATTCATAAGATCCTCGATACGAAAAAGATAAGTCAGCATGGAATATTATATGTAGTCTTTACTTTATTAGAAACTTCAACGTTACAACTCCATTTAACCAGACTTCACCATTTATTGTCCTGTTTGTCCTTCGATAATAAATACTCTCCTAAGGATTAGTATGCCAAGAAAAGATAACAATATTATCCGTTTATTATTGGTACATCCAACTTACGTCCTAGTTACTTTAATAATTGGTTATCCAGATACTAGTAGCTGGTGTTGTGTCTGCGAGTTCTCTGTCGGAAAAAAACTATAAGATAAATAAGACATGTCTTCTGAATATATTTTGGATTGAATTAATTAGACCAAATCAGTATTGTAATTCTTACAACACCTCACTTATACTTTACAACACCTCACTTATACTTCACAACATCAAATGGTTAACTCTCATGACCCTTGTATTTGGCTGTATCAATTCCTTTCTGTTTCACGTATTCTCCGTTCGCCCAATATTTTTTTCAAATTTGATGTAGAAAATTACACGATTTTAAACCTCATTTCATGTCCACCTTCAATATTTATACAATTCCTTATTTCAACATACCTGTTACGTTATATTTCACCAGCCCGCAAAAGATACACATATTATAGAAACAATGTCTGCCCAAGAACAACAACAACGACAACAGCAACAACTAGCGTTAAAGATCAAATATCTAAAACTAAAGAGAATCAACGAGCTGAATAATAACCTAAGAAATGAGTTAAGCCGCGAGAGGATCACAGCATCAAATGCATGTTTAACGCTAATTAATTATACCAAAAATACAGAGGATTATACGCTACCAGAGATATGGGGGTACCCTCAACCAGGTTCAAACCATTTTCGAATTAACCTGAACAGGCAATTTAGACAAAACAGCAGCAATATTAATAGCAATTCGAACGGATGTTGTATCATAATGTAAGGGAGAAGGTAAAAAAAAGGTTTTGATAACCCTGTTCTATGTTACGAATTTATGTCGATGCTGTTGGTGTGTATTATTATATAATCATCCCCCTAAGTGAAATAAAAAAGCTTTAATATTGATGTATCATTGGATTTTTTGTTCTTTATAAGAGTTTAGTTGCATCTGCACTAGAGTCAGAATCTGGACCACCACATCCACAATCATAATCTTCTAGGATTGTAGAGCAATCATAAATCTCCTTTTGTAAGTAAGCATTTACCAAGTTATGAATATGACACCCCCACATCGCCGCAGTTAGCCTGCTCGACGTTTGTACTGGGTGTTTGTCCAACATCTTAACAAAATGATATGAACACTCACCACATGGGTATAATTCGGCATATAGTTGAACAAATTGCTTTAATTTCGTACGTTCATCCTCTGTTGGATTATCGGGGAACCTCGCCAATAATGTATGGAAATATTTCCAGGACGCTCTTCCCAGCTCCTTCTTCGCCTCTAAATCAGGCATGGAGGGCATGATACTGTCAAATTTTTTCGTTTCTTTATCGTTATTGTCAGCCGTCTTGCCATCATCCTTGACGGGAGCCACTATTGCAACTGCTGGTTTTTCTTGTGGTTTTGAGTCTCCCTCAGAATCTTGGTGACTCTTCTCCTTAGTGTCAGAATCTCCTACTTGCTCCAATATTAGGTTCGACAACTGTGTAATGGTACTGTCCGCAGTCCCCTTGCCCCTCAATACCGTCTTTGAGAACAATTCGATCTCGAGCTCTCTGGCAAGAAACCAGAAACCGTAGAGTGCAACCGCCGCAACAACTATGCTTACCAGCCGCCTCTTATTTCTTAACAGCATTGTGTCGTAATGGTGTTACTCCTGTAATCAGTGGAATACGCAGTGGAATAGGTTTTATTCAACTGATTTGCTCTCTTTCATACTGAAAATAACTGATTTCCTTTGATCATTTTAATCGTTGTTTATGGTTCTTCTTCACTCTGCATCAACTAAGTGCTGCCCCATTCGACAGTTACTCCTAGGAATACCTGCGGATCTGGTGTCGGTCTATTGAGTTTTGTTGTAACTCGGTGAACAGTGATATGACCCGACTAAAATATGAGGAACGGCTGAAGACCTTCACCACTGCTAAAAGAGTCCAGAACAGAAATTACAAGTGGCGGTATACGGTAATCCCCGCAGATTATCTCGCTCAGACCGGATTCTATTTTGATCCGTCTGAAGACGCCACTTCGCTACAGGTACAGAAAGATGCCATAAACTGCATATATTGTCACCGACATACCTCTGAATTAAAGAATTGCAGATCGAAACATAAGGATAAATTAGAAACCGTCTGTAACATTTTGATGTTGCATTTAAATGGTGATAATCTGAACTGTCCAATGAGCTACCTTCGGCTGAAATTGCTAAAGGACTACCGATTTAACTTGGGGACATCGAATTGGAAAGATGATCCGCTTTTCAATAATCCGTTTGATTTAAGAACGAGAAACTTCTTCAGGATGAGTCTCCTTGAAATTGATAAGCTGAGTATAGAGAAGGGTAAAGAGCTGATAGATGCAGGGTTAATAAAATATGATCCATCATTTAGTGCATTCAATGAGCTCATGTATGACGATGATGGATCAAATGCATTTTTCTGCATATATTGTAAGAATATCATTGTGATAAACTCAAATAAACATAACAAGAAAAGAGTAGGTTTAAAACCCATTGAAGAACATTTTAATGTATGTAATGGTGGTCATTGCTATTTTTTTAAGAAACTAAAGGAGGGCTTCGTAGAATTTAAGGATTTAAAGAACTTGAGGAAATTCAGTATTGATGACGATGAGCAGTCCTCGAGGGATTCAATTGTTCATAGATCATTACTCCATAATGACACCACACATGAGGAAAATAACCATAGTATGGATGCAGATTCAGCTGGGGATAGGCGAATGATATTAGACGGGACTGAAACAATCGAGTATAATAACGAGCCAAATTCGCATGGCAATGAATTAGTTGAGCAAGGTAGTGAGCGTGGCAATAATCCAAGTGAAGACGCTGAACTTCGAGATCAATCTAATGGGCCTTCGAGCTCGGTTTCCTATAGAAATGACGAGATGGGGGAGCAAATATATGACAAACCTAAGGAGGAAATATTGGATGGAAATGATAAGAAAGGTCTTAAGCAATTAGATGTAAGAGATGACAAGAATACATCCACTATAAAGCTAGACAGAAAGCCTTTACCAGAGGCATTTGGAGAAAAATCGTTTAACAAATGGTTAATAAATGATGCAGCAAAAGAACTTGCTATTGACCGTAGCTCTGATTCACCCCACTCTAAAGCTTCCATAGAAAAAATAAACCTTACAGATGCAATGGAAAACATTGATTTGCCAAATGTCTCCAAAATTAAAACTAAGGGTAGTAAGGATACGTCTGTTGACTCTAGAGATAACTTAAACGTCGATATTGAAAAAGTTACAGTAAGTAATACCAATGGAGACGTTGTGAACCCTAACAATCCGGATACTAATAAAAAGGTCGAATCTCCTGAGGCTAAGAAAAAGCAAATCTTGCATTCTGAAAAGGTAAGTAATGAAGATCCAATTCGAGAATCTCCTCGGAAGAAAAAAAGAAAGCTGATGCAGTCCTCTCCACAAAAGATAACTTCAGATGTATCAACAGATGATCTGTTATCTACAGAAATACCCCAAGTTTCAATCAATAAGGACCCTGTACTAAAATTTAGGGAGCATGTTAGTAGAAGAAAGGATATAGCCCGAAGTAACAGAATTTTAGATGACAGCGCTGATGATGTTAGTTTCAGCAACCAAGGTCATAGTTCATTTAATATTCCTCAATTTCCCTCCGTGTCTTTGAAAGAGTCCCCAGCAAAGGAACCTACTCCTGCAGATGGGACAAATAATACACATGAAGAGGAACTCTTTCATGATAATTCTCCAAATGTAGAACTACATGTTAAGAATTCTTCTCAGAATTTATCTCACGTAGAGGAAAAAGATCAAGCAGATGGCCTCAAAACTCCCTTGCCTCCCCTTGATGAGAAAAATCTGGCTGTAAGTCCAGAACTATCAATGCACATAGATGATCGTCCACCGATAGCGGGCAAACCTGATAGATTGGTAAGCGGTGACTATCCTCTACAAATGGAGCACCATGATAGTGGAATAACGAAAACACCCGTCTCAAAATCTCCATTCAAGCCATCTCCACAATTGAAACCTGAAATCTCTCCAGTAATTACGTCTCAGACAAAGTCACCACGAGTAACAATAGATAATTCTAAAAGAGTTATTATGCCGCTGGATAATGATCATGCCAAAAAGCTTTCGTCTCCTCCCGCTGAACTTTCAACACCAACAACTACTATCAAAACTGTTGAACATCTTGAACCTCATGTGCAGGTTGCCATACCCGAGAATAATGATAGAGACTCAAAGAGAAAATTATTGGGCTCCATCATTACTATACCAGAACCAGAACATTATGTTGAATCAAACCTAAGGGAAAAACTAGATCATATTCCAATTGACGCAAATTTTTTGACTTCAGAGTCGTCCGCTAGCAGTTCCTCAAGCTCATCATCCACCCCAGTTGTAAGTCCAAAAGCACAGAGCCCATACAAAGAAAGTGCGAAAGGTACTTACCGGCGCCTTAGGCATGCCTAATAGTGATGAAATGCGTGATCTATACTCTAACTATATGGTGGGTAATGATAAACTGTCAGAGACCACGACTCCAGATGATACCTTTCATGGTAGAGTACATACTTCCAATAGTCCACAATTTGGAATAATACCCCTCGAGTCGCTGGCAAATCCACAAAAGAACTCCCGATATTCTGAAGTTGGAAAGGGATCTGATTTTGGAGATTCCTTCGCAAGCACTCCATCCAGTAACTTAAAAAGACCTACAAGTGATGAGATGTTGGTTCCCGTAAAACAATCCGGTAATATATTACCAAAAGGTTTATCACAGATATTAAAAAGATTAGATACTAAGGTGAAAATGGACTCACTGCATTTCGAATATTTATTGTCATACATTGAGTTTAAGAGCACAAATTTAGCAAAGGATACAGATGGGGATTTAAATTTTTTTCTAGGCAAGCTATCTGACATTGAATTAGATATGACACTTGAAGAATGGTTGCGGTATAAATCCAGGGAAATACATGAGGAGTTCGTGGTAAACTCAAACAAAAAACTCGCTTATTCAAGAGAGCGTTTTCTACAATTAAAGGACACTATAAAAAATTTGAATCTAGAAAAGGATGAAGATTTAAATACATTGCGAATTCTATGCAAAGGATTAGAGTATGATGTATAAATTATTTAATTATAAGGTAATCAATTATAATTTATTAATAAATATTTTTGTTTACAAAAATTGAGAGATACCGACGTTTCAACACCCCAAGTATATTTAAGTTAAGTTCCTGAAAAACCTTCGAAATAATAAAAAACTCTAACTGAAATGAAGACAAATTACCAATTTATGACGACTAAATTTGCTTATAAACTTATTTGATTTAAGGAATAATATTTACGATTTACAGAACATTTTAATTGTCACCAAGCATGCCATCAGGTGTCTCAGAGTGGTCCTCAGTCTGGGATTCGTTAGTACTTTCTTGTGGACCAGCCGCTTCATTTTGACCGGGAGCGCCCATGGCTGCCGGATTTGTTACCGCATATTGTAGCACTCGCATCTGTTCTGGAGTTAGTGGTGCAACCTCGCCTAAACTTCTCCATAACAAATTGTCTGTTCCTCTATCTTCGCCCGAGCCATTAGTGTCCACAGTATTTTCGGCGATGGCTTCACCATTTTCATTATCGGTGGCATTTCTTTCGTAGGCAAGGGCAATTTCTCTTTGTCTTGTTAATAATGTAATACTATCCTTCAGATAGATTCTTAAAACAACCGTTGAAATCTTGAATTTTTGCAACAGTTTGAAGAACCTGTCCTCAAACAGTACACCCCAAACATATAATCCTTTAATGTTTCTTTCAATGTTTGACGTTATCACCCTTTCTTGAATTTGAGAAAGCTGTCGGTTCAATTCCACCATCTGAACATATATTTGAGTCATTTCATGTAACAAAAATCCAGTAAATTGAAATTGAATTCTTGCCAAACTGGCAACATTTACTTCAAAGTCATCGACACGATCGTCCAATTCATGGAATCTTCGAACAACGTGGCATATCTCGCTATTAATTGCACGATCTCCGCCTGGAACCATTACACCGTCTACATCTTCATATTCATCGCTAAAAGGATCATCTGCAAATTTTTTATCTACTCTTAATGCTAATTGATTCAGATCATCGCCACTTATTTGATAATTTTTAAGAAATGCATTGGAGAAACTATTAAAGATTTCATCAAGACGTTCAAAATCTATATTTTGAAAATTAAAATCATTGGCCATTGTTGGTAATTGATTTAAGCCTGTAGCGGCTAGTATAGCAGCTGAGTTTTGATTTAGGTCGCGTACGACTCTTTCTATCGCTGAATCCAAAGTTTCATTAGGTTGCAATATATTGTTGGCGATAATATATTTGGCTAGAATTTCGTTGATATCCGTCTGTGGACCGTTGGTTGGTGCGGCCAAGCTCATTAGGTAATGCCTTAACTTCTGGACGCCTTTGCCTGAAAATACACAGAATATTTGACGCTGATTTTCACTGAATTCACTGGGAGCAGGCCTGCAAAATGATGTTATGTCTGGCCTCAAAAATGACGGAACTGCAGTGAGTGATAAATGAGATAATCTTGGACATGCCATCAGTAGCTCATAAATGGGATAAATAGTCAAATTCGAGCAATATGAAAGATGGACTCTCTCAAGAGTATCGTTTCTCCCTCTTAACGAAAGCATGTTTAATAACCCTTCGTCGGTCATTTGAGAGCATTTTACTAGACCTATCCGTTTCAACTTATTCAAATCTGCAAGCTCATATAATGTACGATTTGTTAAATTCGTACAACATGCAAAATCCACATATTGGATACGTGGACATGACTGTACCAATATCCTCACACCATGATCTGTAATATTAAAACAATGCCCGAAATGAATGGTTTGTAAATTTTTTCCCAATCTTGATAAATTGTAAAGCGAGGTGTCTGTAATTCTACTACATTTTCCTAAGAATATATTGCGTAATTTTGGGGCTAAGTCTACTAATTTTTCAATGGTGCGATCTGTTATGTTTTCACAACTAGAAAAATCAACTAATCTTAAGGCACTCAAGTGTGGTAGTGTTTTTGCGAGTTCAGAAAAAACATTATCTGTAATATTTAGGTTATGCGTTATCCTAAACTCTCTAAGCTGAGGCAATTTCTTGAATAGTGTTATTAGACCCTCATCAGTAACAGTTGGACTATTTGTAATATCAACTTCCACAAGCATGGGGCACTTATTAGCCATAATGTCAAGTAGCTCATCATTAAGATTGGCATTTGAAGTAATTTTCACTCTTTTTAGCATTGATACATTAGATGTAAACGTTTTTAGAGCCGAAAAGCTAACGTTGTCAGCAGAGGGCGCGTAGAATCCTTGAACTCTACGACAACTATCGGCCAATGTTATAAATATGTCATCACTAACTTTTCCAATTCCTGTTATATCAACACTCTGCAGAAATTGACAACCCTCAAGCACTGCTGCCACAGGTTTACTTGATATATTCTTACAGAAAACCAAAGTTAGTCGTTCCAAATTATAACAACCAACAAAGTAGTAGAGGTAATCATTTATGATAAAATCGCCAACAAACGAGAAGTTCAGTCTCTTTATCATTAAACGATAATTGAAGACCGTATCTGAGGATTTCATTTCCATCGTTCTTAAAAACAAGTCCAATTGTGATTTCTTGTTGATATGTGGTCTATAATACAACAATTTGACTATAATGAAGGCCCAAAGCCTACACACAGTTAGTAAATTGACAATATCAGTTTTGGAAGTCAACTTATCCAATACCAAGTGTAAAATTTCCGAGGGTAGTCTATGTAGTGGAAAAACGTTCCTGTCCCGTTGTTGTAGTAATATCTGAGGTGGGCCTAGTGAAGATGCTGATGTTACACCATTGTTATTGACATTGTTAATATTAGTATTGTATTGAGAGCCGTTAATAAGTAGTTTTGAATATTTAGAAAGATCGCTAAACTTTTCGTCTGTCACAGAAAATTCAGATAAATCTAAACTGTTGATCCATTCACGATATTTTGTAGTTGGATTGGTAGCAGAACTGCCTTCTTCTTTTGCTTTAGTGTATAAGGAGTATTCTTTTTTAAATTCCTGAATAATGTTGAGGATTTTAAACCTCAATTTTTGTAATTCGATCGTTTCTGCCTCTATCGCTCTTAACCTTATTCTTTGTAGTTTATTGACGTAATTAATAATATTGGGATGATTAGTGTATTCTAGCCTTGCAAGTCTTTCTCTATGTGCCTCTATTTCTTCGACTATCTTACGCCTTCTACCGTCTATAATATTAAAGGTTTCATTGATCTTCTTGTCCAATGCATCTTGGAATGATCTAATATTCTCAAAATCATTGACATTTAACTGTGCCCGATACTCAGACACATCAATTAATGGAACGTTTGAACCCAGTAAGTATCTTCCAGAAGTAGAGATTCTCGAAACATTATCTCGATTCAGTATCGCTGTATTTGCTTCCGAACTTATATGATTATCTGTCCCAATTACATTACCCTCGTTAGGATTGTCATGATTTGAATCAACTTGGTCTCGCTCCTGAACGTGTGGAAAGAAAGAGCTCCGATCCTGTTGATCGGTCCGCTGAACATCAGCGTTCCTATGTGCGAAAAAGACGTCATTATCATTAACACGGTTATCATTAATATTATTGTTGTTGTTTCTACCATTATCGAGGTCAATCGGTTGCTCGTAACCACTCGCCTGCGACGGTGTATTATAATTATCTATATCCATTACTGCTAGTAAAGTGCTGTGTGTATACCCAGAGGAAGCGATATTACAGAGAACAGAAACAACACTATCTCTAGAGATTCAAACTTAAACAGGTAGATAATGAAGTATGCTGGATATTCCTGGAATATATCAGGACTCCTCCGAAAGCGGTGGCAATCCGTTTACAAAATTGAATCAAAAAAGGTAAAAAAGGACAGAGAAGACCACAGGGAGATCAACACGAGGGTGAATTAGTTATTTCCGACCACGCCTTTGGAGAGTACACTTTCGTTGCAAGAGATATGACTTCAACAACAGAACTCGTTTACGGATGTGTTTCCATATAGTTAGACACTCAAAACCGATTGACTCTTTAAAGTCCCATAAACACTTTTTTTCCCGCCGAAGGAAAAAATGAATCGCGTTACACGGTGTTTCAACACTATAAACAGATCAGGAGTCCCACTTACCTTAATGACATCAATTCCTCCCTTACAATTGCCGTTTCTTCTTATCATATGCGTTAAGATTAGTTATTAAATATATGTATGTAATCATATATAATGCTTTACAAAGTTCTAAAGAACTAAATTATTGGTTTGTATTAATGTTCGTTTTTATTAACATTATTATCGTTATTCTTAGCATCCGACCTGTTGATGATATTAGTGTTATTATGTTGGTTGGTGACGCTGAGTTGTGGTAAAGAAACGTGCGTTCCATTAGTTAGATAGAACATGTCTAATTGAGACGCTAGATCATCAGTTGTCATGTTTCCGGTGTTAGTCCCCAACGTATTCGTGGTTGAGTTTGCGGTGGCGAAATTACCTACTGGGAAATTACCTGGATAGTTATAGTAACCCATAGAACCTGCATTAGGGGGGAGAGTACCTACAAAATTATTGCTACTATTATAATTATTAGTAGTGTTACTGGGAGTACCATTATTCACAGATATCCCGTTTACTGGTGCAACAATATTTTGTCTGGAGCCGTTACTACGAACGCTAGACATGGACAAACCTCTAATATGACCTGCATTATCTGCATTGAACAGATGCGAAACACTTTTCTTATGTTTAATTTGCCCATTTGGTATTGAAGAATTTGACGGAGCAGCCAATCCAACCTCTTCCATGAGTTTTCGATGCTGTTGTGCCGACGGTATTTCTACCAGAAGGTGCCGCACTTGCTTGACAACATGAGATCTAACATCATCTTCTAATAACGGCATGGACAGTACCTTGTAGATAAAAGTGGGTCCGTTATTAGTATCACTTAAAATTTGCTTCAACGTATTTGGTGGTTCATCTCCATTGTAATCACCAAATATCGCATGCAGCATCATCTTTCTTGCTAAATCATCACCTCTATAATTCAAAATCTTCAGTATCGTCAGGCAGGCCAATCTGTGACGACATAATTCAACGACATCTGGGATCAGTTTTGATACTAAAATGGAGTGCCTTTTAGGTAGGACACAGGTATCCAGAAACCATGTCAATAATAAAGTACTATTGCTGTTCGTGGCCAGATATCTGGAATATAATACAATCATACTACTTAGCATTAGTGTCTGTTCGGAAGTGATTATATCATGCGCTTCTAAGCATGCTCTAACAGCACGCGCACCATATCTATTTTGAACAATCGTCCAAAAATTTGCTGCAATGCTCTCAAATATAAAGTTATTCCATGGGAATCCGAATTTTAGGACACATTGAATCACGTAGTTCCCAAATTGATCGGTAAATAATGGAACACAATAATTCTCTATGCCTCTTGTGATAAGCATGATCTGCCTTGGTGTCTTTGCCATCGTAATTATCTTTTGGCATGCCCATGTACCATTTTTGTGAACACCCATTGATGTTAAATATTTGTTCGTTTTCCTTAACATTATATCCTTTATAATATCAGAGGATGATTCGAACAACTTTTGAACAATAGTGTTTCCCAAATAATCAGAACTTAATTCTGGTAACTCATCCAGCATACACAGAGCCATTTGCTCCAGTTCTAGAGGAGATACGTTATCATTATCGATATGTTTACGTAGTTCGCGTAATTTTGGAGCATCAAAGTCCTTGTTATTTGAAGGCTCTGGTATTGGCCCAAAATTTGTTGTATCTGATGTACCTTTAAAATTGTAAGCCTTTCTGAGCAGTGATGTCACTTGATACATATCAATTGAAGATGTCTCAAATTTATCGATGATGGCTTCTAAGGCATTCTTTTCTTCACCTAGACTTGGAGGTGGCAATGGGAACGGGCATGCTTCTTTTTCTGCAGTATTGGTGTTATGAGAAACATGTGAGTGACTAAAATTTTGACTTGTATTTTGTTGGCTATACTGTGGTTGATGTTGTTGGGAAGGAACTTGGGTCTGCTGCGAATAGTATTGGTTGAAAACTGGTACAGGGACATTCCCTTGTTGTTGAAAAGTAACTGCACCATTATAAAGTTGTTCTTGTAATAGCGATTGCGGAGGTGGTACTGCATTTTCCGGAGCTGTGGATAAATTTAATTGCCCATTTGATAGGCGAGATTGATGGTTATGTTGATGCATGGGCAATATTTTTGCGAACGCGACTGTACTTGGCGCTCCAACCATAGAAACCTCCTTACCTTGCAATGCATCTAAAGCGTGGGCTGCACTATCAACGCTATCAAACTCTACAAGAGCCATATTGATGCCCCTCAAAGTCCTAGCGGAAATTACATCACCAAATTTTGAACACAGCGTCGCCAAAGATGTTGATGTTAAGTTGATTGCATTGTTTAAATGAGGTTGTTGCTGTTGCAAAGGGAATACGTTAGATATCGAGATTGTATTTGTAGGTAAAAGACTCGCCATTTGATTCATTGGAAGCTGTGTGCGATCTGCCGAAACCCAATTAAGTGATCGCGGATCAAGATCATCACAAACATAGGGTTGTCCTGTTGATGAAACACGACCATCGCCGTATTCACTAGCATTATTATTATTAGGATTATTCATATTACCATAATTGACGGATTTATTGTCGTTGTAGGTAAATACTGAAGAAGTACGCGGTTTGCTAATGTTTGATTGCTGATCATAAAGTGGTGCATCCATATATACGCTAGATGCATTTGATACTGACCTCGGCCTACCATTTTTATTGACCCATAGATTATTAGTAGGATTTGGCAAGGTAAGATTATTTATTACGGCGCTGTTATTATCTGGCATTAGATTATTCGAAGTTGACGGAGCTATTGATTCATAATATGAAGAAATACCACCAGTGGTATTGACAGTGTTTGTAGGGTGTAATGGATGTATGATGTGTTGCTGGATCAAATCTGGGTTAGCCCCAACGACACCGGTATTTGACCATATGTTCTGATTTTGTGTAATTGAAGACATGGATGTTAATTGTGACGACATCGTATTGTTTCTTGTCCTAGATATCTTAGGTTGTTGCTGTTGTGATGAAAAGGTAAACGAATCGTTTGAAGTCCTCGGGATATCCAGCATGTGATTAGAAGAATCAGGGAAGCGAACAGTCTCTCGAGGCGGTGTTATCTTCCCTCCCTTTGTTTGGTCTTCGCTGGTTGTCATCTCTCTTAAAGAGCTAGACCCCAGGAGTTTCGAATTGTCGCTCATATTCATCGTGGAAGAAGAACTATTAGCTGTAGTATTATGGTTATTCCCGTTCTCATCTGTATCAACATTTTTGGAACTCTTCTTTGAATGGTGCAGCTTGGCACTAATGGAAGGTAACAGATTACTAATAGTGTTTGATAGTTTACCGGCACGGGCACGGTATGAGCCTATCTTTTGCGGTTGTTGTATATCCATGGCATTGATTTCTTCTTCGTATATTGGGATGGTGATACCGGGATCTATCATATCTGGTATTGTCGGAGTAAAACTACTACCAGGATTGGGCACTGTGCTGGTGGTAAAAACGCTCTTTTTCTCTGGCATTATTAATGTAGTATATTGAAGGCAAAAGTATCCTTCAGCTTATTATCGAGTATATTTGTATCAAAAAACTGGCACACACACACTAGCGAAACAAATAGAAAGAGAAATTGTAAATTGGTGTAGTTATCTGGTATTACGTTCGGAACTTTGCTAGTATCCTTACCGGCTTGTTCGATTCTTTCAGATTGTTGCGAAATAAACCACTGTATGTATGCAAAACACTAGCAGGGGAAAATGGTGGAAGTTTCTTTCAATATTATCTACCTGGTTGGCCGAATTAATCCAACTAATACTGGTAGCTTTACTGTGTCGTTAGCCCATCACTTTCAAAAGTAATTGTAGAGGCTATAATACAGGTGAAATGTGATGAAATTAGAGCTGCCCCTATAGCTGTTTCACCACCGAATCTTCGTCGAAAATGATGGAATGCTGAGAAAAAGATCTGGGGAAGGGACACCTGACAAAATTGGAAAGGATTATTGCCGAGGGTAAGAATCGTTGGGGCTTTGAAATAAGGTCAGTCGGCTGAAAATGTCGGCTTTTATCTGGCGTATTGGGTTGGTACACTGGCATAAACACCCACACATTCTCCGCTCCTGGAAAAACATTTCCCTAAGTCACATGGTCTCTAGCTGAAATATTTTGGGTATTTTTTTTTCAAATATGGCGTTTCTAGTCCCAATAAGGAAATACATAAATATTGATACTAGATGAGAGGTAATATTCCAAAGGCGGAAAGAAGGTAAACAAAACGCTTATAGAAGTAAACCTCGAGAGACATGGACCCCACGGCTAAGATATGCAAATTATCTTAAACGAACTCTTTTTCTTACAATGATCTTAGCCATTGCTTACGCCAATAATATCAACTAATATACAATTTCTTCCCTCATTTGAAATATCAGCTACTATTCCACTCCCTTGTACATCTTCACTATCAATACACCCCTGAAAGTACTACGGACATTGATTTGATTCCACCTTTCCAGTTAGGGAGTCCAAAATCATTCTAAAGAATCAATAAAGAGTTTCTTGAAGTTACAATTTAGTCAAAACAGCGAAAAGGGAGAGAAATATTCTGTCAAATTGAACACCATGGCAGCTGAGTCTACGCTAGATCTATTATACAAGGAGCTTGACCATTCAATGCTGGAAAATAAGCAAGATAAATCTATAGAATCTGGAAAGGATATCAAAGATGATCTAAGTGAAAATACTATAAACGAATCCCACTTGGAGAATTTACTCTCATCACCCTTTAAGATGACCTTAAACAGGGACAAACTTCATAAACAACCTGCTGTCACAGATGATAAAAGTGCAACTTCTTTATCTGTAGGTCAAATTGAGGGGCTCTCAGGGAAAACATATACCAACCTTTCGAATAACGCTCACACAACAATGAGTCCAGGTTCTTTAAAATTATTGGAAATGATAAAGGATGATGATGATATAGATGAGGATGGAGATGACTTATATATACCCAAAAGCAGAAAGGGTGGAATGGATGGACTCATGTTTAATCTAGATTCAACGAAACCATTATTACCTTTCAATAATGCTGAAATACCCTTGACACCCTTTCATGTGTCAATTTCAACCCAGGATGTTGCAGATAAAGAGGGGGAGGAGAAAATAGAGATCGAGGATTCTCCTCAGGTGATTTGTTCTCCATCAAGGATTCCTCTAATTAATAAAGTAACCATTAACTCCTTTGTCGAAGATGGTAAAAACGAAAAGCAGACCGAGACCGTCCCAGGAACAAGATTTTCATCAAATTCATCATATGAAGATGGTGTTATAGAACTGTCCACCACAATCTTGAATGATCAATTTGATTTATTAAAAGCAGAAGAAAGTAAGGAAAAGGAGGCAGATGATCAGCAGCAAATTAATGCCAAGCCTCCATTAGAAACATCCGACATGAACTTTGAAAACATTTATAAATCAAGAATGATAAGTATTGCAACCTCAATTGGGGATTACAAGTCCGCAAGGGAAGATCGGGCTGTGTCCAGTGAGCTATCACAGACGCCGTATAATGAAGAATCTATCGAAGAGTTAAATATTTCGAGAGGTCTTGACTGTGGTGATGAGACATCAGAAGAAGAATCAGAGGAGCCAGAGGAACGTGAAAATGAATGTAAAGAAAGGGAATCACATTCAAAAATAGAAGCGTTAAAAGAAATGAATCCATATAACACATCTATCGAGCACGAGGAGTCAATGCCTCATGATAACAAATTATTGCTCTTATCCCAGGAAAATTTAAATACAGGTCAAACCGATAGGAAAGACGACATAATAATACCTTTGGCTGAGGAAACAGGGATAACCGAGGGGAAGAGTGCTGTTAGTGATGAAACTACCGGTCATGATCGAATGGAAGTGGAAAATAGCGCACAAAAACAAAACGCCATTGAACATTCAGTACACACGAGTTTTAACTCTGAAAATAAGTCGTGTAATGGACTCAGTCCACAATCCGAATCAGTTGATCAGAATCTGATGCTTGGAAACAAAGAGAGTTCGTCGTATGAAAACATAGGGGTAATCACCGACTTAGAAGAAACATCACAACCTCATATCGAGGATATAGTTGCTAATGTAACGAATGAGGATAAAAAACAAGTATTGTCTTCAGGAATTGATCCTTTTGCTAGTCCAGAAGCAATATCACAGGATAACGCGAGAATACCTTCCCTACCTGCATTACCGAAATTGGGGTCAGTATTTATCGAAGATATTTTTCATGATGAAGGCGATACTTCAAATGATTCAATTTTAAAGTCATCTCTAAATGCTGATAATTATTTGACGATATGGCATTTACAAGAATCCAAACAGCCCCAATCCATTGAAACGATAACGGAGCTTGCTAATTCATCCAGAAAAATTTCAAATCCGAAGCTAGAAACTGTAAACTACACATTCAAACCAAAGTTAATCCACAATTCTCGAATTCATCACCTAGATAAAAAAATAGAACCGAAGATCTCCCCATCTCTAAGTCAAGAATTTGAAGGAGTTTTAAGTAGATTAACAACAGAGTCTATTTCGAGAAAAGATACCACATTAAAGCATCCTTTAAATATATGGGAGAAAGAACCTGGATTAGAAGAAGGAAAATTTGGCAAAATCAGTTCAAATGCAATAGAAGAAGTTTTCGGAAGTGAATTATCACCTGATATATTAAAATCTCCGAGTAAGAGAGCTCTCGTGAACAGAGCAAGTAGTATAAAGAGCTTTGAAATATCGTTTGATAATAATGAAGATTCTAATGATGACACCTTGGCAAACAGGATCAAAAACCCAGAAGGGATTATGAGATCCAGCCACATTTCTAGTCCATTTAAAGTAATTGAGAAAAAAGAGGTGACAACTAATGAATCAGAAGACCTGGTACGTTCTGACAAAAAGGAGAATTCTCTGTCTCTTGAATCAAATGATGTATTGGTCAAGAAGGATGAGGAAATAGTTGGAAAAGAAAATTTTAAACCAATGGAAAAAGTTCTTCCTGATTCTGGTATTCTTTTCCTGAAGCTAAATTCGATGAAGATAAGTATAAGTGGGGCAAATCAACACCAGGCACTCTTTTGTGTAGAGATCGATAATAAAATTAACATAACGCAGACCGAATGGAAAAGTCTCAATTCAGAAAACATTTTGCAATTAGACACTGAGTTGGCTATCCCAGTCACGTCTGATAATCAAATGATATACTTGACATTAAAATGCAAGTATAAAAAGCCGGAAAAGCAATTAATCGAAGTTGTCGAGAGAGTGAAAGTTGGTAAAAAGCTTGGCGGACTGGGTAAAAACAAGTATAGATTTGAAAAGAAGTTTGCGGAAAAGAAAGTTCTACACGATGAGTGGGATTACCTCTTTGCTCATGATGGTACGTTTGCCCAAGTGAAAATTGTGTTTTCTGAGGAGTTTTTTGTTGATAACGAGAAGAGTATCGACAAGGAAACAAAAAAAGATATGGTTAATCAATGGGCAAGGGTCTACACAGAAAGGTCGAAGCAGAAGGACACATATGATATACCACGTCGTGCCCCGTTTATCTGTGCAACAGTTAATTTCACTTCATATTTTGCACGTAGGACTTCTGAATCTGAGATGTTTCCAAGCACCTTCAAAAAGGCATTAGGCATGGCAGCAAAATACAAAAGTCAACAAAACACTGAACTTGAGGGATTTCTTTTACAAGATGGAGGTGATCTGAATGGATTGATTGAAAAAAGGATGTTCAGATTAAAAGGGACTCAGTTAACTGGTTACTCAGAGTTAACAAATAAACCTAAGCTAGAAATTAACCTATTGAATGTTAAAGATATTGTCATGGACTCGATGAACAACAAGACTACGCGGAATTTTACGAATTTATTTTTATTTGGAGAGTGTTTCCAATTGATTTTTGCCGACAGTGAACCGATAGTTTTTTGCTCGCAGGGATCTTTAGAAGAAACAAGACAATGGTATATGACTTTGAAGTATGTTATTGACCTGAATATTAGCCATCAGCCTTGGATTAAAAAACTTTCTAACCTCATGTAATGTTTTAAAACATATATATAATGGACTTTATTAAAATATTTAATTGTATTAAACTAGTTGTGTGGGTGCAGTTAGGTGCTTCACTGCGGCTTCGACCTTTATTCCAAGATGTTAAAAACCAACCACTTGGCAATCCCATAATAACCCTCAGATATCTGCTGGAGTTAATGGCGAATAAAGGATAAATTGGTGGCCAGATTTTTTTATTAAATTTACCAGTAAGAATGGAATAATTTGTGAATTTACGGTTTTATACCTTTTTATATATGCAGTTATGATACTGGTAGTAAATATTCTTTATTTTTTACCTATGGACTCCCTTCTATTTAGGTCTATTAGGGATGTTGTTATTATTTGAATGACTTTGTTGGTTCAATTGAGGATTCATAGGCATCATCCCCGGCATACCGAATGGAGAAAAGCCACCAAACATAGGCATAGGTGGGAAACCAGTTGGAACTGCTGGTTGGCCCATCGCATTACCCATCATCTGAGGCTGGTTCATACTAGGATTTATAGGCATATTCATGTTATTCGCTGAGTCTAACCTCGTCTTTGAATCAAGTTTCCCCTGTTGCTGCAAAGCAAGTAGCCCCATGAGTATTCTTCTAGGGTTGTATTCCTGTTTCAATTTCCCCTGTCTTTGTATATATTCCGTCCAAGTGAACTCGTTGAACCCATAATTAAAGTAGTCACTCGTGTTGGCTCCTGGTTGTCGCCATGGCTTTTCCTTCAGCACTTCAGGATCTATCTGTGTTATCAGTTGTCCGTCGAAGAGCCCATCCTTATCCAACTCTATAGACCCAGCATTGATGGCCTCCGTCGCAGTTTGATTCTTGTCCTCACTTTCAATCGTCTCTCCCTTCTTAACTGCACCTGGTGACTCCTCACTTGTCTTTTCAGAGTCCTTGATGACTTCTTCCTTTTTCTTCTCCGCTGCCACACTGATGATTCCACTTGGTACATTGTTCGTCGATGCCCCTAGAGTAGTTATGGACTTGGCGTCCAGTCTAGAGCGGTTGGGCCCCAAACTAATGATAAGCTGAATATCTGAATCACTCTCCTCGTCCGAATCACCATATTGGCTTCCCTCGGACTTATCTGGCTCGGATTCGCCATCATCCTTCGTAGGTATCCCCGTTTCCGCTGAATCACTTAATTTTATCTTCTTAGTGGAGACATCGTTCTCCTTAGTATCATCAGCCGATCTCTTTACTGCTGTGGAAGAAGTAATTGATGGTTCTTCAGTATCAGAACCATAAAGGAATTTGTCATCTTCATCACTGGACTCCATGTTGGCTGTATCAAAAAGGGGGTAACTGGGTATAAATATGAGTGTTAGGGATGACTACAAGATGTCAAGTGATGTAGCTCTCTTATCAACTCATAGGGGTAGGATATAGACTGTAATCAATAGTATTGAAGCTCTTCATTGTCATGAATTTCAAAGGTGAAATGAAAAAAAAGAACTTTTAGGGTTTGAAGCTGCCTATCTGAACCCTAAGAAACTGCATTATAACTTTAATCGGGACTATCAAAAGGGTTAAAACCTCCGATAGCACGCAATACCTCCCGAAAGAATGATACGTCAGTACTCCAATGTAATGGTTGGTAGACGGCTCTCCTATCAGATGGGCATTGAGGGATCTGGGTTTGTTTATTTGAAACTTTCAAGCACATATTTCTAAGAAGTGATTGGAAGGCTACAGCCCCAGCAACGCATAACAAGGATGGCCTATACCTTGAATATACTTCTTGTCAGAGCATCTTTTGGATATTGGCATACTACAATATGTACGTTGCATATTCTGATAATCGTGTCTAAACCCGTGGATGCTAATTAATAATGATCACTTAAAAACCTTTCATTCAAAGCACTAATGTCGCCTGACCCATGTTTCTCACTCAATAAAGAAGTTCAGGCATAGTGAAACATGAGTTCGTAACACAAAAAGCTACTCTTATCTGAAGTTTCTCAACAGGATCATATACCCATATGCACTCATATTCGTTTTCATAAGATATCTACAATAAAAATGAACTTTGTTTTATTACCTTTCTCTTCATAGCTATGTCAGCAAATAAAGATAATATCGTAAAAGAATATAAACAAAATGCTAGAATGATATAAATATTGTCATCATCACGTTACAAGAAGATTGATACTGAAGGAAATGCCTATAGAGAGAAACAGAGAAATTATTAAAGGCTCCCCTGTTTCTAGAAGTACGTCTTACTAAACCTATAAAGTATTTCCTGTAATCTAACCTTGTCACAATATTCTTGATCGACTGTATATCTAGTCAGTTTCTTAGTCACTTGATCATGCAATAATTTTTGGGTGTCTGTCGCAGCTAAATGCGTTGTCTTCAAGTTGGATTCCCTGGCCACTTGAGCGTCTTGGAAGAAGGTTTGATCCATTGGTATTGTTAACAATTGAAGTAAATATTCATCGTGGCTGTAATTATCATTTGCTTCCTGATCCACCATATTCATACACCCTCTGGGAAAATCTTGATCTTTCCCAGTAACATTCTTACCAAAGAGAGGTCCAAATTGATGATGTTCCTGTTTAAAATAGTTGTGAGTATAATCCCCTTTGAAATCTTCAGATGGCTCCATCGAGATTTCAAAGGAATCATGATATTTGAAAAGGGGTTTACACTCTGAAAATATAGAGTTATTAGAAATGGTCTTTGCCAAAAAGAATTCATTCCCGTCTGTTGTATTGCTATTAGTTTTCAAATATTCATCATACTTGATATTGTCATTCTCGAGGATATTTGCATGAAGAATTGATTTTGGTTGAGTGTGTACTATATCTTCCACTATTGTGTCATGGCAAAGAGAAGTTGAAATATTTGGGTTGACATATTCATCCTTGGGAAACTCAATTTCAGCGGGCTGCTGTAGCACGTTGTCTCCGTAAGTTTGCGGCGTCTCTGGGATAGAATAATCGGATTCGTCTAAATCGGAATAATCTGCCACTTGGCCTACAGTATTTTCTGCACCGTTGGTGATCCTAAGGGTATTTGCCGTGTTATATGCATAATACTGTCTGTAGTAGTTATTCTCCTGGATATAGGATGGGGAAAAGGAAAAATCTATTTCATCCTCCACAGTATTGTCAGCTAAGCGAGGGGACTGAAACAAATTATTGTTGTTGTTAATACTACTATTGTTAATAATGCCATGTTTGTTATTATTGGATGAATTATCTTTGTTATTCCCTGGTATATAGAAAGTTGAGGGAGGGGTTTCAATATCTTGTAGTTGGAAAATGAAAGTGTCAGTCATTTCACCCTTAAGAATATAAGAAAACTCGTGGCTAGAAGGAGAACCCAAGACGAATCCCAATGGATCTATGGAATGTTAAGGAAACCAAGAATAATTTTGCCTAAAAGGAACATAAAACCAGGTTTACGAGAACCTCAAAACTTGGCAAGCTGATACTTATATATTAGAATTACATATTAAATGGAATAAGATAAACCACAGTTTGGTCACAAAGTTGAATTAGAACTCCCTTAAAAAAAAAAAAAAAGAGTATTGAAACAAAACATGATCCACAAAGCATTGGGAACTTGTGGAGGTGGTTTATTTCTTCTGAGTTTCACATCTGTTGGTACCTCCAACTTCCAAAATCCAACAAGAAGAACATTCACTTCTTTTTCGCAATTTAGAATAATAAAGATCTGGACCCCCCAAAACTTGTAAGGAATGACGCAGTATTAAGCCCCCCCAGAAAAGTAAAATTGTATCTCTATCTTCAAACAACCACTATGTTCTAATAAAAGACTGTTAGTTTTAATTTTGGAGGGATTGAGGGACAATTATTCTAGGAGGTCACACTGAACGCTTTCTTTTGCTCAGCAAATTACACCATAAAACAGGAAGACAAGTCGAAAAAAAAGTGGAGAATGGTGCTTTCTAAGGTGCTAAGCTCGTAAAATAACAGACTGCTTTTAATTGTTTGGTTGATAATGGGAAGCTCGACAATAGGTTAAGTATGGGCTTCGTATAAAAGAAACTAAAAGAATGGTAAATAAGTTGATGAGTTCCTTTTGGACTCGAATGGGGTAGTATTTTTGCCTGAAGTAGTAACAGTTCTGTGAACAAACTGGATATTTGGTACTGAGAACGTTATTTTAAGCTTTTCATCCTTACTGAAGAGATAGAAATTGCAGTGCGACCGTTTCTTCGGCAGACTGGCAATCTTTTGTTTATCTGAAGATCTCCACAGTCGAAAGGAATTTTGAGCAGCTACATTATTTCTAAATGACGTTAGAAGTATAAAGAATGTTGACATAATGACAGTACGCGAAATAGGTTGCAAAAGAAATTTGCTACGGAGGTTTTAGGGGAAAGAAAGGGTACGCGTTGAGTTACAAACAATTGAAGTTACCCACATAAAAACAGCTATTGTTTGTTTATTGTTTAAATAAGAGTGAAAAGATGGGGAAATATAATTGATCCGTGCCTTCAAGAATTACTGGGATATTTCTTTACTTTCGGTCCGTTAATATACTGATTTAACTAACTTGGAAGATGATGTAACGGATATTTACCAGAGATGGAATAGTATCTTATACAACAGAAACTTCACTCACAGTTATTTTGCTGCTTTACACAAGATGTTCTCTTATAGGAAGTCTACAGTTTTGATCGTTTTCTCTTGGCGCCAACTTGTAATGATACTAATACCAGATTTCTTATCCATCTTGGTGACTTAATATTTCCCCTTCTGGAAAGTCCCCAATAAGTTGAATGATGGTACACTTACTAAGAGTGGATAACAATATCAGCTCTGCCCCCGATACCGAATTTCCAAGCTTATTTCGACAAAAGAAAGCATCATTACGTCAAGTGTTCCAGGGTTTTTGAAATGCTAACAAGGGTCCTGAGCTGTTTAAACTATGTATCCAAATTTTCCATGGTCCCAAGCCATTCGAAAAGATTAGAAAACCATTCTGGTTTCCTCTTTGAGTAATTCTCCGCTCTTTTTGTGTTTCACTTTTCTGCTTTTATTCAGGTTTTATTGAAACATTAATCTCGGAGTTGGGGAAAAGGGAAAAAGGAGTCTATTGTTCAAGGAAACACGTTGGGAAAGAATTGCGGAGTTATGTGGTTCATTCAATACTGAGATATCAATGGCATTTTATCACAGTCTGCTAGGAGATATGGGAAAGACACTGTATGCGAGCCGCTCTCCCTTGTCTCTTAAGTGCCATGCTTAACAAATAGGCTTCTTTGTGATTGTGTAAGCTATGATTAACTTCTAAAGATGGTCTAAGGAAATGATTATTTAGCTAGATAGAGGCGTAACGCATGATGAAGGGCTGAGCAATGATTAGGATACGTCCCTGCAAATGAACGAGAATAAAGTTTACGAAACATGAGGTCAGAAGTGTTTCATGAAACTGTAAGGCATAAAAATGGGGAAGGATAAAGTAGCAAAATATGCCAATGTTAAATGTACTGATAGTTCTACTATAGCTGCTAAGCTAGTTGAGTATATGTCCTTTCAAAGGACTCGCGCGGTTCCGTTCATTAATCACTAAATATATCAAAGGAAAGACTACAAAAATGGAATTAGAAAGCACCCATACATTACAAAAACTTTATTAAACACCCATGCATAGAAAAAATTTTAATGAAAAAAAAATTCAGACTTTCCATTCCTTCCTAAATAGGAAGTAACAATCTCATAGTTTTTCCAGCTGTACTGTGACAAAGAAGGTTTTAATAGAATATGAAATTGCAGTGAATTCACAGGCATTAACTAGTAAGAAAGCCTAGCATCTCAACAAGAAGAATCAATACAAAATGTATGGAATATTGAAATAGCTACGTCTGTAGGAAGCAAATGAATATGCACACCAAATAAAAACTGAACTTTCCCTGTATCTATGTACCGGTTTTTGGCCCAAAAAGCAAGTGCTCATCACCATCAAAATAGAGGTCTAATTTTTGCTCTGCCGATTATAGTTCAACAATAGCTATAGGACTTGCAGAGCTAACTGTTATATTTCGCATATAAAGAATATTTGCTCCTAAACGGATGGACCAATGGACCCTAAACACGTTTACTAACAGTTCTAATCTAAATTGGGTATAATTTATCATTCCAACCGTATGGATAAATGATTAAGTTATTTTATATCCCCTTTTCGATATATATTTTTACAGGGCTAAAAGAACAAAAAAGGTTGGTATCACTGGTAAGTATGGTGTTCGTTACGGTTCTTCTCTAAGAAGACAAGTGAAGAAGCTAGAAATCCAACAACACTCCAGATACGAATGTTCTTTCTGCGGTAAGAAGGCCGTCAAGAGAGGTGCCGCTGGTATCTGGAACTGTGGTTCCTGTAACAAGACTGTTGCTGGTGGTGCTTACACTGTCTCCACCGCTGCTGCCGCCACTGTTAGATCTACCATCAGAAGATTGAGAGAAATGGTCGAAGCTTAAGCACAGTTTAACTACCATGCATCATAGACATCTTATTTATATTTCTATATAAATCCATATATCCATCCATATCACGTTTTAAAAATCTTTAATAATATTAGGATCAAAAGAATGAGAGATATTCAGTGAAACGATATATTATACCTCGAAATAATATAATCGTTAGTTCGATCCAAGCAGACAAGAACCAAATCAAATGCCTTGAAGAAGGGATAAGCTATCGCTCATCTTTTTCATCACTAGGTTAGCAAGTCAAGGGTTTCTGCAATTAGCCTAGATACGATTGAAAGGTATCAGTGAGGAAACCACATTATTATCATTTTTCCAAGGGTGCGAAGAAGCAACTGTCATACTGACACAAACTATCTATAATACTTTAATAAACACCAACCAGTCATTCCCTTGGCATTTTGGATAATTTAGCTATTTTTGTGATTTGTTTTTTCCCCGAATCCGGGACGACGAGAAAATAGAAACAAAAGAGGACCCCTAAACGGAAGCCCTAACCGCTAACTTTAAAAACTGGCGGAAAAAGAGGGGAAGTCCGTCGAGGAAGATGAGGTCACAAAACCCCGGAGATCCGGCGATGCGGCGTTCCAATAGAATGGGATCTTTTCCACCGAGCCCTGACACAGCCGTGACACATTCAAACCCACACCTCTAGGCGCTTAAGCGTTTCGGGTTAACGGAGACGGTCCCCTTTGTCCACAATACCGCTGGGGTGCTTTCCCCCGGTTAAATGGAGAAATATAGTGCCACTAATCCCCGTAACGATTCAGTCATCGCGCAGAGTCCCGTCCTCTCAGGTGTATCAATTACACGGTCTGTGAGTGGTTAGAAGTATGAGCAGTTGGGCCCTGGTTCTAGTGCAAGGTGTAATACCACACTCTGGCGTTCAAAAGCGGTTAGTCATGCAAGTTTTGCAGTTTGTGCTACTGATTGGTTTGGCTTGTCTATTAGATAAGGTCGCATTTCCTTCGAGGCCCTGGGGCTTTGTTCCATGTTGTCCCGTATTATTCAACCTATATAAAGTAGTTGGCTTTTCTTGGATCTTTGACGGAGTCCTTGACGTTCTTAATTCCTGTCGTTGTTTGGAGTGTCCCCACCTGAACTAAGCTCAACAGTGGTTGAATTTGTTGATATCTATAAATACATAAGCGTCCATGTCGCAAAATAAAAAGAAGTCGAGTCCAGCCATAAATTTGGTGGCAGGTGGTACGGCGGGTCTGTTCGAGGCCCTATGTTGTCACCCTCTGGACACCATAAAGGTGAGAATGCAGATTTATAGGCGGGCGACCACCCAGATGAACGCTGCTGAACATCTTCACTTGAAACCCCCCGGGTTTATCAAGACCGGGAAGACCATCTACTCGCAAGAGGGGTTGTTGGCGCTCTACAAGGGACTCGGTGCCGTCGTCATTGGTATCATTCCAAAGATGGCAATTAGGTTCTCTTCGTACGAGTTTTATAGAGGAGTCCTGCAGGATAAGGACACCGGGATTGTCTCCACAGGGAACACTTTCATCGCGGGTGTCCTTGCGGGGACCACAGAGGCCGTCATGGTGGTGAACCCCATGGAGGTCGTCAAGATTAGACTACAGGCACAGCATCTATCCGCTGCGGCGACACCTACGGGTGAGATTGTCCCCAAGTACAATAATGCCATCCATGCGTGCTACACTATCGTGAAGGAAGAAGGGTTTGGGGCGTTGTACAGAGGTGTTTCCCTGACCGCGGCTAGACAGGCGACTAATCAAGGTGCGAACTTCACAGTGTACTCCAAGCTGAAAGAGTATTTGCAAGGGTACCATGGAGTGGAGACCCTGCCATCTTGGGAGACGTCTTGTATTGGGTTGATCTCCGGTGCCATTGGTCCCTTCTCGAATGCACCTCTGGATACCATTAAGACCAGGTTGCAAAAGGATAAATCCGCTGATAAAGCGACATCTGCCTGGAAGAGGATCGCCACCATCGGTACGCAACTGATAAAGGAGGAAGGTTTCGCAGCCCTGTACAAGGGTATCACACCAAGAGTCATGAGAGTGGCACCGGGTCAAGCGGTGACATTCACCGTCTATGAGTTTGTGAGGAAACATCTAGAGACAATTGGATTCTTCCAACATGGTGGCTCCCCACCTAAACCAAAGAAACTGAACTAGAGAACATCCGTTTACAGTAATGGGGATGTGCCTGGGGGAAGTGGATAATAACACATTGCATATCGGCATGTAGATTATATATTCTTCTTTGTACTTAATATAACAAAAATAGTATTCATGTGAACCAGGGTAGTGGAGGTTCTGCACTGCATGGAGTGCTGGATTGATGAGCGAATATATCCTGGATTCAACGAATGAACATATAAAGGTATCTTGAAAGCATCTTTGAACAAGTTTCAAGGGGGAAAAAGAGTTTGAGCATGCAACTTATCGATAAAAGAACCGAACAGATACAACGAGGCATGTCAATCCCAAGAAAATATACACTTCTGTCAAAGCACGAAATACCCACTGTAGCCCTGGGAACCTACGAGTTACCACCTTCGCTGACGACAGATATTGTGGAGGTTGCGTTGGAAGTCGGGTATCGTCACTTTGATACAGCTGTTCTGTACGAAAACGAGGAAGAGGTCAGTCAAGGTATAGTCAATTGGTTACGTAAGAACCCAGAAGTCAAGAGGGATGAAGTGTTTTATACTACCAAGTTATGGAACTCGCAGTTTGGATATTCTAAGGCGAAGAGGGCCATCATGGAATGTGTCAGAAGTGCTGGGGACCTGGGTTACATCGACTTGTTGCTGATGCATTCACCTCTAGGCGGTAAGAAACCCAGACTGGAAACATGGAGGGCAATGCAGGAAGCTGTTGATGACGGTCTGGTGAAAAGTATTGGTGTCTCGAATTTTGGTGTCAAACATTTGCAAGATCTTTTCACATGGGAACATTTGAAGTATAAGCCAGTCGTTAATCAGATTGAAATATCCCCCTGGTGTATGAGACAGGAGCTAGCGGACTATTGTAAGAGTCAGGGATTGGTTGTGGAAGCATATGCACCCTTGACACATGGATATAAGATGGATGATCCGGACTTGATGAGCGTTGCCAAGCAATTGAACAAAAATTGTGGGCAGATTCTGATCAGATGGTCGTTACAACATGGGTATGTCCCATTACCAAAAACAAAGACTGTCAGTAGACTAGAATCAAATCTAGATGTCTACGATTTCGAAATATCCGATGAACAAATGAAATTGTTAGATCATCCACAGGCATATGAACCTACAGACTGGGAATGCACCAATGCTCCATAAATGAAGCATGGATGCAGATACAACACTTATATCAGCCCTTATTTGTCGTGACGCTCATAGATACTGCTGTATTGTATATTGCATGACACTATATAATAAAGATCATTTTTCTTCTTCAATATGCCAAAAATTTCCACTTTTTTCGATGAGCGAAAATATTCAGCAAACTGATGACAAATTACAATATAATCATCAACCAACATTTGATCCTTCCTATCGTGTGTTGTCTTTCAAGGTCACTCTTCTGATAGTTATGTTAAGGTATATCAGCCAAGGATAACTCGCCAAGGATGACCATGAACAAACAGAGAACATATTATGAGATTCTAAATGTTACGCCGAGTACTTCTCTTGGTGAATTGAAGAAGGTATATAAGGAACTACTGTTATCCACCCATCCGGATAAAACAGAACAACACAGGACCCCATCACCTGCAATTAGAAGCAACATTACGATTGACGATATTAAGGAGGCATACAAAATCTTGAGTGATATCAAGCTACGAAAGCAATATGACGAGAAATTACTAATGGACGGTAAGAGGAACGGTGTATTTAAGTTCGGTGAGGGTGTTGATGACGTATCACTAGACACCTTTGAATATCTAGAGGAAGAAGAGGAGTACACTAGGAAATGCCCCAGATGTCAGACACCAGACGGGTATAAATTAACTGATGATCTACTAGAAGAATACGCTGTTGAATGTGAGGGACGGCAAGACGGAATGTTTCAAGTTTTAACCCAATGTACAGCATGTAGTTTGTGGTTAAAGGTTAACTTTTATGCTGCCAATGATGAGGACTAAGAGTCCTGATATGTAATTTTATTATTGTTATTATTTGGGTTTAGGGAGTCTTGATAAAAGACAGTATTTATGTAGAGATACACTTATAGACGTATATGCACACTACAAATGCAATGGTAGATTTGAGAAGAATGAAAATAAAATTAGCCCATAAAGTACTGCTTGCTTTTCTCAACCCTATCTTTTTCGGCGTCGACAATAGAGATAAAGGCTTTGGCTATTGAATTGAGATCAGTCATTAGTGATACATGGCCCGTATGACTTGCTATCTTGCAAACAACAGGAAACCCTTTTCTTTCGGGTAGTAACCATTTATAGTGGACAACACCGTCCCCTGGACCATAGTATAAATCATCATACTGACCGTCTCTGATCCCCTTAATACCATCAACTTTACAGCCACGTACTGTTGGGACTTTGTTTCCATATACAATCGCGAGAGGGGGGTATTCCTTATTTGGACGGAATTCGAGACTTTCTGAAAAGGCCTTGACTTTCTTTAACGTTTTCTTCAAGTACTTAACCGAATCCTCATAGGAGGTCTTGAACTCACTGTCGTCTGCCATCTCGACTTCCCTATATTTCACCTCGGTTTCACCGGCAACTTTATTGACAATTGGCACATTACTGACGACAAATTTTGTGGTGTTACCAATTGCGGATATAAGTGGAACATTTGAAAGAGGTGAAGATGCACGTTTTATTATATTATGGTGTCTTTCGCGTTTCTTCCTTTCAACAATTTCGCGACGTCTGTCACTGACTAAGGGTGACAACCCTAACTTTTCCCAAACCTTTGGATCAAAAAAATCAAGGTCGTACCTTTCGAAGGTATTCTTGTCAATGAAACATCTACCATCAAGCGGTAAAAAATAGAAGCTACTCCTCATAAAGAAATTACTCTCCTTATTTAAGAGCGATTTGTTGAACATAATTTCATCACCAAATCGTATGGGGCCCAGTATATTCGGGCATTGGCTTGGCGAGCCAATGTAAATGATACCCCGGACTAGGTGTGTATACTCCTGTAGTACTTTATGCGCGACCAAACCACCCATCGAGTGTGCAAGGATATATGTACCCTTTTTGTCCTTTTGCTTGTCATATATGACCTTCAGTTTATCCCTCAGTTTTTTTGCAGCAATATCTAAGGAAAGTCTCCAATCGTAGCCAAACTGTTGGATGTCAACTTTGGGGTTAGCGGCTAGTCTTCGAATCAGCCTCCTTGAAACATCAACTGGACCGACATGTGTAAGCATTCCGTGTGGCTTGATCTTCTTTTGGGCTTCTACTTCATCCTTCTCCGTTGGACCAATTAAGAGATCAATGTTGGTCAAATTAAATCCGGCCTTGATTGGCACCCAGAGTCTTCTTCCTGTCTTTGTATCTACTAATTTTGAACCTCTATAACCCCCCAAGATGATCATATCGCCCTCAAGTTCATCCCATATTGAATCTAGTCTTCGGTATAGATAGCCATCAGATGTCCTTTCGTTCTCATCCAGTGTCATTTGTTTAATCTGATGTTTGAGATCATCGATGGCAAATACTTGCTTAATGGCGTCACTTCTGCCATACCCTCCCTTCTCGTCCTTGTATAGGAGTAATTCTTCCAGCGAGTCGAGGGAATCGGATCTTTTCAATTTCTTTTTCAGTTTCAGCATCTCATCGCTCCCAGATTCACTGGTAGGGACCGGGATCATGGTTCTAAATTTGTTGATTGGAGAAGTGTCTGTATTGTCGTTGTTATTCAGACCCAGCGGCAATGAGAAGGAGAATATCTTGTGGTCCTTGTTATAGTTGTGGTAGTCCTTTAACTCTCGCGTATCGTCGTCATCGACATCCTCTAGTGAGATGTAATGCGATCTTGTTTGTTCTTCGGGGCCTGCAGCAATAGTGGCCCCACCGATGAGATGATTAGCTTGCTCCATATTTTGGAAACTGTGAACGCTCTCTACACCTTTGTAACGGAACTCTGGACGGCGGTGTTCTTCAACCTTCGCTTCCTCCTCTAGAGTATCTTTGCTCTCCTCTGATTCCTCCTGAGATCCTGCGGCATTCTGGCACGAGGGTTGCTCCTTCGAAGCCTTCACGTCGATGAAATCGCATCTGGCCTCGACAAAATCAGGCTTGAGAGATTTTTCCTCTTCATCCGATGGCGTAGGGCTCATTTTCTGTTGTTTTTCCCGGATAGTATAGCTATTTTTAAATTTTTCGCGTTCGTTATGTCGGTTCCTTGTTACTAATATGGCGGTATTAGGTTATAATAACAGCCGACGCTGTGTACTGAAATGAGCCAACGAATAAAAGTCGGTAGAAATAATGCAGATGTCGTAATATCAAAAGGAAAGCTGAAAACTAGCAACTTACTGCGAAATACAATGTACGCCGATGATGTCCCGGAAATCAATACCTACTGAGACACACTTCAGAAGACTAGTATTCTTGCCTGAGCTCCTCTTATCTTATATTTGGATGTGGTAAGCACAACTACAGACTACCTTTGACTGCCAACTCAAAACAAAAGTAGGGTTCTATGAAGTGGAGAATATGTCTCTAGACGTTACGACGGTTACCTAATCACTTGTTGCCAGTGTTACAAAACTCTCCAGTGGCATGTGGTATGCGCGAAGGAGGTGGGGGTCACCTTCCCAGTGGAAGTTCCCACTCTCGGCACCAGAAATGGGGTCATCGGGGATATTAGGGGTCTGCAAGGGATTTTTTGGGGAGCAGCCGGGTAACAAACACGGGAAACCCTCCGAGAACTCCGCGGATCCGTCTTTCCGTTCCGTGTCCAGCCCTGGTTTTGGAAGTTAGGGTTGGGACGATGGAGTATTGGGGGTGCTTATGGCTGTTACGGTATGCATGGGGAAGTAGTGTGAGTGCACTGTCCCTCAGAAGAATACGCCAGTCGAAGAATACGCCAGTAAAAAGAACACAGTTATTGCAATGAATGCCGACGCTACAGCTGTGATACCACTGGAGTCTAATCCAGAGGTCTTTGACAAGTTTGCCTACAGTTTGGGGTTGAAGAGGTCCTACAGTTTCAGTGACATTTTCTCTATCAGTGAACCCTCCCTCATGGACTTTGTGCCAAGGCCCATGATAGCTATCATTCTTTTGTTCCCCGTGCAGGAACATAAACCGACGCTGAAGCTGGAAGGGGGGAAGGTGGTCGATTCTGGGGATACACCCGTTTGGTTGAGACAGAATATCCAGAACGCCTGTGGGTTGTATGCCCTATTGCACATATTGGTCAATAATCAGCCAATGTTGGAACAGGGGTCGGTGTTGCAGAAATATATACAAGAGCAAAACAGTGATGCGGAGCTTCTATCCAAGAATATTGATAGATTTATCATCGACTTCACAAAGAGATATGAAAGAGATTTCCATGAATCGTCTGGAGAGTCTGAAAATCCTAACCCTGATGATGTTATAGACCTGCATTTTATAAGTTACGTTTCACACGAGGGGAAATTGTGGGAACTGGACGGTAGAGACACAATACATCAAGCTCTGTATTTAGGGGAGGCGAAGAACGCAAATACGGACGGGTTTATAGATTTAATGGATGAGCCCAAAGTACTGGCAAGAATACAGTCGTATATGGATAATGTTGAGAAGGAGCAAGATAAACTGAACTTCTCATTGCTAGGATTGTCGGAATCGCAGAGTTGAATGCAAACAGATACATGTATATGTATATACAAGTGAGTTATAGGAGATCTCGTCGTTTTTATCTCCTCCTCTTTCCTTAATCATAATCGCCACTACCGAACGATAGCAATCCACCATTGGTGGCATCTCTTGAATGTCTCGAAAAGTAGTCGAAATCAATCGAGATCGCATTCCCCAACAAAATGGCTCTCTGATTTAAATCTAGGATATTGTCACTTAACAACTGTCTATCGTATACACCCTTGAAACTTCGCTGAGAATCGAACCTAACAACATAGACACCAGTATCGGTAAACATTTCTCTACCTAATCCTACCCAATTCCTGTCGACACTTGCGATGATTTTCCCCTGCTCATCCCTCACGGGGAAATCAAATGATAAGAAGGGAGCATCAATAGCACCAAATTGTTTAAGTTCGTTATTTGTCTCCTTATTATTATTTACAAACAGATCATATCTTCTCCTCCAAAGATGCCAATTCTGTATACTGCTTCCAATGAGATAGTCTGAAGCATGGTTGTTGTATAAATTTCCGATCTCATTCCACACATTAACTTTGGAATTAATAAACGAGAAGTTTCTTTGTAATTTGAATAGAGGGTTATCATTAACATCAAATAGATCCACAGTGAAGGGTCTATGTAACTTAGTCAGTTGACGAAGCATCACTTGGCCGATCGATCTTTCTCTCTCAAGGAAATAGCCAAGGGTCTCTCCAGATGGATTTCTAAGCATATATCTGTTGCGCTGTTCAAATCCGAATATGAGATTACCATATTCAATCTGCCTCTCTATTATGAGGGTTGGAGTACTTAAAATGTTCTTAATTGATCGAAGTTTGCTCACGATATTCGATCTGCTCATTTTTGATGTGTTGGAATAAAGGTCTTAAAGGAAAACGTGCGTGGTTATAATACTTTAACCAATACTAGCTGGCTTGGTATTTCTTGTATAACCAGTTTGAGGATATAATGGTGGCAAACAGTTTAGAGTGGTGGGTTTCGAGGCTGTTTCGCCATTGAAGCCACGAGCCAATCGATCCCTGGGGTGCAAGCAAAAAAATAAAAATAATGAGAGCTGAGGGATTCGAACCCGCGCATCCGAAGATATCAGAGTTTTTGATTGATTACAACCTAAATCTGACGCCTTAAACCACTCGGCCAAACTCCCATTTTGAAATTTTTTGTTTTTATTGGATACTTTATAATTACAATCTTAAAATTTAAAAAAATTGGTTTTGCTGGTATACATATATTGTTTGAGCAGTTAAACCTGAGCAAATATATCTTACTCATTAAATAATTTTTTAAAGTAAGAGGGTGCAAAGAAAATACTGGCTCATTGAAGTTAAAGCCTTTGGGAACTACTTCCAAAAGGATATAAAAACATTCCAAGTTAAATTGATGACCAATTGAAGATTATTCTTCTAATCTTGTTTTATGTCAGGATGTTTAAGTGTTGTTTATATACCTATGGAAAGGCTAGAAACAAAGAATTGAGGTTAAGCGACTAAAACAATGAAAAGTTTTCCTTTTGTGTAAATTGAAGAAGCAATAATAAGTTGAACGGCTTTTTAATAGTTGACAATACATCCAGATTACCTAACCGAATAAGAGAACTTATTAAAAAATATATATTTAACATAATAATCTTATTGAGTATAACTGGTCACTTTTTTTCCAGAGATCATAGTTCTCTATCTGAACCAGTCTCGGTAAAGGTTCCTTTTCTTGTAGGAAAGGAGGTCAAACAGAAATATATAAAGATCTTATTAGGGATATAAACAGTGTTCATAAGCAATTTCACGGAAAGTTAAACGGAAGTAATATGAACTTTTGATCTTGCAAGTGAATAGAGTTTTAATAAATTTTTCGTTTCCAACCCTTCAGTCCTCTTAGATGATGACTTTTTTTTAGAGCAATTGAAATTATGGAGGTAATATAATACATGAGTATATGAACAACTTGAAAGTAACATGAAAGACGAAAGTACCTCATCTAGAGATCGTCAAGTTTACATGATATGAAGTTGCAAGCACAAAGACATTTAGACGGGTAAATAAATGTGCTAACCCGGTAAAACCATTTGTAAACTTAGTTTAAGATTTTTAACAATAAAAAATCTATATCTCTAGAAAAGGGCTGATTCACTGATGTATTTTTTGTTTCTGTTCTACCGTACTCTCTCCAATTTAGTCAGGAGTGTTGGGTTTGTTGGGTATTTTTGGCATCTCAAATACCCATGGATTAAACTGAAGTACTTTCCTTTTTTATTTTATGTATCTTTTAGTTGTTAAGATATCTAGCTATTTCAAAAGTTAATCTATCTTCAAAGCAATATAAAATTAATTATTACCTTATATTGCATAGTAGGGCTCGGATTAAATGTCTGAGTTTTAAAGAGAGTTAGTATGTGGTCAGTAACAGGGTCAAAAGGAGGTGGTGCTTTCTAGTATAACATTCAGTTGGTTTAGGAGGTGTTCTGTTTACTTTTTACACAAAACCTGATAAATTTTTTTTGGAGAATTACAAAATTTAATGAATTGTAAAAATGGTGGGGAACTCAACTCCTAACATTCAGGTACTTTTTGTAAACAAATTTAAAGGATGATAGAATAGGATTAGTGAAAGGTTGTACATAGTTAAAATAACATATTATCCCATTAGTGTAACACCTTTAGGTGGTGAATAATATATCAAATTGTTAGAAAGATCCTGTACTCCTCTTTATCACACTGCAGCGACCTCCATTTCTGGTAAAAGGAGATGGTTTTATTGAAAACACAACAAACAACTGCCAGAATACAAGCGTATAACACACTCTAAGATAAGTATAGGTAATATATATCTTCTTTACCTCAATTGTCGAAACAACATTCAGTTATTTACCCCCCTCATGAGATAAACGCTTCATAGATCAACTCACGACCCAAATTCAAAATTCCATTTTGTTTTTGAGAAGTGCCTATACTTATACTAATTTAATTTCTGGTTTAAATATTCAATGCTTAACCACTCAAAAAGTTATTTTAACCGGCTAATTCTCAACGATGTATCTCTCTAACAGTGCCAAAACCATTAAAAGGGAAGCCTACCAAGTTTGTTGCAAAAACTTGAACTGGAGGCGTTGAATGTTGATATAAGTCAGAATAGACGAAGTTCATTTCCAATCAAATGGTTGCCGAACCTGCCAACCTTGATAATCGTGATTATCACTTTTTGATCGATGATATAATTCAAAATATCAAGCTCCTAGACTTCTTTGAATATAGTGAAGATGGTTTTTGACACTACGGTTTGTACTAAGCAGAAGGAGACCGTTTTTGAAATACAAACGAAGCTGGATGTCTGAATATCAATAAAAATTAAGATTGAGTGCAAAAAGAGCAATGTGAAGAATTTGTCAGTATCCCCACAAAGGTTGAAGATGGAAAGAACTTATATACATGAGATAACAGTGGCAACACAAAAGAGTTAAATAATGCTGACCTGGGATTTTCACAATTAAGGTTACTTGTAGAGCCATGCGAAGGTCACCCATAAAGAAATTGGTTATTCTGAGAGAAAGCTATTCCACAACCCAATTCCTGTTCACTCAATGGTTCCAAGAAAAGTTGCCCCAGTAGTCAGGGTCTTATTACCTCGTTTTTTCTTTACCGTTGACTATTTAAGCATGAGGAAAAATAACATATAAACGTAATACTTCCAACAGAATGTCAGTGATACTTTTTGGGTTTAAATATGAGAGTTGTTGGGGTGAAGGCAATCAACGAAAATATTACCAAAAGATACGATGTTTTGATTACACTCCTGTATAAAAAAAATGGACTCTCTAGTGTTACTGGATTCTGACTTAGGCGATTATTACCGACTAGTATTCAATATACTCTTTGAAAAATCCAAATTACAGTGTCGATGACAACTACAGTAGCATTTACCAACTTTTAGTTACTTACTTGTCTCTATATAATCGACTGTCATAGAGCAAACACAAAGAGGCTCTCTTAAGTTACTATTTTGAAGGTCTTACCTCATATCATGTCAAGGGGGCAGATGTATTGAGGAATACAGCATATGTTCGGTATTGTAAGTTTGGTCAAACTCGATAGTGCAACCTATCACCATTTTTTATCACAGCATTAAATAGTGCTTTCAAGAAATTCGAAGATAGTGAAATATCACTGGAATAAGTGGACGCGTAAAACGTGAATTAGAGTCGGCACTAAGTTCTAGTGTTCTTTTGATTAGACAAATTGCAGAAGCCTATTCTCAACAACATTAACAGGCCTTTGACATTTCCCCTGGTCCCTTTTAAGAAAAACCTATCGAAGAGAGTATGTTTTTGCTTGATCGTTAATATCTTTCTTTGAATACTATTTGCGAAATTATACATATCATGGGGCATATCTAGTGTTGTCCACATCTATGCGGTGTTGAAAAGAGATTTTATTACTAAAAGTTCCAGAGTACTTTGCAAAAGTAACCAGAAATATCCGACCCATATGGTTCCTGGACAAGAGTGGTCCCTTTACAAGAAATCAGGTAATACTCCAATATTGTCTATCGGATCATTCTAGGGGTTTGAATCTTTGTAGTAAATGCCTTTTTGCAGGAATTTACCACTATTTTCCTATTCTGATTAAAGAAAATCATAGAGAAGCGGTTTGTGCAATAAAGTAAGGTATAAAAAATAAATGACTTTAAATAAAATATTTCTCGCTAGTTCGGAGTGACTAGCAACGTAGCAAATCACTGATTTGAGCGAACGAAATTTTTTTGAAGCCTATAATTGGTTTAAGAGTTTTGGGTAGAAACCTGTAATCAACCATTTTTAATCTTTGGAGTATCCTGAATAATTCACTTACTCCTAAACCGAGAAAAAACATACAGAATTGTTGTTCTTTCATAAAAGAGCTTACCATCTAATTTTACTATTAGAGAATAAGTTTAATTTTGAAACAAACTTCGGTGTTTTATTGCCCATCAGAAAACTATAACGTAAATAATACTTAACGTTTGAGGTTAAAATGCCTGGAATAAGAACGTAATGTTTCTATTTTTGTAATAATGTCCCAAAATTAACAACCTAAGATCCCCCCAGAAAACTACCAGTAAAAACTCAAAAATTTCAAAATGGGAGTTTGGCCGAGTGGTTTAAGGCGTCAGATTTAGGTTGTAATCAATCAAAAACTCTGATATCTTCGGATGCGCGGGTTCGAATCCCTCAGCTCTCATTATTTTTTATTTTTTTGCTTGCACCCCAGGGATCGATTGGCTCGTGGCTTCAATGGCGAAACAGCCTCTTCGGTATATCGTTACTATATACAGCATTTGATTGCTCCCAACCTTCTGCAAAGCTACTTTAACTTACAGGCAAAGCATAATTTGTTTCCCAATCAAAATACCCGCTCTTGCTTGCGTATAGAAAACAGAAAAATGTAATGATATCTTGCCTTCCCTTAGATATACGTTGCTACCTACCAGCAACAATAAGCAATATACTAGGTTGAAAACCGTGTCAGCAGTTGCGATCTAGGACATAAATATATAAACCAGATGCTCAGACGAATATTAAGCAAACGGACAATCCATACTGTGCCACGATTGTCTAGCATAGATAAATTGAATAAGAATGGGGTGCCGAAGATACTGAGTCCCGAGGCCTTTAACATTGTATGGAATGATAACCAGAAACATCTGTGTGACAAATTAACACTTGCCACTGCAGGGACAAGGTTAGAGTCATATTACCCTTTCCACATACTCCTGAGTACTGCTAAGAAATCGTTTCAGACAAGGATATTCAATCTAGCCTCTGCAATCCATAACAACCATCTGTTTATTGAGAATATTGTACCAAATAGTATCGAGCACTCAGAAAAGGAAGGTGAAACGCAGATGCAAGTAGGCCCCTCCAGGATATTCCTCGAGAGGATACGGACATCCTTTGATAAAGATTGGGAATCTCTGAAGAACGAGATAGTCGATCAAGTTGATGACAAGTTGATGGGACAAGGTTGGTTTTTCCTAGTGGAGAACTCTAGTAAGGAGTTGCGTTATATCTTCTTACAGAACAATGGAACGCCTTACTATTTCCCAAGAAACCAGTTATTCGATTTAAACTCACCCATCGCACTGGAGGAATATAGCCACTTGGAGAACATAAAGCGGTTCATCACAGACGAGAAGAACACCAAAGTAAAGGATTGGACAATGCCTATTATATGTGTCAATCTGTGGGATCACGCTTATCTTCACGACTATGGTGTCGGTAACAGAGGAAAATATCTGAAGGCCGTTTTGGATAATTTGAATTGGACAGTCATTAACAAGAGACTATACAGCTAGGAGAGGATTAATATTGTAACAAATGGGAATACCTGTAAATAATACATACATTAGTTACGTACATACGTCAAATGCCATATCACACTACCTTGATTGCGACGTATTGGTCGTCATTTTCGTCCTTCAGCATTGTTGCCCTTGATCTGTCGACCAATATTTGGAGACATCTGAACAGAAGGGGTTCGGGCATTGAATGGAAACTGCGATTTCTACTGTCTTCCCCAAAGGACAGCTCGTAGAACGTGACCACTTTCCTCAGTTGATCACAGCTCTCGAACCAATCCAGAAGATCTGCCGCCCAGGATTCCAGGGGTTTCCACAGGATATAGAATTCAACGTCATCCTTATCGTCGAGGTCACCTATGGAGACTCTCTTGGGGTCCTTAAGAGTTATCTGTTTGTTCTTATACATGGTCTTCAAGATCTCGTTGATGAATATCTGCGGGACAGCTCTATTGATGGTATCGTTCTTGAAGATGGACACGATACCGACGTCTGGCAGCTTAACTTTGCCGAACTTGTTGATCTCCCATATTCGGCACCGCTGCGCGTTATCGAGTATTATATCTATCCACGTATCGATCTGCTTGTTTCTGATCAGTTTATTGGGCTGTCTCGTGTACAAAGGTGGGAAAGAATATATCGGCGGAAACTCCATTCTCTGTGTGTGAGTATACAGATGCTAGTTACTACTGTAAGTATACCTCGTCTGCAATACCCCTACAGACTGGTAAAAATGGCTTGAAAGTGTCGAAAAAGAATACTGTACACTTCATTCTTCACATGAAGTTACTTCATTTATTTATATATATATATCTATGTATGTATATATGTATATAGATAGACATGATTGGGAACATTCGTGTATATCCCATTTTTCATAGCTTGCTTAGGTTTCGTAGAACGTTGTCATTAATAGCAAGGACATCCGGGTGTAGTTAGTCGCTCTTGGCCAAACCGATGACACCACAGGCGTTTCTGCCACCGGCGTTACCAGTCTTTAGGGACTCCTCGTTGCCACCTTGACCCAAATCATCTTGACCGGCATGGACGACGACGGCTCTACCGATAATGGAGGTAGGGCCGATCAATTTGATCAAGTTGTCAGTCATGGATCCCTTAGCGACACCGTTGCTGTCAGTCTTGACGTTACCCATGTCACCGACGTGTCTGATCTCGGCGATTGGGGAACCGTGTGTCTTCTTGAATGGGTTGAAATGTGGACCAGCAGTGACACAACCGTTGGTCAAATCGCCGAACTCGTGGACGTGGAAGCCTCTTAGGGCGTTGGCGTCGTTACCGGTGATTTCCCAGGAGATTCTGGTGGATTCCTCTTCCGACTTCTGTTCGAAGTGGACGACACCGGAGACACCGGTGGAACCAGATAGAATTGCTACTGCCTTGACCATTTTGGGGCTTTTTGTGTATGTGTATGTGTGCTAAGAAGCTGTACTGGACTGAAACGCAGAATAAGAGGAGACAATCACTGGCTGACGGATGAAGAGACAGTTGAAACAAGATGCAACCGCCCGCCTTATATACCCTGAATGACGAAAGATACAATAATACCAGGTCTGCGGCCCCTGAAAAGTTTTTGCAGGGGAAATAAGAAATCTCGCCCCTTTACACTTTGAAAACCGCTGCTATTACGAATTCAAGAGGATACACAATCGTGTGGCCCCGCTGCCATTAGCATATCTCGAACGACACAGGGCACAACCATTCGCGACCCAGCATGTGGAAGCTCGATCGAGGAACTAAGACGCCTCTAGCGGTATTAGTAATCCGCAATTCGTTGGTTGCCTGCTTTATCACCGATATCTTGCCCGCTTTGGCGTTCTTGGGTATGACTCGTTTACGTGCCATTGAGGAATCAGTGAATATCGTCACTATGCTAAATTAAATACGTACGTCTACATACGTGGGTACTGACTGTGATCAGTACGCGTCTTGGAAGGGAATGTTATTATGTTGTGTTGGGTCCTCGTTATGGGATTGGTCGGTGTGTGAAGGACCAGCCTTACTCACACACATATACTGACGCCTGCTGGTTTGTGCGCGTGTTGTAGTTCTTGTTAGTCGCTGTTTGACCGCTGTGCATCACTCGCTCGTTTCTTGGGTCGTTCGAAATGGCCGTTGGCTTGGATTTGCACTGAATGCTATTATCATTGTTGTTATTATTACTGTCACTATCACCCGTGATAGGGTTATGTGCAAACTGATTTCCACCTGATTGGCCATCATATGCTAGAGTACCCTTGAATTGTGACGATGGTACGTCTATGGAGACGGAGCGAGGAATGGAGTCGCTACCGAAGGATTGGGCAGTGTCACTGCTCTCTGAAGGGGTGAACGACGTTCTTGACGATGTGTATGGCCAGTCCGACGAATAGTGAAACACGTCTCCATCATCGTCGTCCTCAGACTCCCCATTCTCTTCAATTGGGGACATGTAATCTCCATACTCTCCCGTAATACCGTCCTCATCGTTTTCATAGAAGTCATCGAAATCGTCATTGTGTTCGTAGGCCTGTCTTTGCGCGACGTCGTAACAGTACGAGGAGTTCTTCTTCCAGTAATCTGCACCACGTTCTTTCAACGCCTGCTTTTTCATATACTCATATTTGATCTTGTCGATGTTTTCTAGGACACTATCCAATAAATTCGCGTGTCCCACGACTTTCCTCAAGTTGAAGTCTCCCATGTGGGCCTTGTCCGACCGTATGCATTGGTATAATTTGTTTTTGGCTATCCCTGCCAATTTATAGTTATCCTGTAGTAAATGGAATGGATATGACATTATTGTTTTTACTTTCTTGAACTGTTTTGTTTTAAGTTCGTGTTATGTATTGTCAAAATATGCTGATGATCTATTATTTATTGTATCACTTGTCAACTTTTGGTCGAGTAGAAAAATTATTCTGCGTTCAGCCGCTTTAGTTGTTGGGTAAGAAAGTATTGGGTAGTACCAGGAAGTAGCGGAATAAACAAACCTATCGACTGCGAAATAATAGATTACCTGGTTTATTTATATAATGGTTCCCATCTCCCATTGAAACAATCCAGAAGATTGGCAGGACGTCTGGGTACGCCTCTAATTACTATAGATTTCTATATTGGATGATCTCAATCCTACCTAGATCTCCATAAATTGACTTTACGAAAAAAAATTTTTATACAGAGGACAATGCAGGTTAAAAATACAGACTTTGTCTCCCCGAATCTCCAAGAGTGAGTCAGTCACTACGCCTGTTTCTTCGAGAAAGTCTTTACCTTTTCGAAGTGATATTACCGAACATTTATCATGCGTTATTACCCAATTTATAACGAATAGACTTTTCATTGTCTAAGCAAATACTTCTAGAAGAAATTTGAATAAGAAACGCGCAAGGATACCCTGGTTCTTATTTAAATAAGCTTTACTTGATCCCTCCAGAACAGGGGCCCGCCGTAGGGCCGGCACGGCCAGTTGTCATCGGGGATTACTATTGTTCGAGAAAATAGTTCCACCCTTTCCTCCCTAATAGATATCCTCGCTCGTTCCTCGGGATAGCTCGAGGGTATTGATAGAATTCCCCGCAAAAAAAAGGGATATTGTTTTTTCCCTACGGCTATTTCTTACCATTTTTTGGATCCCCGGAATACTCTTTTTTAGATCTTGAAATGAGATCCAGGGAAGACTGAATAAAAGTGTACACAAGTCTACAGCGAGAAAGGGGTTCCACTCTACCGACTTGGAGAGGACATTTGTGACTCCATGTACAATAAAGAGTGGAAGCGTTTGGGAGATACATTACATCTGGGCAGACTGGATTGTCTTTCGGGCGGGCGGATCTAACTACTCCGCAAAAAACACAAAAACGTGCTCCTTCGAAAAAGCAAACAACACCCGTATTGTTCGCGGGCGTACACTGGCTCCGACACATTCTTAAAGTTCTCGAGCAGCTCCATTGTGGCTTACTCTTTTTCTTACAAATCTGACTAACAAGGGAATGGAGGGAGTATGATCTCCCACGGCTCTGAAACAAATATGAGGTCTGCATGGTCTTGACTTTCGGGCATCTCCACTGTTGTTCGCGAGAGATCTATGCCTCGAATTGTTAGTGCAATTAGCAGTCTCTCAATCCTGGGGAAATAAAGGTTTACTTGCCCCCAGTTTTTAATCATGTGTTTTTTGCCACAGCTCTCCTTAATTATTGATAACTTTTGTTATTCTCCACTCCTTCAACCCTGACAATAAATTGCTTGGCTCTTTTTCTCACAATAGCTCTATTATACGGTCGCGCATGTTTTTTTCTCGAGCTTCAGTCGTTGTTTTGCAATTTAGTTATGCGCTTCCTTCAAATTGTCAAATCATGGGCATTTCAAGGAGATAATATACAACGAGACCAGATTACTAATTGGACTTCTTCTAAAGGTGAGTAATTCATCAAAAAATCATGCACATGTGTAACAAAATAATCATTGCTCTAGTATTATTTAGATCAGGGAGACACCAATACACACAAGTAGGTTTGGATAATTCTTGTCAGAAATAGAACTGATTAGAGCCGGCTATTTTCAGTAATACAAATTGCTCTGACAGGAAATAACATGGCGCGTAAACAAGTAAGGATACCTCACGTATCGAAAATGATACCGAGTCTACTTCTAAAGGAGTGGAAAAATACTATAACGTACTTATTATCGTGGTTGACCGCATATGATATTTAACTTTGTAGTCTATAGCCTATAGCATAAAATGATATACCTTGATTCAATTACTGAGAAAGTAAGATACTATTAATTATCTGAGGTAAACCATATAGCACGAAGTCTAGGACGAAGTCTGCAGGATAATATATGCCTTTTCAATGATGTCACCATAACCTAATCAGAAATGCTTATTGTCCTTGAATATACTTTTGGTCAAAAGTCTTCCACGAGAAAGGTAAAGAAGATAATAGTTAGATTTGCCAAAAGACTCCTTAAGGGTACCAAATTTTTTATTCTAAATATACTTTTTTTTTTCTCTCGAGGAATATAGAGTATAATATGGCATGATATTAGCATCTACAAAAGACTAATCATGTACCGACGATCGGAATATTGGATAATATCGATGGGAAAGACGAAATGATACGTAATTTTAAACAACACTAGTATGGACCCTTATCTTAAAAGTGACGTTATACATTTAGACAGTTTCTAGGTCAGCAAATTTATTGATCGCATAAGAATCCGGCTCTGACGGCTGTTCACAACCCTGTATAAACATTCTTTGTTGTCCTGTATGTAAGATGTGGCCTCGGTTATTGTGAAGTTGCCTTCCGTTTCTACGCAAGACTTACGTATAGAGTCCTCTTCAGTGGCTGTTGGGGTGCCATTTCTCTGAAACGAAGAGGCAAACATCTCCTTGAAAATAAGGGTTTGGAATTGTCGTCATATTGATAGGAAGTTGTAGTATGCTGGATACCGAGCCTGCTAATTTAAGTATTATCATCCCCGATAAATGGCAGTAAAATATCTCTTTTCACAATTGCCACCAGAACAAGGATATTAAAGAGTCTGTTCAGGACCTCGAAGCAAGAAATTATACTACTATTGTTTGTCCTTCCTTATGCAACACTCACGTATGAACTAATACAGACGTGAGTGTAGGTGGTGATTGATACGTACTGCTCCTTCGAATGTGGGAAGCCTTTAATAGTAATTAAATACACATTACCCGGTTTTAAGGCCAAAACTTGTCGGAAACCGGGGAGCCTATCTTAACCAAATGATACACACAACTGTACGTTGTATACGCCCTTTCTTGTCTTACCTGACCTCCAACAACCACCTATATCATATCATTGAAGGCTTTGGTGACTTTACTATGTTTAGATTACTAAGGTATTCAAGCCCACTAAGAAGAGGGGTTCAATTTTCACAGTCAAAATGGCTCTCCCCTTCCTCTTCCAGGAATGCTAGTAATATTAGGGCACAAAGTACATTAAGTATACCACCAACAGATAAGGATGTACATGATACACCAACCGCTGATGCAGTTGATTCATTTACAGACGAACAAGTTGATGAATGGATCACTTCTATCCAAGAATTAAGAGCTGAATACAATAGGAACGGATTCGTTCCAGAGACATCTTTGGCTCCACCAGGGCAACATAGGATAGATCTAGAAAAGGAGGCGAAGAAGATAAGAGTGGCCGAATTGAAACCCACACAAGAACAAATAGAAGAGTGGGAAAACATAAAGGACACCCCGCTTCCCCAGAGGAAAGATCCCGTTGTAGAGCATGTAACTAATATGATCATGAGACACGGTAAGAAACAAGTAGCAGAGAAGATTCTTTCTAGGGCACTTTACATAGTATACTGTCAGACAAGGAAGGACCCAGTCGAATTATTGAAGAAATCTCTAGATGATCTTGCACCGCTGATGATAGTGAAGACATTTAATACTGGAGTTGCGAAGGCTGCAGAAGTTCCGGTACCCCTCAATCAGCGGCAAAGAAATAGAATGGCGTGGAAATGGATCGTCGAAGGTGCCAACCAAAGGACATCGAGTGATTTCGCTGTTAGGCTAGGAGAGGAACTGGTAGCAGTTTCCAAGGGGATTGGTTCTGGATATGATAAGAGAGACCAGATACACAAATCAGCAATTGCGCACAGAGCATATATAAGATTGCGGTAATGATACTGACAACGTTGAATTATATCGGCCCTATCCCCATCTTGTACATACAATCTCATTAGATTTTAAAGAGCATAACTATATTCAAATACAAACATAGCCTTAGATAAATTGAAAGGAAAGATAACCTAGCCTTGCATCGCTCTTATTACACAACAACTGGATGAACAGCTAAATAGTTTCTTAATTACCAGTAACAGGTGTCATGTTTGACTATTACCCAATTAGGACATAATTAAACAATCCGAGGAAAAAAAAATGCGATGCGATAGAGAAAATTTATGTAAGAGATAAAGAAATGAAGGAAGAGTCAGGGTCTCCAAAGGTTTTCTTTGTCCTCTAACGCAATTATAAGTTCTCAAACATCAGTTGAAGGTATCCAGCAGTTAATACGTGCTACTAAGGCGCCTGACACTTTAATAATGACGGAACTTAACTTGAAGACTCCTGTGACAAAGGAAGAATACTCCATCTATAAACGGTACTTCCGAGCATTGGACAAAGATGGCTCAAAGATTGTAACTGCAGAAGCAGCCAAGCCATTTATGGAAGAGAGTGGACTACATGGAAAGATCTTAGCTAACATTTGGTCCTTAGTCGATAAAGACAATAAGGGTTTCCTCATTTTCAAGGAGTTCTGCGCGTTGGTGAGAGTCCTTTCCCATGTCCTAGCCGTCCCATCCCTGCCTATAACACCGGCCTTATACACAACACCTCCTAAGTCAATCTTTGAATCTACTACAATTAAACAAAAGAGAGTGTCGAGGTCAAAATCTAAATCTTCGACTCCAGATTTACCATTATTAACAAACACCGATTTTGCTAGATTCTCTCAATTGTTTGACAGAGTTACTGGCAATAAAGATATTTTACCTGGAAATACAGCAAAGGAAATATTTTTAAAGGCAAACTTGCCCACAGATGTTCTCGGTGATATTTGGTTCTTATGTGATAGAGAACAAAGTGGGTCTTTAGATAAGCCCGAATTTTCGATGGCAATGCACTTAATCGGACTTTGCATATCGAAGAATCCCTTAGTTACTCCAATTCCAAAACGATTATCAAGGAAGTTGTGGGAATCTGCAGGTGTAAAAGTATCCTCCCAATCAACTCCTTTACAGAGAACACAATCACACCGATCTTCAGCATCTACATCATCAAGACGGTCGTCAAGGTATTCTCCTGGCTTAACAAGTTCTGCAACTTACGGCACAGAATCACCAGTGATTACAAGAACTGTCAGTTCATCGTCATCTGCATCGACGTCACCAATATCCACTCAAGGTACAGGTACTTTTACCCCATTAGATAATCCTAATAATTCATGGATTATTTCCGCTGAACAAAGAACACAATATTCAGAATGTTTCAAATCGTTAACTAAGGATAAAACTACGGAGTTAGATCCCTATGCATTGGTTCCATATTTTATGAAATCTGGATTGACCAGGGAAACTTTAGCCAATGTCTGGGATCTGGCAGATACTACAAAATCAGGCAAGCTGAATGAGCTAGAGTTCACCATTGCCATGTTTTTAATTCAGAAGGTTGTTGCAACGCATATAGTTCTACCTTCAAAATTACCTAAAGCCTTACTTGATTCTATAAATAATATTCCATCAAGTCCTCAGACTGTTGCACCTAGCACCATCTCTAAAAAGCTTGATATTGAACCTCAAGGTAATGAATCAGCAACAGAGACGCCAACCGTAGATATTCCGGAAAGTGTTTCTAGTCATCATACCCAAGCAGAAATTGCAGCTAGAGAGGTTTCTTTAGAAAAGAAGAAGCAAGATATTGAGATAAAAAACAACAACATTCAAAGGTTAAACAAAAATATCGAAGATTTAACAAATAAATTGGAAGAGCTGAAGAGAAAGAACAGTTCATCTGAGAAGGAGCTTGCAGAAGTCACCAAAAACGAAAAAGATTTACAGACAAAACTAAATAACTTGAATAATTCAATCCAGGAAGCTATTCACAAATCTGAGACATTAGAACACTCCATTACTGAAACCAAAAAGACAAACGAACATTTAAGTCAGAAATTGACCATAGCAGAAGGCAATTACCACGCCTCCGAGTCAAAACTGTCCAATCTAGAAGAAGATTTGAAGGTAACGGAGCAAGAGAATATGAATCTTACTACCGAAATTGAACAAATCCAAACAATGGCAGGTTCATTGCAATCGAAGCTAAAATCTAAACAGGAAGGAATCAGAGCAAGCAGAGATAATATTGAAAAGAATACTAAAGAATTAGATTGCCAAAAAAAAATTGTAGAGCAGTTGCAGAAGGATATCAATGATATTGACCGACTACTAAATACATATACCCAAAAAGAACAGGAAATAAAACAACGGGAGATTGGCCCATCGGAGGAAAATGGCGAAGTTAATCAGGAAAGAGGGAAATTTGACGCAGAGGAAGCAAAAAATGACCAGCCGGATCAAGGCTATATACCAGATGAGAAGAAAAAGCTTTAAAATCGTCTAATATAAACCTCAGCGATGTAAATTATTTCCAATGAGTATCAGCTACAAACTAACAACCGAGGCTACATGGTAGTGTGATCCTTTGTATCTGCCATCCAAGCAATTCTAATAACCCTTCCCTTTTTTCTTTCACCTATCTTAATCTTCTAATTACTAATAATTACGATATAGAAACACTATACCACATATCTATCTATATATACCAGATATATTAAACAACTATATTTTATTTGGAGTATACAGTATAGCGAATCGTAACGATGGTGCCAGCCTAAACGAATACTATCAAGAGATCTTTTATATTATATTTTTCACTGGTCAGCTGAAATACTCTTTCTGTTCGATTAACATATCGTTCAATGCCTGTTGCAGCTCCTTATCGGGAGCCTTCAATAACATTTCACCCATAAAGTCTACATAAATACTCTTTGTTTCATTTAGATCAGAGTTTATCTCGCTTTCAAGGGCCTTGATATCATTTTCAACACTTCCATTCATCTCTTTTATCTTTTCAAGTCTTTGATCCAATTGCCGCATAGCAATCCGTCTTTCCTTGTATATATTACACTCCAACAATTCCGTAGGCGTCAAATCACTTATTGAAATTTCATTGGCTTCCCCGCCACCTATCTTACTTTGTCCGTTCATCTTGTCGTCAAGCCTCTGTTTGGCTTCCCCAATCAATTCATCCAACTCATCTAGTTTCTCCTTCACGTTTCGTTCGGCTAATATCTCCTCGAATTCCCTGTGACTCAACTCCGTCCAGAATTCTGTTACTTGCTTCTGGCAATTTACCAGGTGTGTAACGCCATCCTTGGTCTTGGCGTACTCTGGAAAACTGGAACTGAACTTGTCCCAATCTTGGAATTTCACTAGAGACTGTTTAAGGGCACGATTGAAAACTTGATTCAACCGAGTGTATCTAATCTTCTCCACTTTATTTTGCTGATCCACCATTGACTCTTCCCGAGAAACTCAATCAATAACTCCTGAGGTATTACAGCGCCTTTGGAACTCCTTCAAGAGTTTCATACTTCATCAATGGAAAGTTATTGATGAAGTAAATATTTCACAGGCTCAAAAGTGAAAAATTCTCGAGAGATCGGCGATGAGATGAAAGAGAAGGTATCAATCACACACAAGAAAACGACTCCTGCGCCCCGATGAATAGCATACTGAATGCTCAGAGACTACTACAACTGCGTCAATTTCACCCGAAGCTGAAGGATCTATGGTATCTGATCGCTGCGGCCTCCTTTAGTGTGGCCAACCAGCCGCAGGAAATACCGAAATTGTACCACTACGCCATGTTGCTGAGCAATGAGAACGCACACAAGTATCGAGTGACGCTGGCGCACAAAACCATAGAGATGCTGAATAACGAGCCAACTGAGAGAAGCAGGCTGATCGAGGAAGTGTATCGGCATCCAACGATGCGACAGACGGCAGTGACGGAAAAGCTGAGGGAAGCGTTACTGAAAACAGGCCCACTCGGAGGTCTGCCGAGAGCTATAAACGGACTAAGTGCTTTGAAGGAGTTTACCCCATCGAAGCTCCTGCCGAAGACCGCTCATATTGATCCCTGGGAAGCGGCAATGGGTGACGACGTGCCTTGTCCCGAGACTCTCAGACACATTGTCATGAGCAAACAGGACCAATTAGATGTTGTCCACCGCGGTCTTAAACAGTGGAATTCCATATATAACAAGGTCTCGAACAGAGTGGTGAATAACCTACATTCTTCATATCCCGACCTGTGGTATTTCACTTTAGTTCATTGTTACGGCCCGTTATTCTCGTTTGATAAAATATTATCCGTACCAGAGACAAGTTTGGTTGTAATTGGGGCGTTAGTACCACAAGATGTTAATCCGCAGCTAAAGGGTCACTTACGTGGTGCTCTGAATATAGGGTGTGATTTCGAAACTGTTGAAGCTGCAAGGACACTAGCCATACTTGTATCCGAATGGTGTGGTGTTAAATGGCAATCAGGAATCGTTAAGTTACTTCCCGTGAAGAAACTGACCACACCAAGGCATTAGTTGGAGTATCTATCCTAAATATATTCTTATAGACGTTTACGGAGACATAAACATATAGAATCATTCAGTGTTATGGGTTTATCGTATCCAGCCAGATACAAGGAATATATAATATCTCATTAAATACTGTGGGTGCACATTTATAAATCTATAAGGCAAAAAGGAATCAAATGAATCAAATGAATCAGATTTATTACTTCTTGAATATATTAAAGGAAGAAAAAATACCCTTAGAGTCATTTATATCTTTATCCTTAGATTTTTCATCCATTTCCTCTTCGTGATCCCATCTTTCAAAGGTATCGTTAGGCACTACATTCATTTCCCTATCCTTCCGCCCATATAACTGCCACCACCATTTAATCTCACATAGATCAGGCTGTATTATATCATCTAATTGTCCAACGTAAGGATTCTTTTCAATATCGATTTCTTCAAACATATCATTGTTCCCATTAGATTCCACACTATTAGATTTATAGTCATCATTTACAAAATCGTTACGTCGGGATAGGAAATAATCCCAGACACTTCTTGTCCTACTTCTAGCGTCATGTTGAATCATATCAAGTTGACAATCAAATAAAAATGTACCATATTGACAGGAGTAAAGATGATATACTAATCTCCTTAAGAACCTCTCATTAAATTCAAATAACGATGGGTTCTGTGATTGCAATTGGTAGACACAGTCCAAGAACTGCTGAAAAATGGGTGATGTAAATTTAAGTTTTTTCTTTTTCAGTTTTTTAGCCTTTTTCGATATATGCATCGAGACCTTATTGATTATATCTGGATTTAAGATATTACTTGAGGATAATCCTAAAAAATTATCCACATCATTGAATTCCGTAGACTGCGAAATGCTATTACTAACAGCATTGTTGTCCTTGCCAAATAAAATGTCGTTTGTTTGATTTGTGAAAGCTGATGTGAAGTTAATAGTATTATCATGGAAAATCTCCGATGAGCTTAAATGCCCGCATCTTTCCATAAATTTATGTCCGAACGAAACCCAATCTTTCTCAATAAGAATCGCAAACCCTTCTATGGTCCTATAGAAAGGGTCCAGACATATTTGGATCAATGAACAGATCTGGGCTGTCCTATCCCAACCATCAGAACAATGCACTAGGATATTTGCTCGATTGAATACCATGGACTTCACCAATTTATCTACACTGGATAGAATCAGTTTTATTGATTTCACCCAGTGATCTGCTTTCCTATGAATCATCGAGGGATCTAAATTATTGTTAACATCCGTGTCAACTAGAAACGACTCAGTAAAAGTGGTCATTGTATCAGACATAACATGGATATTGTCAATTCCTAAGAAGAGTCGTTGAGTGGTATCTTGAAAATTATAATGATCCATATTTTCTGTTCCACCACCTAGAGCTGTTTGGGCTAGCGCATTTGCCATTGGTCTGGCATCAACAATCAAATTTTTATTATGGAATGGATGAGATATACTATCACTAAAGTGATTAGGGTACTCATTCGAACATTGAAAAATCGAAGACACCAATCTTTCATCTTGGATCGATCTCTGTTTAGTGATACCTGTCAACGGCTGGGATGACCTCGTTATAGAACAATTGGTCTTTTTATAGTAATAGCATAGCGTCGGTATCCTGGACTTTGAACGATACTTCCCAGTATGAGTGAGCAAAATATCGGAAATAGATGCAGGGACGATTAGCTTATTTGGGTAAGTTGAGGAGAATTTGAAGTCATTATTCAAATTTGTTACTCTCCAGGAACAGTCATTGGAGCTTAAACGAAGACCTTGCCTACTGAATTCTTCTTCCATGTTATAAATATTCCAACTATTAAGGCGGCTTTCAAGCATATTCGGGGAGTAAATGAATGCATATAATTGAGTAACATCATCTAGTACAGTTAAATGTAACAACGAATCAAAGACGTCAGAGGCTTCCGATTCTTTGAGGAAATCCAAAGAAAATACAGTATAATCTTTCCCAATAATCTTAATATTCGTGAGTGACCACATATCAACGTCCTGTAACCACTTCCAGGTCTCATTCTTTGGATTACTTGGTATCATAGCGTCTGCTCTGGATAGCAACGCGCTCCCTTGATTCTTGAAAACAGTAGCAATCATTGGATAGGGAAACCAAAATTCCTTAGATATAAGGGATGAGGTAAATATCAGATGATGCGTAGTTAGATGTAGCGTACCTTTACTTGATACCCCCTTTTTATGTATTATCACATTATCAACCTTGGCAATCTTGATATATTCCATAGTTACTAGGCTGTAGACCAAGTAATGATAGTAGAAGGGGCACTAGGCAAATATATATAATCTAGTGAATAACAATATGGAACCGATGTGAGTACTAGTCCCTTAGAGTATGTCATCTATGCATTGGTTGAGCTGTGAAACCTTCGCCGTACCTTTATTTTCACTGAAAAAAATATCAAAAAAATGGATCTATTCCCTATAACACTTAATTATTACAATGGAAGACGCAAGGGAAGAACACAAGCCCCATTAATTTTAATTTGAAGAAAATGCTTACTGTCTTATATCTAAACTACAGCCAAGGTCTTTCCCATGATTGTTATTACTTTATCCTTAAGAAAAGGAGGATTAAAATTGAAAACAAGAATTTCAAGAAAAGCCTGTGATGACTGTTACTATCATAACCGTTATTTTTACATAATAATAAAACCATATCATTTCAACCTTTTTATTTAATATATCAAAGTATTATTCAAATCATCACAACAGTACTTTAAATAAAATAAATCTTGGGTGAGAAGAAAAACTGATAAATGGGAAATTAGAGATGACGAATCGTTAGCGGCAAAAGAATAAAACACATCTTCACTTTCACCATTCATTCCACAATGGAAATTGTTTGTAGCTCCAGAATGAACTTACCTTCTTTAAACTTTTGATCTTGTGCCGAGCTACTTAGATATTTCCAACCGAGGGTCTTTTTACATAAGTGGCACATAATATCACAAACTAAATAGTCACCTGTGATCATAGGCCTCTTCTCTCGTGGCCCCTCAGTAATGTTTAGAACATTTGTCATGAGATATGCATCACCAGTCTTACCCCTATAATCCTTTGACATGATTTGCGAGGTAGTGGACAGGTGAGTCCTGCAATAACGACAACCAAATGTTGTAAATCGCTTCCTATTCTTACTCCTAATATTGCTGTTGACTAGCTGTGTATGTATCTTGGTACTGTTTCGACGATAATGGCGATGACGATGGACTGACGAATGTGAAACATATGGAAACCTTACAAACGACCCATTTGAGTAGCGCAGTCCATATTGTATAGTCTCCGTCTCATTCTCTTGATCAAAATTATCATCGTCATCATCATCATCTTCCTCACTATCTTCCTCACTATCTTCATTTATTGCATTATCCTCGTTATCTGCATGTTGATGGAAAAAGCTGCGGAAGTTAGTGCCATCTCGGCTTATTTCCGTTGCATTTACACCGAAAGCATCATTTCCGTTACACTTAACGCGGTAACCTCTCTTGTTGAGACCATTACTCGGATATTCAATGTAATAAGGCAATCTGATCCCCATTTCTCCCTAGATGTCTTGCAATTTTGAAGAATATACTTTACTTTCCTTCAAAGTTTCTGCTGTTCGCGAATATAACAGAAATGATTGTAGCCGCTCTCAAACCTAAAGCGTTCAGAATATTTCGTAGTAAACTCCGGCTAGCAGCAGAAGAGAGAGAAATAGAGATGAAGCCACTAGTTCGAATGTAACAGTATATCGAGCTTAGGAAAGCAGTTCGGTAAATCAACTTCTAAGCTACAACACCAATACAAGCCAAAGGATGTAGATAATGCGAGGCTTTAAATACAAGAGAAATGGTTCTATTTGAAAAGAAATACAATACGATAATGAGAAAAAATTAACACACGTCACAAGGTATCATGGTACATACCTAGAACCATTTAAGGTTATATAACATATTCGCTAATACGGCTTATCAACAATTTGGGGTGAGTGAATATTACACATATCCAATACCCGTGAAAAAAGCACTCTAATCCACCCCAACCTTCCCAGAACTGCCCTTATAATCATGAACTACGAACAGAAACAATATATAAAGGGAGACAAGAACTACGTACGGTATGATAAAATTTCCAGCTTACGAACCTTCTTCTTATGAAGCCATTCCGGAGTTTTTGAAACAGACATTTTATAGTTATGTAAACAGGGAGAGTATGATGAATGGCCTTCTTATCTGAATGACTTTAAGCCTCACTCAACATACAAACAGAGAATAGTGAAGAAACACGATCCCGTTCTCTGTCCCTTCTATCCTTTCTTGAAGGTACATCACAGTTGGGCTAGATTTCGTCTTATTAGCTCCAAAGCCAGAAAAAGTAGTAACCTTAAAATCCAGAAAAATATCCCATTGAATAACGAGTGCGAGAGATCCTTCTCTTCGGTCTTAGAGAAGAGAATGTCTAAGAGTGGCTCCTACTATGGTCAATCTGAAGACCTTCCGGGATGTGGATGGATATACTTGAAATGGACACATTCTAATATTAAATCCCACCGTTCACGTGATATTGCGACTTTAATTTTGCACACCCATACATTACATACCTTATTCCCCTTATCGTATCATCACGCTTTGTTAATTTTTTTTGATTCGCTTTTACCTGCACTTAAAGTCCTAGTATTCTTTCGCCTTCCATTAATGGTCATTCTTTTTTCCAGTCTAAATATTTTCTCGTCAGAAAATCATGAACTTTAAAGACAAAAGTTAACGAACCGTTTTTAAGATACTAATATGTCCCTTAAGTGCAATAGCAAGAGAGGTTAGCTTTATTTTTCTCAAGTAACGTGAAAATAAAGGGAATTTTTCGAAGACTCATATTGAAGTGTAGAACTCAACATGAATCAGCTTATTTAAGGTCTGTGAACTCTTCTTGTTTGTTGTTTTAACTATGAGTATTCGTCAACCTGTCCCATCGTGTGATTAAGACTGTCTTGGGTATGGGTTTTTCAGTCTAGAGAGGCTCTAAAATTTTTTTTATTTAGAAGAAAATTTTTCTTCTCTCTCTGCTCCTTGTGATGTATTAGCAAGTTTGACTCATTCTTGATGTCATCGTTACAGTTCTGTCTTTCTCTATGGATCTTTTCTGTCCCGTTATTATATAAATATTGCAATCCTCGAGCGAGACCAGAAGTGTCAATATCCATTGAAGGTATTTCATACATCTGTATATCTATATCTAAACTGGTCAACAAGACGAGGACTAGAAAGAAGTAAACACGCTAGCTGATCTTCTCTTTACTCCAGGCCATAACATTCCAACACTTCATATCCACATATTTGCACAATGACTTCTGTATATAAGTCTACTACCCCAACAATATCGACTGTTAACAATCCTGAAACGTTTAAACCTGAATTGATCGAAGGTGTCAACACAGTACTGATTATTGGTTCTGGTGGTCTATCTATTGGACAAGCTGGTGAATTCGATTACAGTGGTTCTCAAGCTATCAAGGCGTTAAAGGAGGCCAACAAGAAGACAATTCTTATTAATCCAAACATCGCTACTAACCAAACTTCCCACTCCCTAGCGGATAAGATCTATTATCTACCTGTCACTCCAGAATATATCACATACATCATCGAGCGCGAAAGACCGGATGGTATATTATTGACCTTTGGGGGCCAAACCGGGTTGAACTGTGGTGTCAAATTGGACCAAGATGGTGTTCTAGCTAAATATAACGTCAAAGTCTTGGGGACCCCAATCAAGACTCTGATCACCTCCGAGGACAGAGATCTATTCGCCAACGCCTTAAAAGAAATAAATATCCCAATTGCTGAATCTATCGCTTGTGAAACTGTGGATGAAGCTCTAAAGGCTGCTGAAACGGTCAAATACCCTGTTATTGTCAGATCTGCCTATGCCCTAGGTGGTTTGGGTTCTGGGTTTGCCAACAATGCTGAAGAAATGAAGCAACTGACCTCTCAGTCTCTAGCCTTAGCTCCTCAAATTCTAGTGGAGAAATCCTTGAAGGGTTGGAAAGAAGTTGAATACGAAGTTGTCAGAGATAGAGTAGACAATTGTATTACAGTTTGTAATATGGAAAACTTTGATCCACTTGGTGTCCACACCGGTGATTCGATTGTTTTTGCACCATCTCAAACCTTGTCAGACGAGGAGTACCATATGTTAAGATCGGCTGCCATCAAGATTATCAGACATCTTGGTGTTATCGGTGAATGTAATGTTCAATATGCACTACAACCAAATGGGTTGGACTACAGAGTTATTGAAGTCAACGCCCGTCTTTCTCGGTCTTCTGCTTTGGCCTCCAAGGCCACAGGTTATCCATTAGCTTACACTGCTGCTAAGATTGCCTTAGGTTACACACTACCAGAGTTACCAAATCCTATTACAAAGACCACTGTGGCCAATTTTGAACCATCCCTAGACTACATCGTTGCTAAGATTCCTAAGTGGGATTTATCCAAATTCCAATATGTCAACAGATCAATTGGTTCTTCAATGAAATCTGTTGGTGAAGTCATGGCTATCGGTAGGAATTACGAAGAAGCTTTCCAAAAGGCATTGAGACAAATTGACCCTACCATCTTAGGTTTCCAAGGTTCCGATGAATTTGGTGATCACTTAGATGAAGTTCTAGCCGAACCTACTGATAGAAGAGTCTTCGCCATTGGCCAAGCCTTATTACATGAAAATTACACAGTTGATAGAGTTCATGAATTGACCAAGATTGATAAATGGTTCCTCTTCAAGTGTATGAATATCGCCAACATGTACAAGGAATTGGAGAAGGTTGACGACTTAGCCAACTTAGATAAATCCTTGCTACAAAGTGCTAAGAAACTAGGGTTTTCCGACAAACAAATCGCAATTTGCATCGACGGCAGTAAGTTCAATGAATTTGATGTTAGAAAGGTCAGAAAATCTTTCGGTATTATCCCATTTGTTAAGAGAATTGATACTTTAGCTGCCGAATTCCCAGCGTCTACTAATTACCTTTACACCACTTACAACGCTACCAAAAATGATGTGGAATTTGACGAGCACGGTATGCTGGTTTTGGGTTCCGGTGTCTACCGTATTGGTTCTTCCGTTGAATTCGACTGGTGTGCAGTTAACACTGCCAAGACTTTGAGAGAAGAAGGGAAAAAGACAATCATGATCAACTATAACCCAGAAACTGTCTCTACTGATTTCGATGAGGTCGATAGATTATACTTCGAAGAATTATCTTACGAAAGAGTAATGGATATTTATGAGTTAGAGCATTCGGAAGGTTGTGTCATCTCAGTTGGTGGTCAACTACCTCAAAACATTGCATTGACTTTGTTCAAGAATGGTTGTAACATCTTAGGTACCAGTCCTGTTGACATTGATAGAGCCGAAGACAGACACAAGTTCTCTACAATTCTGGATTCCATCAATGTTGGACAACCAGAATGGAGTGAATTGAGTTCAGTGGAAGAGGCTAAGAAGTTCGCCGCCAAAGTGGACTATCCTGTCTTAATTAGACCATCTTATGTTTTATCTGGTGCTGCTATGAGTGTTGTCAATAACGAATCTGAACTAGAAACAAAACTGACCCTAGCATCTGATGTCTCTCCAGATCACCCAGTTGTCATGTCCAAATTTATTCTAGGTGCCGAAGAAATCGATGTGGATGCTGTTGCATACAAGGGTAAGGTCCTAGTCCATGCAATTTCCGAGCATGTTGAAAATGCCGGTGTTCACTCTGGTGATGCCTCATTAATTCTACCTCCTCAACATCTGTCCGATGCAGTTAAGCGCAATTTGAAAGAGATCGCTGATAAAGTTGCTGTCGCATGGAATATCACAGGCCCTTTCAACATGCAAATCATTAAAGATGGTGACAAGCCATTAAAGGTCATCGAATGTAACATCAGAGCCTCTAGATCGTTCCCATTCGTATCTAAGGTCCTAGGTGTCAACTTCATCGATATTGCCGTCAAGGCCTTTTTAGGCGGGGATAAGGTTCCAGAGCCAGTTGATTTAATGATGAACAGAACTTATGATTATGTTGCTACCAAGGTACCACAATTTTCCTTTACAAGATTAGGTGGTGCTGATCCATTCTTGGGTGTCGAAATGGCTTCTACTGGTGAGGTTGCCGCTTTCGGTAGGAATGAAATAGAAAGTTATTGGACTGCTATACAAAGTACCATGAACTTCCAGGTACCATTACCTCCAAGTGGTATCCTTTTTGGTGGTGATCTGTCAAAGACTGATCTAGGTGATGTTTCTGCTCTAATTGCCCCATTAGATTACAAGCTATATGTTACCACAGAAGAGGACCAACAGTATTTACAAAAGTATACTCAAGGCAAGACAGTGGATATAATCGAATTCCCACTCAATGATAAGAGAAAGTTACGTGAACTTTTCCAGAAATATGACATTAAGGCAGTATTCAACCTTGCCTCTAAAAGAGCTGAAAACACAAATGACAAGGACTACATAATGAGAAGAAACGCCATTGACTTTGCTATCCCACTATTCAATGAGCCAAAGACAGCATTATTATTTGCGAAGGCTCTAAGCGCCAACATTACTGAAAAGGTCAAAATTCTCAACTCTAAGGAGATCATCATTCCAAAGGAGGTTCATACCTGGGAAGAATATGTTGGTTTCAAGCCAATGTAAAAGTTCTTGTGTCAATTCCGGTCATAATGCCTATTACTTAATGGGACATTTAAATAATCTAAATAACGAAAAGTTTATATAAATAAACTGTGTGTATACATAATGTCATATCGATAATGCCCAATCCATAAAAACAAGTGTCTTAGAAGTGCTCTTATTATTCTTGTTTATACGAAGAAATAGTTCAAAAAAGTTCATGGCCGTTTAAATTTTAATCAAATGTCGGTCATTCACATGCCTGCCATCCAAACTATGATGGAAATAAGCTATCTTCAATGAATGACTCTGATCCATACCATGACTATTACCTTATGAGAGGTAATGCTCTCAACACAGACTCCTCCAATACTGAGTTCATTAAGCAACAACATGAAGAACTATATCTCAGGAGCAAAATCGAAAAGATGCCTCCGTCAACGCCAATAGCCACAGAAGCTGAATCGCGAGGTACTCGCCGAAAGATGCAGGGGGATGACATGGAACTTGATTCAACCGAGGATAGACACTCTAAGAAAAGACAATTGTAACATTAATGCTACTTCTAATACATACATATATGTATTATTAAATAAATCAAGTTTAGAAACTTGCACAGTTCCTTATCTCGACAAAGTATGCACGGTGCTCGTACGTATGTAACCAGTCTTCAACACGCCCAGGTAATCTATCTCTAATACCTAAATCAGTTAGAGGAGCCTCGGAGTAGCCAAGATACTGGAGATCTTCAATGCAATGAGGTAACTCGACCTTATCAATAAATATTTCAAGCCCTGCTACAGTGTAAAAGGGTGGCACAGATGGAATGTAGTCTCCAGTATGGACAACCCGAAAATAACCCTTCTCGAATTTTATCTCTTCACTACTTATTATCTCGTCATGAATCTTATCTGTTTCGAAGAGATCATCTACCCACCTTTGCATTTCAGTGTTGAATATTCTTGGAGGAGCATATGTAAGGACCACAGGGAAATAACCTCTCAATCTCAATTCAATACCGGCAATACTAGCCAAAGCTGCCCCTAAGGAATGCCCTGTTATTACCATGCGGAAATCCGGATATCTTAGAAGAATACTCTCTATTTTATTCAAAAATTCCTCACTCAAACTCTGACTGAATTTATTGAATCCCCTGTGAATCTTGCAACCTGTGCATTCGTTTATCGTGCCTTCCTCAATCAATCTTAAATAATGTTGTTCTGAAACCGGCTTATAATCAGTTGGCATTATTTTAAAATCACTAAACCAATCCTGAGATGTAGTTGAACTCCGGAATGTCATTATGATAACTTCTTTGCTGAAATCGACCAGAACATAGCCGGTTCCCAATTCATCATCCCCGGCAGTTAATACCATAGAGACTCTGGTCATACGTGCTGTCGGATTTTCTTGATTATCATGACAAAAATTAACATGGGAAGGACATCCACCTTCACTCAATGTCAAACCCGGGACTAGTTCTTCGGTGGTAATGCAACTGGCTAGAGAACATGCCTTGCTAAAGTAAACCAGCCTTTCATAAATATCAGGTGTAAATTCTACTCTCTTTACAACCTCTCTCAACTCAGCTCTAATATCACGTACATTTTTGCAGGAACATTGGAAAGTAAAAATCAATAATAACCAAACCTTGGCCAACATCTTGTTCAATTCTATTCGTACTAATACTTTGCCAGATGATTTTCTATAAATTGGGTATAATTCTTTTCTTATTATTGCCGCTTTATATTAACGTCACAAAAACTCGAAAATTAAACAATAGTCTAAGTAAAATTTGTAGTCAACGTAGATGCGGGAAGACAATATCTATCTCAAGAATTAATGTTGTTGCTGTTATTTTTATTTAACTTATCTCTTCTATGTTTTTTAAGAATGGTTAAGGTCTAATTAGAAAGGTCTAAGTCGCATCTACCAGCAAGCAAAAGGTAAGAATATTTCGAGCACGATTTTGAGTACGCAATAGTAACTACTTGTAACGCAGGATGGCATTTCCACAAAGGGCTGCGCAACTAGGTTCCTTTATTATTACAACTAAACCAAAATTTTATAACTTTCAAGATATAACTGATTACGAGTTTGTATACTATTTTAGAAAATGTTGCTTCCCATTGAGTAATCAATAACCTACCGACTCAGAAAGCATTGCACTTCAAAATTTGTTCTGTAATAAGAGAACAAACTAGAGAGCATGAATTGCGGACCGATCAAAATATTCGAAAACTTAACGAAAACTTGTAGTAATTAAAGTTATATGCAAATAATTTTATGTAAATACTTCGATAAGAACGTTACATGTAGTAGCTATGCACCATAATGCACACATACTAATACCAAGATACCGCATCTGCCGGGGTGATACACGATTTATGAGCTTAGCACCACTAACTATGTTCAGTAGAAGGAATACTTGGATGATAATCGTGGAAGCAGACACAATAAATTTATAGTTGAATCTATGATGTGGATTATTTTCATTTTGAAACTCGATATACCTAAAAAACCACCAACGATTTGATCCCTTATGAATAAATAACATTGATATCAGTCCACTTAATCCAATACCAATCATTGAATTTAGCATCACCCCACCAAGACATGATTGAAAGGAAATAACAAAAAACTTGGTAGCTATCGCTTCCACATTATCTTGGTCTGGTACTTTTAGATATAGTCGACACATTGCAATGTTTGACAAAAGGTCACTTATAGAGTTTCCCCACGCAAAAATTGTTAGACCAAGAATAGCCTTTGAGATACCACTTAACGTCTGATATAGCTCCATAAGTTCAATCAACGCATTTGCTATCAAAGAGATAAATAATATCGAGTTTAGAATGCCCAGACCTAGGAATGTCGTTATTAGTATTGTCTGTAACTTCTCTAAATAGCGCCTCTCATTATTTTTTTCCTCTATCTCTTGTAGCGATGAGTTCATTTGAAGTAGAGAGAATTTGTTATGCATGTATAAAGCCTGGTGAAAATAGCTTACTATTACCAGTAAGATTATTGAAACACAGCACATCGAAAGCCACATATATAGAGGAATTTTCTCCATGGAAAACAGGCATGCCACCAAAGTTATCGTCATAATAGGAGTCAACACGCTTTGTAATAATAAAATTACAGACCTAATTAAGGGTAAGGAGTAAATCTTGGTTACTTCGTTATATTCTAGCAATTCAGATTGTTTTGGACATGATAACTGCAGCAATAACACGAATGGCGTAGTAAGAACTGATAAAACGACATCTACTTTTGATTTCTGTTTGAAATTTAGAAAATGTGGAAGAAATATTTGAAGAGCCATTTTCTTGATTCTCTTACTCTTGTCAACTTTGAAGCTAGGAACTCTACCTGTTGGTCCATTGTGAAGATCAGTCTGTAAATCCACTGCATTTGGATCGTCATGATAGGGAGCGAATGTCATCGGAGCCGAATTACTTTGATATTGTAGGTCATGGTTCCACTTTTTACTATTATTAATTGGTTCTGAAGCGGGTCTTGAGTTTTTGGTATTCGCATTCCCACCAGGTAAGAATAACCCTTCTTCAGCTATACTGATCAGTTCTCGACTTGGTTCTTGTAAATCACTGGTTGAGGAATTCTCTAACATAGTCAGTAAACTGTTAAAGTCCATGGCAGATATCAGGCTTTGTTTGATCCCGGTCCTTAACTGAATATCATCATCATCATCTAAGGAGTTTGGCGTCTCCGTCCCGCCACTTATTTGTTCTCTATTTTGTTCTACGTCGTTACGGCCGTTACGGTCGTTATCACTCGTTGAACTTGTCACACTACTTGCACGATGACGATTTAATCTCCTTGAGAACTTCAAATAAACGTAACAGCAATAGACAAATATCATGGATATGCAATTCAGAATAGTAATTTCATTCATCAGTACAATATAAAACAGCATTATCATTGCGACTAGAACCATTAGTAAATCTCGGAGTATGTTATATTTTTGTACTGTTGTCAGAGTCAACTTAGTGGACGACATAATGATAAGGATTGCCCCCTGCACTATACAGAGTATAATTCCACATGCTCCAAGGACCTCACCTATGGACAGAGAAACTGTAGTGGTAGAGTTCCCTGAAGTGGAGGTCCAACTCAGCAAATTCGAGAATAAATCTGGGGACGAATTGCACCATGACAGCAGTATAGCCACGAGAGCACCAGAGGACGCCGTCGATGTTACATGTACTGCACTAACCTGCGCTCCCGGCCTATTCCTCACTTCTACTATATTAGCAACGTTGGGGCATAAGTAATCAGATGCACATATTCCTAGTAGGATAAAGGATAAGAGGATATTGATGACGCTAGAGATGATGAATGTTGGGGACAACGACGCTCCACTATACAGCAGACTCGGGTGTGTCAACACTAATAACCATTCCATTGACACGTACGAGTCTGCTTGTCTGTCTTGATTGAGTTCCTTTATTGCACAAAATGAGGCTTGTTCAATTACAAAGAGGTTCAAATTGTTAAGATACCTACTATATTTATACACGCATTATACAGACACCCGGACTTACGCGTACTGTAGACGGGCAGCTGGGTAGGATGGACCGACCTCTTGGATGGACAGAGCGGCTAACCATTGACCCATGTCGACACAGGTGTCTAGGGGCTTACCTTGGAACATACCCGCGGCGAACCCGGCGGCAAAGGCATCACCAGCACCGTTGGTGTCCTCGATCTTGGAAGCGTCCAAAGGCTTGACATCGTACGACTTAACGTCGTCCTTACGGACAACGATGGTAGGCTCCAAACCGTGAGTGAAGACGACAGTCTTGGTGTTGTCGCTGTCGATGATTGTCTTGGCGATGGCGACCAAGTCGGTGTTGTCACAGGACAACCCAAAGGCATCGGCGTAAGCAGCGGCCTCGGACTCGTTGGCAATAATGTGTGTAGCGTAAGGCAGCACTCTAACTAACGCGTCCTTGAAGAATTGTGGGATGAATGGGGCACTCAGGTTCAAGATGAATGGCTTACCAGTGCTCTTGGCGTGCTCACCCAACTTGATGATGGCCTCTGGGGAGACAGTCAGATGGAACCCACCGATGTAGAACAGCTTGGCATTTTCCACGGCGTCCCAGTGCTTGTCGATGTGTTCTGGCTTGAAATGGTTGGCAGCTCCCAAATCGGTCACTAGAGATCTGTCGTGTCCTAAAATCAAAGCGGCACACTTACCGGTACCAAATTCGGGGGCAACCTGGTACAGGGATTGGACACCAGCGGCACTGTTCTCCTTTAGCAACTTCTCAGAAAATTTGTCTTGGCCGACACAACCGAAGTAACCGACTTTGTTGGCGCCAAGGATGTACGCCATCCCCCTGGCAGAGTTTTGACCAGCACCACCAGCGACAAACTTGACGTCAGGGAAGGAGATCAATTCGTCGAAGATCTTCATGCGTGGGTCGGTCTTTGGGTCCTCGATCAAAATGGCGTCATTAGACTTCAAGTTGTATTGGTCCAGGTATTCTTGGGTAACTGTGGCTTGGAAATCCAGTAGCGGGTTACAAAGGGCAATAACTTCTGGTAGAGACATGGTTCTGTATATAGGTGTCTATGGCGTGTTTTGCGAGCGAAGAGAGACAAGAGTAACGCTAATCCGGACAAGTATACGTGTTTAATCATCGATGACTTGCCTTTAAAGGCGGTTTTTTTGCAAAACTTTTCAATTTCCTCGAGAAAATCTGTGTGCCCCACTTTGCAAAAAGAAACGGGCGCCTGCAAACTGTGGGGTTCGCTTGGCCTTGGCCTCTTTGCGATGGGGATTGCACCGGATACACCTGGTAAAAGGCGCTACTAATGAGGCAGGGAGGGATAAGAACCCCAGTGAAGGCTGACGTTGTATCTCACAGTGGCTTGTAGCGTGATTCTTACCCTATTTTTCCACAATTCCACACTTTAAGACTTCGATTGTTGGTTGAAATTTGACACATTTCTTCCATTTCTCTCTCAACTTTCTGATACACTCCTTTATTTGCTATCCAGTAGGGTGGGTATATACTATCGCTGTTAGTTGCTATACCGTTGGCAAGGATGGATTCTCCAACACTATCGCTTCTGCACAATAACGCTGATCCGTTTATCCAATACTCGTGGTTCCCCGCCTCCTCGAACCTGTACCTATTGCACCTCCATGAGATTGTGTACTCGTTCATCTTCTACCAAGTGATATTCACACTGATTGCCCCAGTGGTAAACAAGCTCTTATTTCGGGAGATTTACACCGGTACCAAGGACGAGAAGCTGAAGGTTGATTTCGATGTCCACGTCGTCTCCACAATACAGGCGTTCATCTCTCTTTACATCATCTGGCCCGTGCTGTTTTTACCTCAGACAACCTACAGTGTGGTCACATATCAAAATGATCACTGCTCGATGATCACGTCCCTCTGCGCGGGCTATTTCATCTGGGATTTTTGGATCTGCACAAGATATTTCAAAGTGTATGGGATGGAGTACCTGTTGCATTCCATTGTAGCCCTCTATGGATCGTTAGTGCCCTTGCTACCACTCGTGCAAGTGTGGGTGCCCAAATTTGTGGCGTACGAGGCGAGCACGCCATTTGTCAACATCAACTGGTACATTATGCAATTAACCAACAATAAGACTGCCGCTCAGCGTGTCACAGTCCCTACGTGGTTTAACATCGCTAACGGGCTCTGCCTGATGCTTATCTTCTTTTCAGTCAGGATTGTCTGGGGTAATATGGCACAGTTCATCTACTTTAAGGAGATGTGGAACTACCGTCAGGAGATGAACAGTATGACTGCCAAAATTTCCCTCTTGTTGGCTCTGTTCACTCTTGTCCTGAACACCTTGAACCTGTTCTGGTTCTCGAAGATGGTCAAGATTGCTAGGAAATTAGCCGGCAGTAAGGACGACAACGCCAAACAGACAAGACCCAAACACGAATAGACTCTTTACACATACTCTATGTACACATATAAACACATGCCCTCTTATGAACAATACCCTTAACTACTGTTTCATTATGAAGCCACGCTCTTATACCGTGAAAATTTTATCCAATTCCATTTCTTCTTCCACTTGTAGTGAAAAAGGGTGTTAACACTTTACCAACTCTACTCGATTGCATTAGCATCAATTGAAGGACAACTGCAAACGGCTATACAATGTCCCTTCTTGACTGTGTGTCGAAGGCGTTACAGAGCCCCTCCTTTCCATGGAAAAAGGTGATCATTGGCATCTCGGTTGGCCAATTCGTCTTCGAATCCTACCTTTCCTACCGTCAATACCGTGTCCTCTCGAAGAAACAATTGCCCGCCGTCTTGAAGGAGGAGATTGACAAGGAAACCTTCGAGAAGTCCGAGGAGTATTCCAAAGCCAAGATTGAATTCTCCTTCGTCTCTGATTGTATTTCGTTGGTACAAAACATGCTGATCATCAACTACGATGTGTTGCCAAGGTTATGGCATTTGGGCCAGGCGATCCAGTCCGCAATATTACCTACTCGTTTCCTTTCCGTTTCTACCGTTGCCCAGAGTCTCTGGTTCTTATTGGCAATGTCTACTATCTCCACTGTATTGGGTCTTCCTTTGAGTTATTATAGTCACTTCGTCTTAGAAGAGAAGTTTGGCTTTAACAAGTTGACTATTAAGTTATGGCTTGTTGATCTAGTTAAGAGCAATCTGTTGAGTTACGTTATCGGTGGCCCCATTCTTTACCTGTTCCTGAAGATATTCGACTTGTTCGAGACCAATTTCCTGTGGTACATGTGCCTGTTCATCCTTGTGGTGCAAGTCCTAGCAATGATTCTGGTCCCCGTGTTCATCATGCCCTTGTTCAACAAATTCACCCCCTTGGATGACGGGGAGTTGAAGGTGTCGATTGAGGACCTGGCTAAACGGTGTGGGTTCCCATTAGACAAGATCTTCGTCATCGACGGGTCGAAGAGATCTTCCCACTCGAACGCGTACTTCACTGGCCTACCCTTCACCTCCAAGAGAATTGTCCTGTTCGATACCCTTCTCAACGAGAGTAGCGTCAAGGAGATCACCGCTGTCCTGGCGCACGAGATTGGTCACTGGAAGATGCACCACGTGTTGAACATGTTGGTTGTGAACCAGTTGCACATCCTGATGATCTTCAAGCTGTTTACGAGCGTCTACCGCAACGAGTCCTTCTACAACGCGTTCGGGTTTGAGGTCTTGGAGACGATGGACAAAGTTGTTGGTGGGCCGGGCGCGAGTGTGGTCACGAGCAGTTTCCCGATCATCATCGGGTTCATGCTGTTCAACGACCTGCTGACGCCAATGGAGTCCGTGTTGCAGTACCTGATGTCTCTGATGCAGAGGTCTCAGGAGTACCAAGCGGACGCGTACGCGAAGGGGCTAGAGTTCAGTAACGACCTGTGCCGTGCGTTGATCAACCTGCAGATCAAGAACCTGTCCTCGATGAGCGTCGACCCCTGGTACTCGAGTTACCATTACAGCCACCCAACCCTTGCCGAGCGTCTGACCGCGTTGGAGTATGTCAGCGAGAAGAAGAGGGAGTGATAGCTGTCTTTGTAAGGATTGAAATAGCGGGAAGAGGGAGTGATAGCTGTGTCTTTGTAAGGATTGAAATAGCGAGAAGACGACTTTACGCGTTCGTAAGTTGTTGAAATTACATGTATATAAATCAATTATATACATTGCAGTAATCTTTTACACATCATCGGTGTAATGTGTAATGTGTAGTGTGTAATGTGTAGTGTGTAATGTGTTAAAAGTCGGTGAAATACTGTTCGAAGGGGTCGTCACCCTGCACACCGTAGTCGAACCTTTCCTCCGGGTACTGGTCGAACAGAGACGTGTCCCCGACACCCCCTGTGATCGGGGGCTCGTATGGCGTCTCGATGTCCTTGTTGAGCAGCTTCTCCCACACGACCTCGCTGAACCACGCGTGGCCCTTGATGTCGCGGGACCCGCTCTGCAGGTTCCCGATTCTGCGCGTGAGGTCGCTGGTGATGAGCTTGCTGAGCAGGTCGACGACGTCCGGGTGGAAGAAGGGCGGGTATATGACTTTTCCCTGCAGGATCTTCTCGTACGTCTTCATGGGCGTGGAGTCGTAGAAGGGCGTGTACCCTGCGAGCATCTCGAAGATGAGCACGCCGAGGGACCACCAGTCGACGGACTTGTTGTACGGTTTCGTCGCGATGACCTCGGGCGCGATGTAGTCCGGCGTGCCGCACAGCGTCCACGTCACGGACTCGACCTCCTTCGCGAACCCGAAGTCCGTGATCTTGATGTGCCCGTTCCTGTCGAGCAGGATGTTCTCGGGCTTGAGGTCCCTGTAGATGATGTTGTGGAAGTGCAGGTACTCGAGCGCGAGCGTCACCTCCGCCGCGTAGAACTTGGCTACGGGGTTGGGAAACCGCTGCGACTTCCGCAGCAAGGAGAACAGCTCGCCGCCCTCGATGTAGTCCATGACCATGAAGAGGTTGCGCGCGTCCTGGAAGGTCCCCCACATGCGGATGAGGAACGGGTGGTCGACGAGCTTGAGCATGCGGCGCTCGTCGTTCGTGTGCTCGATCTGCTTCATGCGCACGACCTGCTCCTTCTTGAGCACCTTGATGGCGTAGTAGCGGCCGTTGTGCACGGAGCGCACGAGGTGCACGCGCCCGAAGGAGCCCGTGCCGAGCGTGCGCATGATCTGGAAGTCGTTCAGCGTGTACTTGCCCTTGGACTCCGTCGAGCGCTGCGGCAACAGCGACGCGGCGGCGAGCGACGCCTCCCTGGAGTCCGAGACTCTCGCGGTGGTGTGCGCGGTGTGCGCGGTGCTTGCGGCGACGACGGCCCCGCCAGCGCTACCCTTGTCCAGCTCTGCCATGTCTGCGGTTCTTGGAGTTGCAGTTAGGGGGTTTGTAAGGGAGTGAAATTTATAGACGCTTATAGAGGATTAGAGACGATTGATAGAGGGATGATTGATAGAGGGACGGTAGAGTAGACGACTGGTGTGGTTTACGTAGACGGTAGTGTAGCAAGGTTGTAGCTCACAGCCACAGGTTGTTGTTGTTGGCCGGCTGCGGCGGCTGCTGTGGTTGCTGTGGCAATTGTTGCTGCGGCGGGTACTGCGTTCCCTGGCCCGGCGCCGCGTACTGTGTGCCCTGGCCGGGGGCCGCGCCGCTCAGCTGCTGCTGCAGCACGGGCACGTACTGGCCCGCCGGGTCGCGCTGCTGCTGTTCCAGGAGCGTGTGTTGTGTCTGTGCTTGGGGTTGTGCTTGCGGCTGCGGCTGCGGCTGCGCCTGCGCCTGCGTCTGCTTGAGCGCGTCCATGCCCTTGTCTATCGCGACGAGCAGGTTGCTGGGCAGCGAGGACACGAGGTTGTTGTTGTCCGCGGTCTGCAGCTTGATCTCGTCGGGGCTCGGGTTGTACTTGTACTCGGGCTTGTAGTAGTGGAAGTGGCTCGCGAACTTCTTCATCGTGAGCAGCTTGATCTTCTCGAACGTCTCGTTCTTGTCCTCCGCGGCGGCGGCGTCGGCCGTGTTAGTGTTAGCGGAGGCTTGCGGCGCAGCGGGTTGCAGCAGCTCGCGCTGCTTCTCGACCATGGCCTTCGTGTACCGGAGCATCGTCCAGTCGAAGAGGTGGTCGTTGTGGTACTCGAGCTTCACGGACAGGTCCTTGAAGAGCCGCGCGAGGTAGAGGTAGTCCGGCCGCTCGTCGAACTTGAGGTTCTTGCAGTAGTTGAGGTAGTCCTTGAACTCGACGGGCAGGCCCTGGCACAGCGCGTCGACGGTGACGCTCAGCTTCTTCTCGAGGATGCGGTCGTACTTCTGCTTCTTGGTCGTCGCCTTGAGCCCCTGCCAGGGCAGCGAGCCCTTGCAGAAGTACACGAAGATGTACCCGAGGGACTCCAGGTCGTCCCTGCGGCACTGCTCGATGCCCAGGTGCGTGTTGACGCTCGCGTAGCGGGCGGTCCCCGTGAGCGACTTGTTCTCGCGGTAGGGGATGTGGCGGTGCGTGTTGAAGTCCCTGTACTTCTTCGAGAGCCCGAAGTCGATCAGATGCACGGTGCTGCCGCGGCGGCCCGTGCCCATGAGGAAGTTGTCCGGCTTGATGTCCCTGTGGATGAACGAGCGGCCGTGCACGTACTGGATGCGAAACACCATCTGCAGCGCGAGCATGATCACGGTCTTGAGCGAGAAGCGGCGGTGGCAGTAGTTGAAGAGGTCCTCGAGCGAGGGCCCCAGGAGGTCGATGACCATCGCGTTGTACTCGCCCTCGCGCCCGAACCACCGGATGAAGGGGATGCCGATGCCGCCGCTCAGGTAGCGGTACACGCGCGACTCGTACTCGAGCTGCGGGTGGCGCGAGCGGATGGACTCGAGCTTGATCGCGACCTCCTCGCCGCTGATGAGGTTCGTGCCGTGGTAGATGTCGCCGAACGAGCCGCTGCCGATCTTGCGCCCGATGCGGAACTTGCGGCCCACCCTCAGGTCCATGCTCATGCTGTGGGGTGTGTGTGGGGCGTGTTAGCGGGGCGTATTAGTGCTGGAGCAGCGGTCTTGAGCGGTTGGACACAAACAAGGTGAAAATTTTTATAATATAGGAGCGTTGATAGTGGAGAGCCTGGCGACAGGACAGCGACGGTGGGCGTTGGGACGGTGGGCGCTGGCAGCGCTGTTCCTGACGCGTGCGGTCCTCTTGATTCTTGACTCTCTTGACCGGCGCTCGCCGTGGAACTGTCCTCGGAGAACACGGAGACATATCTCGACCGAGTTCCAATCCACTCCCCGCCTCCAATCACCTAAGCACAACTCACGATGGTGCAAGTGGTGGGCCACCGGGCGTTCCGCGCGCTGTACCCCGAGAACACGCTGCTCGCGTTCGACAGGGCGTACGAGGCCCGCGCAGACGTCGTCGAGACGGACCTCCAGATGACGCGCGACGGCGTCGTCGTCGTCAACCACGACGCGGACACCGCGCGCGTCTGGGACCGCGCGCTCGTCATCGCCGACACGGACTACGCCGAGGTCCGGACGCTGCGCTGCAAGGCCGACCCGTCGCTCCACATGCCCACGCTCGACGAGGTCCTCGAGTGGGCCGTCGCGCACCCGGGCTGCCGCCTCATGCTCGACATCAAGTTCACCAACGACAAGCTCATCCTGCTCAGGGTCTACAGCAGCTTGCTGCGCGTGCGCCCGGACCTCGGCTTCTGGCGCGAGCGCGTCATCTGGGGCGTCTGGCTGCTCGACTGGTTCCAGTACGGCGTCGCGACGGGCGTCTTCAAGGGCTTCGACGTCGTCGTCATCACCATGTCCCTCGACGTCGCGGAGCAGTTCATCGAGCACGCCCTCGAGCTCGCGGACCCGCAGTTCCGCCTCTACGGCGTGAGCCTCCACTTCGTCGCGACGTGGACGCAGCGGTTCCGCCTCGCGCTCGTGCCCATCGTGCGCAAGTACGACGTCAAGGTGTTCTGCTGGACCGTCAACCAGCGCGCGCACTTCGAGTACTTCCGCGGGCTGCCCATCTACGGCGCCATCACGGACAACCCGGTGCTCGCGCGCGAGTACCTCGACAAGAACGAGGCGGACGTCTCCGGGGTGTACGTCCCGGAGTGGACGACGCTCGAGGGCGTAAGGTTCCGCGCGTACGGCAAGGTGTATGAGGCGGTGTGCGCGCTGCTGTTTGCCAAGTGGGCGCATAGGCAGTTCCTGGGCGTGTCCGTCGCGTACGTGATCTTTCTGTTCTTGCGGCTGATCCACTTCCTGTGACTGCCTTATTGCTATGCGTTTGAATGTTTATATAACTTATGAAAGTGGGTTCTACGAGAGTCGGTTCTACGAGAGTCGGTTCTCATCGTGAGCTCTATGAAAGTGGGATTATCCCTATGTAACCAGAAGGTTATCCACCAATTACACCATGTTGGGTAAACACCCCGTGGCCCATTCACATTCGGCTGTTTGAACAGGATTTGACAACGTTGCGCTAGTAAAGATTATCAGAGCTTATGGCATCCTTTGTCTTCTTGACCACTGCATTATCAATTCTGTGAGCAGCTTATCTTAGATAAAGTCATAATTGTACGGGAATCAATATTCCATACCAATCAAGCTTTCTTTAAGAAAACCACTTGAACGCTATCGCTACAGCCTAGCGTAGTTGCGATAGTATTTTAATCCCGTATTTTAAACATATCCATCAAGAATCTTCATATTACTAAATGGTAAACCAAAACAATTTATCAATAGACTGTAGGTCAAAACACATCATATAATTGATTTTAATTATCCACGAATTTATAAATAGAAGCAATATTGTATTGAAGTGTTCTCACAAGTGTTGTGTTTTGAGGCCCCAACGGCGTCCAAGTTCGAGGTCAACCACTCAATTATGGCTTCTGATGTTAAGCAATTTTGTTTAAAGTCACCGGTACCTAATATAGCGACAATATCACACTTGCATTTTAAGGCAAAATATGAGTGATCTAAAGGTTGAAAAAGTGGGCGAAATGCCAAATATCTCACAATTCATACTCCAAAATAAGTTGGTGATGTTTAGATAAATGGAGAAGATATCCTTTTTTGTATTTTAATCTCTTCCATTGCTTCATTACTGGTGTGTTCTCATCCTAAGCTCCCCTCCATTTAATCAATAAATAGTTGGATAATAAATAATAAATAGTTTAATAATAAATAATAAATAATAATAAATAATCACGCCCCGACTGCAAGCGCTTCCTCGGAGGCTACATCCGGAAATGAAACCTCTTGGGCCAACTTGTTCTTCAACTTCTTTTCGCTCCGGATCTCCCGGACATTGCCCGGGGCAAACCCACCGTTGCCGTACAGCGCCCACTCCGGCGTCTTGGACAAATAGTCCATGTAGTCGAACTTCTCCCCGGACCTCAGCAGCTCGAAGAACCGGTCAAAGTCTATGTGCGTGTGCCACTCGCCCTGGATCTTGAACTTGGTGTTAGCGATCAGAATACAGTTCGAATGAGCGTGTTCCGCGGCAACGTCGTACGGTAGACCGCGTCTTTGCAACTCTTGCACGAAACTAGTGACGAAATTCTTGCATTCCTCGATGTACGGAATGTTCTGCATCGTCAGACTGTTGACGTTGTCCTTAGACGAACCACTGAACGTCGCCCCCTTCACCTCGATGAAACAGGGCTGGCAACGGTCCACCAAATCCGCATACGAACTCACGTCGCCCATGTTGAACCCCTTCACGAGAGTCAGCCTGAACACAGTCCTCTGGTGCGATTGTACGGTCCGCAGAATATCCAGGCACTCCATCATTCTCTCCCAGAAATCCTTGTACAGAGGTCTGTCGACTTTCTTCAACTCTTGCTTCGTGGGAGCATCAATCGAGACGTACAGTTGTGTGACTCTCCCGATGCTTCTTAGCGACTGTGGGTGCTGCGCGTTACACACGAGGAAACTCGTGATATCCCTCTGGTGCAACAACTCGATGAACCTGCTGATGTGAGGGTATAGGATCGGCTCACCGACTAACGATAAAGCGCAATGCGCCACTTTGAACGCGTTCGCGAACCTCTCAGCAATGACACCTGGAACACCTCTCATTTGTTTGATCATCGAGTAATGTGCAGCCAATGCGTTTTCCAAGATGTATTCTGGTTCATCGGTCTCCCATCTCCAGTTTTTAGACACCGGGTTGGTACCGTGTCTCCAACAGAAGACACACTTCGAAGAACAAGCCAGAGACGGAGTCAGTTCCATACATCTACTCGACGCGATGTTGAAAAGCGACTTCTTGTAGCACGAACCCTTACCACGTAACTCATTCTTAGTCCATCTGCACACCTTGACACCAGAGTGTGAACCAACAATACGGTAACCTTGTTTCGTCAAATTCTTGTAAGTGGGACTGTTTTTGGCCACCATTTGCTTGATCTCTTGAGTTGACTCACTTGCCGCACGTTTGGCAGAGACAGAGGTGGGACCAGCAAGATCCTCGACATCACCAAGAGGCTCGTCTTCGCTGTTCACCTCCTCGTCCTCGGGACTCTCCTCGTCTTCCTCGTCTGCTTCATCCGAGATAGTTTCATCGTATTCGTAAAGGATTGGTTCATCGTCTCTTAGCATTTCACCCAGTAACTTAGCCCACTTTTCGATTTCTTTGTTACCGCCCAGTTTCATACAGATCTCGCCGACAGGGAAGATTCTTCTACCACCAAGTCTAGATAACCAGTGGTCGGCCTTCTTCGCCTGGTAACAAAACGTTTCTGGCCAGGACTCGGAGTCACCGATACCCAGGATACTGTACCCAACCAACTTGCGTAATGGGAAACGATCTAGTCTGAAATCGTTGAAGTTCTCTTCCAGGGTCTGTAAGAAATAATCTAATGGACAGTCAACGTCGTAAGATGGAAGCACGAGGATATAAAGGGCATTTTCTGTGGGGACGTCAACAAAGTACTCATCGATATCGTTCAACTCATCGAGGTTCATCAAGATCGGTTCATTTTCAAGTTCTTTGACCTCTTTTAATTGCGATTCGACAATCTTGGCTGCTTGTTCGGCAGCACCTTGTAACGAACTGTAAAAGATATAGATATCCGATTTCAAAAGCTTTTCATTCGAAATAGTGAATGCACTCTTTATCAAGCCCTCTGAGTCGGTCTCGGGGACAGTTTTGTCCTTATTGAAACGCTTCGGCTCCTTAAGCTTTCCAGAAGGCTTCTTTGTCCTCTTGAAGGAATCGGTAAAATCGATGGTCAAATCAGCTAGATCAGCCGCTTCCTCCGAGGACACCTTCTTGGAGCTGCAACAGCCGCCCCCAGATTTCCCACCTTTCTTTGAGGAACAGCACCCGCCACCGTTGCCATGGCTGTGACCATGACCGGAAGAGTCACCACCGTTCTTACCCTTACATTTGCAGGCATGGGCCTTTTTCTCCCCACCTTTCTCTTCAACTCCTACTTCGACAATAGTAGCTGTCTCCTCCCGATTTGTCCCCTTAGTAGAGTGTTGTTCAGAGTATAGGATACCGTAGGTCAAAAACCCAACAATAGCAATAGACGCTCTACCGCCAAAATAAACGTAGAGGCCAATAATGGCGGCGACAAAAGCCGTAGTACCATTACTGAACGCCATTTCTCGTATGTGCTATATTTACGATGTTTGCGATGTAGATATCCCCCCACGAATCGAGATATATAACTGTATATTACACTAGTATTGTACTATTCGAGATAAAATGTATTTTATTTCTCGAGGAGCGAAAAATTTTGCGATGCCCAATAAAAATTCGTCATTGTGGGAGGAGCAATGGTCAGCGACTGGTTTATCCACAGGTTGGACGGACCAGGATGGTCTCGTGGGATCCCGTCAGCCTGGTAAATGTGTTGTCCACCACGAAGTTGAAAGCGCAGTTCAGTTCTTGCAGAGTTACTACCGACGAACCTGCGAAATAGGCGTTGTAGAAGTCCTGCGCATCTGGGTTGATTTCATTCAGTCTGGCTGCGTTCTCAGACATGTACTGCTCGTAGCATGTCTTGACCCACAGGTGTTTCTTGTTGATAGAGTTGTTCTTCTCCTTCAGTACGACCCATAGCACCAATAAATCAAATGTGGAGTCAAATTCAATATCTTCTTGCGACTCGGTAAAGCAACTAGGCAACTCAGTCTCGGTGAACCCCGTGTCATACTTGAGTATCTTCGATATCGTTAGCAAGTCAGACTTGAACTCAGATAACCACGATTTCTCCATTGCCTTCAATTTACTGACAGAGTGTCTCAATATGTCTGCCTGTGCGTCCCTATATACCCTTGCACAATACTCTCTATTCGGTTTTATGCTGTCTGTAGAAGGTTCATTTGTCACGTTTGCGCTGCTCTCGAGAGCATCCGATTTGTGTTGGATCGCGTTTCTTAGCGCTTGCAACCCTTCCAGTCTCGGTCTGATAGAGCGGCTTATGTCTTCGTGACTGTTCTTGGAAAGATATGCAAACAGTCTCAACAAAATGTTCAGGGACTCATCACTAGACTTGTTCAGCAGGAAAGTCACACCGTCTGCATATTTTGAAACATCGTACACCGGGGCCTGGTCAGTCGCTGGTTGTGGTTTATCAAATGCAAATGTGGTGTAGTCCTCAAGGGTGGGCAGTCTAATTGATGGCTCGTTGGTGATAATCGACTCAATGGTCTCTGTTGGTAACTTGATCTTTAAAATGACAGAGTCAAATAGGTTATCCTTTAGGACAAATCCATAACTGTTTAGCAACTCTTCGTTTCCCTTACCTCCGTAATTGTTGAAGATTTCGTCACCTTTCTCCAGAGCAGTGTTTAAGATTCTCAAGTTAAACGATTGGTTATCATCTGTTGACCACTCCACTTTTGAATTGTAGTCGTGGTTCAAAAGATCTAAAATGGGTAACAGGATAACGGAATATTTCTCGCAGTCATCGTGTTGGTTGATGACATATTCGGGGAATGCTCTAGAAGTGAAGATCAAATGCGCCCATAAGAATGCTGAAAAGGAATACCATGTCTTGGGCGTTCTATTAGCCGTGGGTACAACAAGTCTTTCATAGATTGTTTGGTACTCCAGGTCATCGAAACTCTCGTACATTTGGATGTCCTCCTGAAGGGATGGTATGTATTGCTTCAGGACTGCATGGTTGTTGATCTGGTCCATCCACTGTGTGAAGATGCTCTTGAATTTATCTCTAATCGAGTTCCCCAGGTTTGTATTATCCAAGAGACTCAGTTCAGCGGGACTCCACACTAGAGGCGAATCCACCACTTTTGGTAACGCGTTCAAATAGTGCTTGAATCTGTTCGTAAGGTCGACCTGCTGCCTCGCGTCGTCTTCGATCACCGTATTCTCGCTGTCAAACATGAGTTTCGCCACGAGAAACTTCAAGAGATCGTTTTCCTTCTTCCCAAAGACCCTCTGCGCTAACCCACCGTGTATGATTGCCTCGTGTGGCACTGAAATGACCAGCTGCTCTCCGGTCTCCTCACCGGTCTTGATCGCCCTGAATCCCTTCGTTTCGTCGTGGACAAACTCAATTCCATCGGGGACAGAGATCCCAATACTTTCCCCCCACTTCAGCAGTTCATCCATCCTGTACTTGCACTCTCTGACGTCTCTGTGTCTGTGGAACTGTCCACAATTTCTCAATACCGTATCTAAAACGGAATTAAAGTCTCGAAGGTGTTACTGAGAGCATCCTGCACCGATACAAGCACCGATACAAACATCGAGTACTGATCCAAGCACCTACACATCACGGTAGATGTCGAAGCAACTGTCCACGTACCAGCTGAACAAGAAGGAGACGCTGAGCCAGCACAAGGCGATGCTGTCGATGCTGCTGCCCTCGAACAAGTCGCTGAGCCCGACGCGCCGCCGCAACATCAAGAACTATCTGAACAGCACGAGGGAGAACTCCCGGATATCGCGGTCGCCCGAGGTGCTGCGGTCGCCCTCCAAGAGGGAGAACGTGGTCCGGAAGCGGTCGCTGGTGTCGCCTACGAAGAGGGGCAAACTTGTGGCTGGAGTGATTCGGAAGCCGCAAGACGTGCGCGACATTCCCACGAACGCTTCGCTGTCGCCCTCGTTGAAGGTGAAGCCCTTCGGCAAGAACGATTCGCTGTCCCCGGCGTTGAAGATAAAACCCTTCAGCAAGAACGACTTCGAGATCGGGATCAAGTTGGGCAAGGGCAAGTTCGGGCGGGTGTACTGCGTCAGGCACAAGCAGAGCGGGTTTATCTGCGCGATGAAGGCGATGGACAAGCGGGACATCGTGCAGTACAAGCTGGAGCGGCAGTTTATCCGGGAGGTGGAGATCCAGACCTCGCTGAACCACCCGAACATCGCGAAGCTGTACGGCTACTTCCACGACAAGAAGCGCGTGTACATGCTGATGGAGTTCATGCCGCAGGGGGAGCTGTACAAGCTCCTGGACACACATGGCCCCTTCAACGACATCACCGCGTCGCGGTACGTGTACCAGATCGCAGACGCGCTCGATTACATCCACCAGAAGCGGATCATCCACAGGGACATCAAACCCGAGAACATCCTCGTTGGCGGCAACAACCAGATAAAGCTGACGGACTTCGGGTGGAGCATCATAAACCCCTACGGCACGCGGCGCAAGACGCTGTGCGGGACGATCGACTACCTGTCGCCGGAGCTGATCACGTCGAAGGAGTACGACCACACGGTGGACATATGGGCGCTGGGGGTGCTGACGTACGAGCTGCTCGTGGGCTCGCCGCCGTTCGAGGAGACGACGAAGGAGATGACGTACCGGCGGATCGTGCGCGGGGACGTTGTGTTCCCGGAGACGATGTCGCTGGACGCGCAGGACCTGATCTCTGGGATCCTCGTGAGCGAGCCCCGGGACAGGCTCACGCTGCGGGACATCAAGAGGCACCCTTGGATCGCGCGGAACAAGGCGTTCTGGTAGGCGTCGTACTAATATTCTGATCGACGTGCTTCAGCTAGTTGCTCAAACTGACAAGCTGTTCTAATTGAAGCATGTACTGGTAAAGCTGTTCTAATTGAAGCATGTACTGGCAAAGCATTCTAATTGAAGCATGCACTGGTAAAGCTGTTCTAATTGAAGCATGTACTGGCAAAGCATTCTAATTGAAGCATGCACTGGTAAAGCATTCTAATTGAAGCATGCACTGGTAAAGCTGTTCTAATTGAAGCATGTACTGGCAAAGCATTCTAATTGAAGCATGTACTGGCAAAGCATTCTAATTGAAGCATGTACTGGTAAAGCATTCTAATTGAAGTGCGTAATGCAATTGTTCTAGCTAGCGTTGCTCTTTAAACTGATAAAGCTGTTCTAATTAAAGCATGACCAATTGCTCTAGCGAGACTACTCTTAACGGGAGAGGGGAAACTATTCAATATTCAATATATAGATATGCATACGGGATCATTCCCCCAGCAGTCACTCTCACTCCCCGGTCCCTCTCTCTTCCAGTCACTGACACTGACACAATATTTCACGTTTTGACGCAGAAGGGTGCCAAAGCAAAGCCACCAGACCAACCACACACACACACACACACACACACACACACACGACGTAGCACTGGCGACACCCCAGGACCGTAGCCCAGGTCCCGGAACCGCGGCCCCCGGTCCCTCGTCCAGAATCACGTGCCGATCTGCTATAATAGGGCCATTCAAATATCACTACTTCGAACCGGCGACACGCACCCGAGAGCCCACCACCACCACAGCCACAGGACACCGAGATGGCACAGAGCACGCTTGCGGGCCTGCTGAAGCAGCTGGACGTGCAGTCCGCGCACAACGAGCACGCGCACGTCGAGCACACCTGCGTCGCGCTGCTCGACGGCGGCTGCGCGAACCCGCGCGCCGTCCTGCAGCAGCTGACAGTCGCGCTCATCAAGCAGGACAAGTACCAGCGCGCGGTGAACATGCTGGCACGGTACGCGCGGTTACTGGAGGGGAACCCCGAGGCGCTCCGGCTGGAGAGGCTGTATGTTTACTACAAGCTGAACAGCAACGCGCAGTTCGACGCGCTGTACCGCCGCGTCGTCAGGGACGAGCTGGGAGTGCTCGTGCAGCGGCCGCAGCGGCAGACGGCGCCGCTGCGGGGTGTTCTGCACGTGCGCGCGCAGTTCTGCTTCAAGCTGGGCCGTGTCGACGAGGCGTTCGAGCTGTACAGGTACCTCGCGGCGCGCAACGAGGGCGAGCCGGATAACGTGCTCGAGCTCGCGTGCAACGAGATCGTGCCGCTGACCGTGTCGCCCAGTTTGCAAACGGGATCGCCCCTCGTGTCGCAAGTCGCGAGGGAGTCCTACGACCTGCTGTTCAACGAGTCCATGGTGCGCGTTGCGCAGGGGGATCTCCCTGGGGCGCCGGAGCTGCTGCACCGGTGCCTGGAGATGGCGCAGGCCGAGGGGTACGAGAGCGACGTCAACACGATCGAGCTGCAGCTGTCCTACGTGTATCAATTGCAAGGCGACCACGCCGCGTGCAAGAAGTATCTGGCGCCGCTGTTGAGACGGCTGCCCGCGGGGTCGCCGCTGCACCTGATCGCGAGGAACAACGCCGCCGCGCTCGAGGACCTGTCCAAGTACTCCACGAACTTCAACGTGCTGCTGCGCGAGCTGAACGCCGAGAAGGTGCACGCGCTGAACCTCAAGTACTTCACCTCGGAGCAGTGGCGCGTGCTGCAGGCGAACCACGCGAAGCTGCGCGTGTTCAACAACGTCACGTTGCCAAGGGTGTCACACCACTCCACGCTGTACAGGGCGCTCTCGACGTACTCGAGGGCGATCGGCGACGTGGTCCACGAACCGTACGAGACGCAGGCGCGCAAGATGTACCACCGGTCGCTGACGATGCTCGCGAGTGCCTCGCGCAGGCACGCGTCCGCACTCGTCGGCGTCGTGCTGCTGACCGTGCAGCTGCTCGTCGTATCGGGACAGCTCGACAACGCGGTGCGCGTGTGCGAGGCGTACTGGAACAAGTGCACGGCGCCACACGACGCGGTCGCGTGCGTGATGTTCCAGCTGTACGACGCGGCGGGGCGCGCGCACTCGAAGGAGATGCTGTTGGGTAAGTTTCTCGGGAGCGAAGAAACGCACTCCGCGGAGTTCTGGCGCCACGCGGCGTTCCAGTACTTGTCCCTGGGCCAGCGTGACTCTGCCGAGTTGTGTTTTGCGCGGGGCACCATTGCACCAGACACACTCGCGTCCGACACACTCGCACGCGCACGCGAGCTGGTCGCGGGCGTGGACGTCGCTGCGTTGCTGTCAACCGGCACGCAACCGCTCGAGTCCAAGAACAAGTCCGCGCGCGCACCACAGGGCGTCACACCCGCAGAACGCGCGCGTCGACAGAGACTGCAACGGCGCCGCGCGGCACACAAGGCGCAGAAGAGCAAGAAGTTCTGCGAGGCGCGGTCTCGCGCGGGGACACTCACCGCGCCGGACCCCGAGCGGTGGATGGCGTTGCGGGACCGGTCGACGTACCGCCCGCGGCGCAGACGGCAGCACAAGCTGCACGCGCAGACGCAGGGGGGCGCGGACAAGCGTGCCGAGCAGACCCTCGACGTCAGTAAACGGTGATGAGTTTCGTGTATTGTACTAGCGTAGTATGTGCTTGGTGCGTTGTGCTTAGCGTATTGTACTAGCGTATTGTACTAGCGTAGTGTAATGTAGTTTAGTGATGTTTAGTATAGTAATGTACTCGCTGTATAGTACTAGCGTAGTGTAAAGTAAAGTAGTAATGTACTCGATGTATCGCACTTACTGTAGTGTACTCGGTGCATGGTACTTAGCGTAATGTGCTTTTTGGAATTAAAATCATTCATTTTTCCATTTGATATGGACTAGTGACCTTCTCAGATTGAGTGAGTATCCACCATTATATATTTCTAGTAAGTAAAACCTCAGTAGTGAGAGTTTTTAAATGTTTAGAAGTCTTTCTTCTATTCATGGGTTAGCGATTTTACCTGGGACATTTAATATGTGAACTAATAGCACTTTAAAACTACCTTAAGATGACCAAAAGATCCAAAAATGACTAGTGAAATGCTGCTGCACGAAACTCTATTAAATTTAATATGGATTACACACTCCACTATTCATTTGAGACATTTGTTTTGTTGTACACAGGGGTACACTCTCTCAATACTACTCTATATTAAGCATGTAAATTTTTCAAACTCTTAGGCGATTTTAAGGTGTGTTTATCATAAGCAGTTTTTATACATATATATCCTTTCCTATACTGCCTACATGATCGAAACATTGTCGATATATAATTTCAAATCCAGAAAAGTCTGCCCCTCTAAGAAACCGGTTTCGAAATCTCTCTAAAGTAGGCCTACACGCTGAATCTTTCCCTTAGAATTTTTCCTTTTACCATCCTCTGATATCGGGTCAAGGAGCAACTGTATCGATCGACTCAACCGGTGCTTAACTATTCTCTATTAGAGAGAAACAAGTCCCAGGGCTGGGATTTTTGAGTCTGGTTTTACTAAGTTAACTATCACTTGGTTAATATTATTATCAAGGGAGCAGCCTACATGCATTACGTACTATAATCGGCTCTGTTCTTTCCAATGACACGCTTTGGCCAGTCGCAGATTTATGTGGTAATGGAAGTGCACACTTGCAGAGCGTTTGTTTGTTCTCTGGAACCTTCTATCTATTCTGATAGTTGCTCTGGAAATTATCGATCCGTTCAGACATCAAAAAGAATACGTGTTTAGGACCATGGGCAAGCCTTCTTTTGAAGGTTATTGCTCCAGTGATAATATCTGAGCCTACAGTGGTGGTAACAACCGTTTTTGGTATTTTATTCAGCTCAATACAGGCATTATAGGAGAAACCTGTATCTTGAAAGCATCGATGCAGATGACAGTATCCAAAGGTAGTACAACGACAACCACTCATTTTATGACCCATTAGACTTTCATGAATGGTGCCACTATCCATTTCCCTCCCCGCAGCGCTGATCGCTTGAGGCGATCAAGAAGTCCAGGGACTACGTTGAACTGAAGAGACTGGACACCGCGAGGGAGATCGCTAATATACTGGCGAACTCGCCAAATAAGGTTGTCCTGGACAACGAGTCTCTGTTGTTGAACACTCTGACAGATGCTAGAATCGGCGGCAGTGAAAAGTGATTGCTCGTCGATTGTATCAAACGGCAGAGATACTTGTGCTTAAATGGAAAGCTGTTTAGTAAGCTCTTACGTATATGCGTATGTATGTGTATGTCTTTATGTGATGCAGAAATGCATGTGTGCTAGTCTCTCATGAGCTCCTCGTCCTCGTCGTAGTGTGTGTTGCTGTTACTGTCGCTGCTGCTACCACTGCCCATTGAAAGATTCAATTTGGTTGCGTTGGCTGCCTTGGACTGCCTCTTCTAGTGTAATGAGCTTAGTATATATAATGTACTCGGTGCATAGTACGGCGTAGTGTAACGTTGTGCTAGTATAATGTAATGTAGTGTAGTGTAATGTAGTGTAATGTAATGTAGTGTACAGTATACAGTGCAGTGTAAAGTAGTAATGTGCTTGGCGTAGTATAATGTAGTGTAAAGTAGTAATGTGCACAGTATATAGCGGCTAGGTGAAGAGCGTGTCCTCGTCTCTCAGATACTCGCCGATGTCCGCCTGGCGGAACGCGACGATGGCCATCGGCTGCACGTTGCGGGACTCCGCCGTGGACTTCGCCGAGACGCCGAACCCCAGCGGCACGTCGCGCATCGAGTACACGACGACCCCCGCGTGCTCGGGCGTGTCGTCGGACATGCGCCCGACGTGCGCCTTCAGGACGTGGTTCCCGTACAGGAAGGGCATCTCGCCGTTGGGCTTGATCCAGACGCGGTACTTCGCGAGCGGCGCGAGCACGGGCAGCGCGGTGACGTGCAGGCGGAACTTGCCGGTCTTCGTGAACTTGCCGAGACACACGCCCAGGGAGACGAGGTTCTGGCGGGCGACGGCGGTCGCGAGGCGGGCTACGTGGTCGGGGACGTAGTAGACGCGGTCGCGCTGCAGGCGGAACACATGCGGCGCGGCGCGGTTGTCCACGAGCGCGGCGACGTTGCGGCCCAGGTAGCCCGCGAGCTTCTCGAACACGACGCGCGTCTCCTCCTCGGTCAGCTGTCTCATCGTGGATGTGTTTGGTTGTGTTTGGTGGTGTGGAGAGGTGAAGAGGCGATGAGATGAATAAGAAGAGGTTTATAGCAAGGCATCGCAAAATTTGCGCGCCGTGCCGCGTGACATGGACAGGAGTCCGAGCCGCCAGCAGGACCGACGCCACGGCGCACGAGCACGAGCAAGAGTGAGAGTCTAGGGCGAGAGTGTCGGTGGACGTGTCGCTGTCTCGCTGTCTAGTCTCTTGGCGATGCGATGCTTAGTGAAAAATTCTCACCTCATCGTCTCTCCATTCCACGGCCCAGCACGCCAGATGCTGAGACCGGAGTACGACGACAGCGAGCGCGGCGAGGCCCTGGAGCGCGGCGCGCAGAGCAAGCTGCTGCGTGGAAGAGCAGAGGACACGAAAGGTCGTGATGGCGAGCGCCCGGCGAAGCGGCCCCGCGTGGACAACCGCGCGCCAGAGGTCGACGCAGAGGGCAACCCTGTGCCAAGGGAGCCCCGCCTGCCCAAGCGCAAGGTCGCCGTCGCGATAGGGTACTGCGGCACAGGCTACCACGGCATGCAGTACAACCCGCCGCACCCGACCATCGAGGCAGAGCTGTTCGGCGCGTTCGTGCGGGCCGGGGCCATCTCCCGGGACAACGGCAACGACATCAAGAAGAACGGGTTCATGCGCGCCGCGCGCACGGACAAGGGCGTGCATGCGGGCGGTAACCTCGTGTCGCTGAAGATGATCGTAGAGGACCCGCAGATCGTCGGCAAGATCAACGCGGAGCTGCCGGAGGGAATCCGCGTCTGGGGCGTCTCGCGCGTCAACAAGGCGTTCGACTGTCGTAAGATGTGCTCGTCCCGCTGGTACGAGTATCTGTTGCCCACTTATGCCTTGCTGGGGCCCAGGCCCGGGTCCGTGCTGTACGAGGACATCGAGGCCTCGCGCGTGGAGTTTCCAGGTGTGCTGCACGACGACGAGGAGTCCGTGCGGTTCTGGAAGACGTACGCCGAGCGGTGCTCCGCGGAGTTCTCCCCGGAGACGCTTGCTCGTGCCGCCGAGTACACCGCGCCGGCGTCCCGCGAGGACTTCGACGACTCAGACCCGCTGTACGTCGCGTCGAAGCGCGTCAAGGCGCTGGAGTACGCGCTGCGCAGGGAGTACAGGATCTCCCCCGAGAAACTAGCACTCTTCCGCGACGCGATGGCGCAGTACCTCGGCGCGCACAACTTCCACAACTTCACGCAGGGCAAAGAGTTCACCGACCCGAGTGCGGTCCGCTTCATGAAGGAGATCTCGGTGTCGGAGCCCTTCGTGATCGGCGCCGCGCACACCGAGTGGGTCTCGATAAAGATCCACGGGCAGTCCTTCATGCTGCACCAGATCCGCAAGATGATCTCGATGGCGACGCTCGTCGCGCGCTGCGGCACGCCCGTGGCAAGGATCGCGGAGGCGTACGGCCCGCAGCGCATCAACATCCCGAAGGCGCCCGCGCTGGGGCTGCTGCTCGAGTCTCCCGTGTACGACGGGTACAACGCGCGGCTCGAGAAGTTCGGCCACAAGCCGATCGACTTCGCGCAGTGGCAGCCCGAGATGGACGCGTTCAAGATGACGCACATCTACGACAAGATCTACGCCGAGGAGGTCTCGGAGAACGTGTTCAACGCGTTCTACAGCTACATCGACTCGTTTAACAAGGCCACAGGGGCCGTGGCCGCTGGTGAGAGCGACAGTGATGAGAGCGGGGAGAGCAAGGGCAAGACTGCGAAGGGCAAGGTGCAGAAGAGTATCTTTGAGTACTTGAAGGCGACGAAGCCGGCTGAGGCTGCTGCTCCCGAGAAGACTGTTCCCGAGAGCGATGCGCCGGGGAAGACTGTTCCCGAGGCTGACGCGAAAGCAAGCGCCCCCGATGTCAAGACTGCAGACACCGCCCAACCCGAGGCACAAACGCAAGTGCAGTAACACTACATAGATGATGTACAATAGAGTCTACCCCAGCAGCGCCTCGAGCCGCGCGATCTCGTCGAGCGTCGTCGCCTGCGCGAGCTGCCGCTTGAGGGCCTCGCGCTCCGCCGCGGACATCTTCGCCACGACGATGTCCCCCAGCGCCGCGTCCGCCTGCCCCTGCGGTACCACTGCAACCGTCCCCGCGACGTTCTGGAAGTCGAGCACCTCCAGCCACGGCACGAGCCGCCGCACCGTCTCCACGTACCCCTCCAGGTGGCACACCGCGTTGCCCCTAAGCGAGAGCATCCGCAGCGAGCGCGGCGCGTCCCGCAGCCCCGCCAGGTCCTCGAGGGCCCGGATCGCGTTCCGCTCGAGACTCACGCGCTGGACCCGCGCGGGCAGCCGCGCCCCGTCCACGCGCCGGATCCCGTTCCGCGCGAGCAGCAGCGTCGTCACACCGCCGGCGTCCCGCCCACACAGCAGCGGCAGCGCCGTCAGCCGGTTGTCCGTGAGGTCCAGCACCCCGGCGCCGCGCACCCGCGCCGCGAGCCCCGCGAGGTCCCCGTCCGCGAGCCCGCGCCCGCGCAGCTGCACGCACTTCTCCCGCGCGCCCTCCAGCACCACGCTGTACTCGGCGGCCTCCATCCTGTCCTCGCCGGCTATCCGCATGCACTGCGCTGCCCTCGAGGCTCATGGAACTTCTTATAAGAACGGTCCAGCGCTCGTCCACGGACACCTCCCCAGCGACGCAGGCAATGACGGTCGACTACTCGCTGTACCTCGTCACGGACAGCACGATGCTGCCGGCGGGGAGGACGCTGCTGGACCAGGTGCGGCGCGGGCTGGAGGGCGGCGTGACGCTCGTGCAGCTGCGCGAGAAGGACGTCGACACGGGCGAGTTCGTCGCGCGCGCCAGGGAGCTGCTCGCGCTGTGTCGTTCGTACGGCGTGCCGATGGTCGTGAACGACCGCGTCGACGTCGCGCTCGCCGTCGGCGCGGACGGCGTGCACGTAGGGCAGGACGACATGCCCGTGCCGCTGGTGCGGAGACTGCTCGGGCCGGACGCGATCGTGGGCTGGAGCGTCGGGAAGGTCGAGGAGGTGCAGCAGCTCGCCGCGTGGGGGCCCGGCGTCGTGGACTACATCGGCGTCGGGACCGTGTTCCCGACGCAGACGAAGAAGAACCCGAAGAAGCCACCGATGGGGACCGTCGGCGCGGCGCGCATCCTGACCGCGCTGCAGGAGTGCGGCGCGGACTGGGTGCGCACTGTGGCGATCGGCGGGCTGCACCCGGACTGCATCCCGCGCGTGCTGCAGCAGAGTGTCAGTGCCGACGCGCGCAGACGGCTCGACGGGATCTCGCTCGTCTCGGACATCATGGCCGCCGAAGACGCGCTGGCGGCGGCGAAAGTGCTGCGCGGGCTGATGGACGCGCGCGCGCACGAGTATCTCGACTGCAAGCTGTCCAGCAGTGCGTGCGTCACTCCCGAGCGGGTGCAGCGCGTGCTGGAGCAAGTCGCGGACGCGCGCCCGCTCGTGCAGCACATGACGAACAAGGTGCACCAGAACGTCGGCGCGAACGTCACGCTCGCGCTCGGCTCCTCGCCGATCATGTCCGAGGTCGCGGCCGAGGTCAGGGACCTCGCGCAGATCCCGCACGCGAGTCTCTTGCTGAACACGGGCTCCGTCGCGCCTGCTGAGACGCTCAGGGCCGCCATCGGCGCCTACAACGAGTTCAGGAGGCCCATAGTGCTCGACCCCGTCGGCTACTCCGCGACGCAGACGCGCAGGCTGCTGAACGACACGCTGCTGACGTACGGGCAGTTCGTGTGCGTCAAGGGGAACGCGGGCGAGATGCTCGCGCTGGCCGGCATGGGCGGCAGGATGCGCGGCGTCGACTCGCAGGGGCGTGTCTCGGCGGCGGACTTGGCCCTCGCGGCGCGCACCGTCGCGTTCAAGTACAAGTGCATCGCCGTCTGCACGGGGCAAGTCGACTACGTCGCCGACGGGACCGAGAATGGCCAGTACCACTTGGGTACGTTGCCAGATGCGCAAACGGCTTCGAACGTGCAAACGGCTCACGAATTGCCCTGCTACAGCGTGGACGCCGGGCCCATCCCGATCATGGGGGACATCACCGCGAGCGGGTGCTCGCTGGGCTCCACCATCGCGTGCTGTGTCGGTGGGTTGACGAAGGAGGGCGTCGCACTGGACGCGGTGCTCGCGGGTGTCATGCTGTACAAATCTGCAGGGAAGCGCGCCTCGGAGCGTGCGGCGGGGAGTGGCTCGTTCCAAGTCGAGTTGATCGACGCGTTGTACGTGATGTTCAGGGAGAACAAGCCACAGACCTGGGCGGCCAAGTTGACGCAGCTGTAATCGTCCGTTTACAACTTATATAGATGTACTTTTGAACTGTACTTACTGATAGATGACAACATGACTATCCAAGTATTGTACGTAAGTGATTCAGGGCATTGAAGAAGTGGCACCCACGTCTTTATTTCTCTTTCTCTTACAGTTGGTATGATTTTCTGCCGTTGTATCATGTACTAATACATCAATATATTGTCATATAGTTATTTCTCCGTATTATGTCTCGCCAAGGTTCATGTACAATCCGCAAGTTTACCTTTCTCTGACGTTCAGGAGAGAGGTTTATTTTGGAACTACGCTCCTTTTTATGTTCTAGATAGTATACACATGTTTTCCTCTACAGGAAAACCTCTCTCCTATCACCGCTCGAAGTGACGGCTGGTGTATTTGCGTCAATTCCATTGTGCTTTGGAAGAAACTACCTATTCGATTAACAGATTATATCCTGGCTGATTAACAGTTATTCCAAAACTGATGTGTTCCAAACCTCCACCAATGGGGTTTCGGAACCTCGGCGGTTAAAAGAGAAAGTAAACATAAATGTAAAGTTCATGATTAACATATCGAAAAAGCAGGTAGAACTGCCAGTCTTGATATGAACATTATTGGCGGTATAGTCGCATACACTGAGCATTGTGGTATAATGGGGCGGGACCACAAATGTTGTAAATAATTGGGTTCCTGGAATAGAACGATTCTTATAAAGAATCGTTTCATCATTATATATCTCATTTTATCCTAATAAAGTATAGTTCTGCCTCTTTTTGAAACCTGTATATCATTCCAAGAGGAATTAAATTATATATCTAAGCCAGTCCGTTGATTTGTCCGTTGATCCATTCGGAGAAATCTGATATACATATATTATTTCGCTCTCTCTATTCCAAGACCTCACCTTTCGATTTTTATTATACTGGACCTCCATTGTGATTTGAAGTGTACACAAGTCGTTGCTGATATCCCATAGCCTTAGATATACATTCCCTTTTGAAAGATAAAAGAATCGAAAAACCTCATGAAGGTAATTTGTGGCTCTGTCATGGCAGTTGTTGATTCAATGAATGCCATATAACACTACGACCTGTGACGTATGCACCGTCAGCCACTGCGAGAGTCTATTTTCTTTGAAGGCTTACACTAACTAGTCCAAGTTTACAACATCGAGTTTACATCATTGTATAATGTCTAGTTATGATATTTGAGCCTACCCAGTTTTAAACATCCAAATTTGATACCATGCCCACATAATCGAACTTGTACATATACTTTGCTCAAGGATATTTTATTCGAACGTTGCTTGGCTCCCATCTAACACAGCCGCTTAACATGTATAACCACCCCCACAAACACGCATACTGCTCAACAGAATAAATATAAACATGATAAATAAACACAGGACATATAAACACGATCCTCACTAGTCTGTGTAGGATAAATTGCTGCGCTCACTAGGCAACAGCCCTTCCTTATCCATCTTCTCGTACTTCTGCACGACTTCTGTGCGCATTACTTGCTCTTCCTCGGGAGTCAGTCTTGTGACCGTCTCCGTTGGCGGAACGAACTTGAATTTGCCCAGGGCAAACTCTCTGTCTGACATACGAGACATCACGTACAGCTGCGCCCGGATATACTTCACCACAGACTCCAACTGCGCAATATCAACACTCTTCCTACCGCCAAACAAGTTTCTCCATACAGCGGCTGCCAGCGTCACATCATCAGTATAAAACCCCTCATCGTAGGCAAGGACGGCCCCCTTCAACTGCGTATTGAAGTCCTTCAGGTACTGATCCACTATTCTTCCCGAGTGTATGTTCATCTCCTCGAACAGCCGCAACTCAATGTCCGTAAATGTCCTGTCCACGAGTCGCTGTTGATACGCCCTCCCGTACTTGAAGGGCATTGCACGCATCCTTACAAACAGCATCCACTCGTGCAGCGCTGTGATCTGAAACCACTGCGAGAACGTTCTCGGCAGCCTCAGCGTGTCGTAGAAGTAACTAGCAGAGGGCGATAGGCTCTCCCCCTCGTACTGTAGCCCCTGATCCTTGCACATGGTGTAGTAAACCGACCCTGCAACGGGGCCTGCGCGGACCTTATCCATATCTAACCGCAGCGCACCGATGAGGAACTCCCCGAGGGACTCCTTCCACTTGGGCAGCCTGTATCCGTCCTGCTCGTACTTGGAGTGAGCCAGCGGGAAGAACCGCTTCTTCGCGGGGGCAGTCTCTCTCTTGGGACTCCCCTGCCCGAGTGCGTCTGCACCTGCACCCGTGGCGCCCGTGGCAATGCACCTCCTCAACGCCAGCGTCAAGGGCAGCGCCCTCTGTTTCGTTACTGTGCGCAACATTGATCCCTTTGGATTGGGAATAAGATAGAGGGGATGCGCTGTCGCTGTTGATATAAGAAGAGGGTAGAAGATCGGAAATGTACATTAGCAAGTGTATGATGGAGTGAGTACTGCGTTGGTGGTGCTGTGTGAGTGTCCACGATCGTGTCAAAGTTTCCGGGATAGGGTATACCCACTGCACGGTGTCAACGGCGTACGAAGCAGTAGAGGCAGCTGCACTACGCACCAATTACTGCTCATAGACCTCATCGGCAGCCTCCAAAACACATCGTACTGACCACACGGTTCCTGTAGTCACTGTGTTGGGAGCTTTGGTGCTGGGCGGCTGTTTCTTGAAATTGATTCCAGTTCCAATGGACTCAGTTCCATCGATATCCACTCCGCAACTTATACCCACAAGACACCCCCAGAGACCACCCTGCCGATGGTGCTGTACAAGAACGAGCCCTTTGACCTGCCGCCGCCGAGGGAGTTGCCCGCGACGCTGAATGAGCGCGTCTGGATGATAGAGGACACGGGCGAGTGGTTCACGGACTACGCGGAATTCGCGCGCAGGGAGGCACTATACCGGGAGAGACAGTTCTCCGGGGAGTTGCACCAGGCCGCTGGAATGCCTCTCAGTGCCGCCATTGCGGAAGACGCGAGGAATTTGGACTATGTGGTAGGGATGGTCCCGGAGTCCTGGGTCGAACCGTTAGCGGTGTTTGTGTTGCAATCCCACGAGTTTCACCTCCGTGCTTTAGTCGATGCCATCTTGAGGTTCCTCCAGGACCAGTATTTCGTTGAAGAGGAGGTGTTGCTGTTGTCAGAGGTGGATGGTGCGGATGTGCAGACACGCGCTACTTATACAGTGAGGGAGAGAGCATCGTTCGAACCAATGATGGATGCAGAGACAGGCGAGTGCCTGGTCCCCGGTTATTCCCGTTACTTGATCACAGAGAGTGGTGCCACGACAAATTACCAGAGTAAGAATCTGATGGTGGACAATTCACAGGTTCAAAGAAAGATGCCATTGCCGACAAAGTTTGTTATTGGCATGTTCTGCAGGTTGTTGTATTTGAGACCTACGTCTCCTGTCTTGGCTAATTTGAAACAAAAGAATTTGCAATGGTACATCCTGATCATGGATTTTATTGAGAAACTGGGAGATGATCGCACCTCACTGATCTTAGATTTACCAAACTTTGAGGAACAGAATGGATCAAACACACAAGTCCAATCGAATGACAACGCTATATCAAAGAAACCAGTTCAACCAGCGGAACAGACTCAATCGAAGGAACAGACTCAATCAGATGACCTCGCATATACTACACATCCTAACTCTGCGAATAAGCGAATCCTGGAGAGAGACATAAACACTTTTGATGCATTTACAAAGAAACAAAGGACAACAAGGATCGAAGACTTGCCCACCATTGAGGAATTAGACAACATGCCTATCACTACAATGCCCAAGTGCCAGGATCTTTCCATACCGTTTCAAGGTGGTACTGATAGATTCAGAAATTTGTCCTATTACAATGACAAATTGGAATATTTGCCCTACGCCTCTAGAAACGGAAAATTCACCGAAAGTAACCTTACCTCGCATCTTTTAGAGACATACCAGTTCCTGATAGCATTTGCTCCCCTATTGAGACTCTCCTACTTCAACTTGGATGATATGGTCACGTCTTTGAAATGTACTGATCCTCTTGAACTTAGTGGGGAGATTGTCAATATTACTGTAAATAATGTTGCCTACCAACGGGAAAACACGGCGACCAGCGATGATGTAGAGGTCAAAAGTGAAGAAGAGAAAGATGTCAAAGAATTGCCAGGGGAAGATGAACCATTGACACTCCACGCAAAGACTAAGAGTAAGCCAAGGCATGAGAAACGAGAATTGCTTTCGGAAAAAATACAAAGTACATGGGAGAGAAACCCAATCATTAGAAACATGATCAAATCAAGAAGTGATGAGACGATACAATACGAAATTCTGTCGAATATACCAGTAACAAACGGGAAATTGGAACAAATAGAAAATAATGGCGCAAATCTAATCACCGAGGTGTTCATTTCTTTGCTGAGTATGGTTATCGATGAAAAAGGTGATTGGAGATGTCACATCGTAGAAGAATGGTTCGAAGATCGGAATATAGACGAGTCTCTACTTGATGTTGACTCTAGTCTAGACGCTGTGCTAAATTATAGAAACGTGAATTGGGCTGAAAGATTATCCAAGAGACAATTTCAAAATGGTTACTGGGTTATTATATTATTGGGTGTTCTACAAGATAGTATGCATATTGCCAAATATACTGATACTGTCAGCAATTTTACGAAAAAGATTGTCCCAGAAACAGTCTCTGTGGGTGCCTTGCATAAGCAAGTATATTACAATTTTTGCAACAATTTATCTTTGAAAGAAAAAGTTGAGGTCCTTTGGATACTAGTTGACATTATTGCAAACTATTCAGTCGACGTAAGGGCCTGGCTAGATGGCTCGGCCGGCTTAATAGGAAACTTAATTCACGAGAGATCGAGAATCATGAGAATGAAATTGGCTAAATCTGCTCTCCTGACAACAGCATCAGCAGAATACAATACGTTAAGAGCCGAACATGGCCCTGAAAACTTCCTCGTACTTGAGAAGGAGAAGGAAAGGGCCTCATTGAATGAGGCAATTAAAAGATTGGACTCAGATGGATTACTGTTGGGGAGTCTTATCACAGGATATACTGTATCTCGACTAACACCATTGGGGAAAGATAGGTTCTGCAATGTATATTATTGGCTTGATCTCAGTGGAACAACCCTTCACGGTAACACGGATGAGGGGTCCTTATACTTCTCCGGAAGATTATGGGTAAGGGGCCCGTCTGCAGATGAAGCAAAACTTGTTTTAGGAATTGATAACGAGCAATACCAAAAATGGACAGACGTGACTAAGACAAAAGGGAAAGCTATTGCGACGAAGGAAGTTTTTGGTGTTTACAAGGGCGAGAGAGGCTCATATTTCCAATCTGATGGGGATGTTGACACAGAATTTATAAGACCAACGGGAATCTTATGTGATGGTCTGCAAATATCGAACCTCCAACGAAAGATTGTGGATGAGACACCAGAGAGACTACTCCTCTCGAGTAAAGAATGGTATTGCTATGATAGCCTACCGAGTATAAGGCAGCTCCTGTACAGGCTTGACGTCAATGGATTCCGAGAATCATCTTTGTACGAAAACATTTTTAATACCCTTCCTTTTTTACGAAGAACAGTCGAATTAAGGGACACGTCATTTGGCTCCCAAGATTTTGATGTGATAGAGAGACAATTACTTGACGAGCTAAAAAAATATGAATGTGATATCGAGGATTTACTCGATAGTATCAGCGTTGAAAATAATGAGAATGAAAATAGTGAGATGAGAAGTATTCTGAAAAGTGCTGATGATATCGAAAATATGGCTAAACATATTATCAGTCTTCATGACACAAAATTGACCAGAAAGATTCTACATCAAATCAAAAAATTAGAAACACAGAGACCAGAACTACTGGAAGAGCAAATGGAGTTACTTTCACTTGATACTCTGGGATTGAGAACTAGATCATATTTTGAGAGGTCTCATATTAAGACAATAACAAATAAGAAGCTCAGAAAACAAATGGATATTTTGACAGATTTGCTGAATTATAGACATTTCAAGGCGATAAAGCATGTTTCAAACTGGAAGAACACAAAGAGGCTAGAAGAATCTCAAAATAAGAATCATCTGGACGCCCATGACTTGATTGTAAAAATATGGACTGATACTGTGCAGAAGATAACACCACCGGAGCCAGTCCAGGTGTCTGTACCAAAAGCAGTACAAGCACCTGCTCCGGAACCAGTACATACATCTGCACCGAAGCCAGCACAGGTGTCTGCTCCAGGCACAGTACCTACATCTGCGACAGAACCAGCACAGTCTTCTCCGGCAGAACCAGTACCGGTATCCCTAGCGGAGCCAGTACAGGTATCTACGCCACATGTATTTGCTCCAGAAACTAAAACAAATGAGAACTCGAACCCAAAATAAGTGGAAGGCCCTAACCGAAATAAAAAGCAAGGGAAGTTCCAAACAGGAAGGAGGAAGTATTGGAGATCACTGTAGGAAGCTGTGTCTGCTCTATTACCCACTGTCGGTATCTTAGTCTTTGAGAAATCCTTAATTAAATATTTCAACCAAAATTTCAAAATGGCAATGAAAATTTTTTTAAAGGACAAAAAGAGATGAGATGCGATGAGATGTTCCTAAGATTAGACTCGTTGATTATTTTTACTATTATCTATACAACACACACATATTTCGATCTGAGACGTCCAGTTACCGTCTATCCACCGTCTAACAATGGAACAATCTAATAAGGCCCATCGTAAGACGAAGGAGAAGAATACGGCCAAGAAGAAGCTACACACACAGGGCCACAATGCTAAGGCCTTCGCCGTCTCTGCCCCCGGGAAGATGGCAAAACAGATGCAGAGAACTGGTGACAAGAATGAAAGGAAACTGCACGTCCCTATGGTCGATCGTACACCTGACGACGATCCCCCTCCATTCATCGTTTGTGTAGTTGGTCCACCAGGGACTGGTAAGACTACTTTGATCAAGTCATTAGTGAGGAGAATGACCAAATCGACTCTTTCCGACGTGAAAGGACCAATTACAGTGGTTTCCGGTAAACATAGAAGATTAACTTTCCTAGAATGTCCAGCTGACGATTTAAATGCAATGATAGATGTTGCCAAGGTTGCCGATTTGGTTCTGTTAATGATCGATGGTAATTTTGGGTTTGAAATGGAGACAATGGAGTTCTTGAACTTGGCGCAACACCATGGTATGCCAAGAGTTCTTGGGGTTGCCACACACTTGGATCTATTTAAGTCTCAGTCTACTCTACGGGCTTCCAAAAAGAGATTGAAACATAGATTTTGGACAGAAGTTTACCAGGGTGCAAAATTATTCTATCTATCCGGTGTACTTAATGGGAGATATCCAGACAGAGAAATTCTAAATTTAAGTAGATTCATTTCTGTTATGAAGTTCAGACCCTTGAAATGGAGAAATGAACATCCATACATGTTAGCTGATCGTATGACTGACTTAACCCACCCCGAACTGCTAGAAACTCAGGGTCACCAGATTGATAGAAAGGTAGCATTGTATGGGTACTTACATGGTACACCTTTGCCCTCTACCCCTGGTGCAAGAGTCCACATTGCTGGTGTCGGTGACTTTTCTATTGCACAAGTGGAAAAGCTCCCTGATCCATGCCCTACACCATTCTACCAACAGAAGATCGACGAGTATGAGAGACAAAAGATGAAGGAAGATGGTACCACCTCTACGACAACGAGGAGACGTAAGAGATTGGATGATAAGGATAAATTGATATATGCACCAATGTCTGACGTAGGTGGCGTCCTTATGGATAAAGATGCCGTATATATCGATGTTGGTAAGAAAAATGAGGGTCCAAGTTTTGTTCCAGGGCAAGAGAAGGGAGAAGGCGAAAAACTTGTTACAGGTCTACAGAATGTTGACAAAAGTATTGCCGAGAAATTCGACAATGTTGGTCTACAAATTTTCAGTAACAGCACTGAACTACACGAGGTCGATGATGATGAAGAAATCGAGGAAGATGATACTGACGTCGAGGAGAATAAGGGTAGATCATCATTGAGAAGACCAAGACTGTATGGTAAGTCTATCCAAGAGGCAGATGCCGATGTTGATAACCTACCCAGTGACGATGAGATGGAGGATGGCGAAGAAGCAGATGAACCACGGATCGTTGAAATTGATTTCGGTCATGAGAATGGTGAAAAGGTGAACGTAGAAACAGATTCCGAATTCGAATTGAGTGACAACGAAGATGGGGAGACATGGGAGAGAAATATGGCTGGTAAATTAAATGGTAAAATCAATCGCCGTAAGACATGGGATATTGGAAAGCTAATCTATATGGATAATATTCCTGCCGACGAATGTATCAGACGCTGGAAGGGTGAAGATCAACATAATGACGATGACAGTGAAGAGGAAGAAGAAGACATTGAGGCTGAAGACTTTTTCAAAAAGAAGGATGCTTCTGCTGATGTAAATAAGGAGCCTATCGCTGATCTTGAAAAATTTATTCCATACTTTGATACCTTTGAAAAACTAGCTCAAAAATGGTCAAACTTAGACTCAATCAAAAATAGGTTTATTGGTTCTTCTAGATTCCCTTCAAAGTCGAATAACGAAGTAGCTGATTCAGAAGAAGGTGAAGATGAAGAATTCGGTGATTTCGAAGACTTAGAAGCTGAAGAAGGAAACGAAGCTGCCTCCGATAACGATACACATGAAATGGAAGAAGATGATAATCAAAGCGATAATTCGTTTGCCGATTTTGAAGAAGAAGAAAAAAAAGATTTAACCATGGAGGAAGAACGTTCTTTGAATGCACAAAAGAAGGAAAAACTTCGTTTACAATTTGAGATGGAAGAAGGTGAAAATTTCAAAGAGGATGATCCTGATAACGAATATGATACATGGTATGAACTACAAAAGGCTAAAATGGCTAAGCAATTAGAAGTTAACAATGCTGAATTGAACGAAATGACAGAGGAACAGCGTCAAAAAATCGAAGGTTATAAGGCTGGCTCTTATGTTCGTATCGTCTTCGATAATGTACCGATGGAATTTGTAGAGAACTTTGATCCAAGCTTCCCAATTATCATGGGTGGGTTATTGTCTACTGAGCTAAAATTCGGTATTATCAAATCAAGATTAAGAAGACATAGATGGCATAAGAAGATTTTGAAGACGAACGATCCGCTTGTTTTATCGTTAGGCTGGAGAAGATTCCAAACTTTACCAATCTACACCACAACAGATTCAAGAACAAGAACCAGAATGTTGAAATATACACCTGAACATACCTATTGTAATGCAAGCTTTTACGGTCCGTTATGTGCTCCAAGTACTCCATTCTGTGGTGTGCAAATTGTGGCTAACAGTGATACCACTGGTAGTTTCAGAATTGCGGCAACAGGTATTGTAGAAGAAATTGACGTTGATGTCGAGATTGTCAAGAAGTTGAAATTGGTCGGGTACCCATACAAGATCTTCAAAAACACCGCCTTCATCAAGGATATGTTCTCCAGTGCCATGGAAGTTGCCAGATTCGAGGGTGCTCAGATCAAGACTGTGTCTGGTATTCGTGGTGAAATCAAGAGGGCCTTAGCTAAACCAGAAGGCCATTTCAGGGCTGCATTTGAAGATAAGATTCTGATGAGTGATGTTGTGATCCTGAGATCGTGGTACCCTGTCCACATCAAACGTTTCTACAATCCTGTCACCTCATTGTTATTGAGTAAAAAGAACGAATGGAAGGGTGTCAGATTAACAGGACAAATCAGAGCTGCATTAAATGTCCCAACACCATCTAACCCAGACAGTTCATACAAGAAGATAGAACGTGTCGAGAGACACTTCCACGGTTTGAAGGTACCAAAAGCCATTCAGAAAGATCTTCCATTCAAATCTCAAATCCATCGGATGAAGCCACAAAAGAAAAAGACATATATGGCTAAGAGAGCTGTGGTGCTTGGTGGTGAAGAAAAGAAGGCCAGGTCATTCATCCAGAAGGTCTTGACCGTATCAAGAGCGAAGGATGATAAAAAGAAGGCCAAGAAGGCTGACCAACGGAAAGAACGGTTGAAGAGATTGGCCAAGGCGGAAGAGGAGAAAACCCAGAAAGATAAGGAGAAGAAAAAGGAGTATTTCGCAAAGGCGGGCAAGAAGAGATCAGCTTCTTCGGAGGAAGACGGTGGATCTCGTAAAAGAAGATAAATATCTAATTAATAAAAATAAATGTATACTAATTCAGGCAAAATGCTTATATGATATCATAGTGATAGTTATCCATATGTCGAGCTAGAGGTATTGGTGAAGGAACACATGAAATTAAGATATGCTACAACTCTTGTAACATAATAATTTGAGGCGAGCTCGTTTAAATATTATCATATATTGGAGTTATTTACTATGTTACTAATATTGTATTGTACTTGTATAGAGGAAGGGGCTTAAATATATTGAGAGAGCCACTGGAAGGCTTCCAAGTAACCGTTTCTCATGACAACAGAACACATGAATAACTCGACAGGTCTTTGGCCCTCAACCTTACCAGGGCCTGTAGTGTTCAATAGGCCTAGGGCAGAACGTAATTCTGCTTCGGAGACAGCGTTTGGAGCATCAATCTTGTTTCCTAGGATAACAAATGGAACGTCCTTTAATTCTGCGATGTTGAATAACGCATCTAACTCGACACGAGCTTCGTTGAATCTTTCTGGATCAGCAGCATCGACTAAGAAGACGATACCGTTAACCTCAGGGAAATAGTCCTTCCATAAACGACGGGCTTGGATATGACCACCCAAATCAAAGGTGGTGAATTTGATGTTACCAATGGCCAACTCCTCAGATGTTGGATGCCAGGTAGGTTGTAGGGTGGCCAACCTATCATTCTTTAACATATGTAATAAGGTGGTCTTACCGGCATTATCCAAACCCAAGAACAACAGCTTACCATGCTTGTTCCATAAACCTAAGGACGCCAAAACATCTCTGACTGCACACAATAAGTATCAAATCGATAAAACCGAAGATAGATAGCCATAAGTTAGTAAGTCACGTTAGAATTTCACACAAAAGGGTCTATAGACCACACAAAAAGACACATACACCAACCAAACACATCCCAGGACAACATTGCTCACAATCTTACAGTCTCTAGTGATCAAATTATGCTTTTGACAATCACTTAAACGTGGCTTCATTTATTTAATCTCTCTTGCAAAAATCATTTTTTTTTTATTTTTTTTCCCATTTTTCATTTGATCTCCGGGTAATGTTATTTTTATTATGATGTAAAAATTGACATGGTTCTAAAGCTATTGTAGTCTCGATCTTGGTATACACTTTTGTTTCGGCATTCCATCAAGTTGACACGTAATAATTCATTATATGATTAGTCATTTTAATTATATGAAATTTGAATACATATCTACTTGTTTATTATTTAATGCATTATGAAAACGAGCGTTGTTTGTTTGAGTTAATATTACACCACTTTGTCAATATCAATCCTGCCGTTCATTGATTCTGACCCCCTTCACTACTATTATTATCTGAACCAGGATTGTTATCGTATGTCCGTAGTTCTTGTAAAATTGTGGCAGATGCTGCAAGTCTCTCCGAATTGATCATTAATCGATCATGCTTCAGACACATCAGTAATGTAACTTCCAGTCGACTCAGGAGCTTCTTGGAGATACCACATACTTTGCAAAAATATTGGTGCGAATGAACAAAATCCTCCGTTAATTTGGTGCCTACTCTAAGGGTAGCTATAATCATTCTATGGATTTGGTCATGATGCAACGGGTATTTCAGTTTCATTGCGGCCCCAGGAGCATCTCTCTTCAAAAGAAGGATTTGAAATAGGTACGTTGCTGTCTCGTATATTATGGCGCCGAACATACATTTGGACTGTATCCGTTTGAGGAAAGCATGGTAGTCTAATGATGGTGAATTTTTCATGGTGAATGCGGAATATTTGTTTGGATTTGCCGGTTTCTCACTAAGTGTATCATTTTGATGCGTTATGTCACGGATGATATTTATAGTTTCTTGGAAGTTATCAATTGCCTCATCCACAGAGACTTCATTTGCGTCTATGGCTATTGTCTGAGGATCGTATAATAATGGTACTGACTGAATGCCAAATGTATCTTGTATTTCGTTTCCGTTCTGTTTTCTCAACAAATATTCAGACACAGCTTTCTTACATGCCTCTTCATTGAAATCGAAAACATTCATTCCCGATAACTCGCTACTTGCTTCATGGATTTCGTCAGTGTCAATGGAAGCAGCATCTGAGATTTTACTCGCATTGGTTTCTGCACTGTTATAAACGTTCTCCTGTGAAAGGGAAAGGTCCTCGTTATTTAGGATCGAATCAATGTTAGCCTCAATATTGTCAAATGTATTACTATTTGTTGTCTCCAGATCATTATCGCTAAGCTCAAAATTGGAGAGAGATTCTGTCCTCGTTGTCCCAATGGTGTTCATGTCGCTCATTATCTTGTATAGACTATTTTTTGATCCCATATTATCTGGCGGGAAATTGTTGATCTTTTCGATATTTGCCCCCAGGAAGTCATTCACCTCACTGGCATTCTGCAATAAGTCCTCCACCTCTTTATTTTTAACATTATTTTCAAACCGGACTTTCTTGTTAGCATTGGGTATTCGAACACTTGGGTCATCCTTATCCATATCGCTGGTCAATAAATCCGGGAAGTTATTGTTGCTTTTTCGTAGCAAGTTGGGCTTTATAGGCAGATCAAAACTGTCATTAACCCTACTAACGTCATCGTCGTCGTCTCCCAACTCGGAAAGACTATCCGACAAAATGGTCTGGTACATTGGATTCTTCACTTTCTTGATCATTATATGTATGTGCTTTGAAAGTATTCCTTGTTCTGGTCTGTATCGTGTTGTCACTGTCTCTCCAAATGCAAATCGGTGTAAGGAAACGGAGAAAAATGTTACTAGCTCTAGTAAAGGACAATAAGGCAATAAACACTGCGGGGTGCAGGGGAATATGAGTACGTGTACTTCCTAGTGGTTGCGACTCTGCGTATATAATCTCCGTTTATGTTGTTAGTTAATCCAAACCCTCTCGCAGTCAAACCGTCCATGATAATTATATTCCCCTCTTTCTCCTGTTTTCATTGTCATTTTCAAAATATTTAATCTGCTGATTTATTTACTATTGGACGGCAGTGGTCCGACCACTGCCCAAATGTCTATCTACACCAGCTACGGCACGATTGCGATGCCCTGTATATTGGACGTGGTTGTGCCCTATTAGGGAGTTCTCTCTGTGAAGAATGCTCTCTATATAGGTAAAAAAGTGGTGTATTATACTTTATTAACCTGCAGAAGAAACATAATACTGGAATGATGAATACTTATTCAATAATATATAAAAGTTATTTAATTAACATTGATATATACACTGCTTAGTATAATCTGTATGCTGGACCCATAGTAGACTTGATGACTAGGGAACCAACATTTTGCCAGTTCTTCTTCAATAGAGAGACCAAGAAGTTAACGGACATTAGAATTTGGTTAACTAAGATGTCTTCTTCCATCTCGACGTTACCAACGGCGACGGCTAAACATAAAACCTTCTTCAATTGGAACTTGATGGTGGATCTGACATCGGTGACCTTGCTGTACAAGTCATCGTTGTGAGAAACTGGGGTTGGGAACTTACCAGCCTTGGATAGTTGAGGACCCAAAAGTCTTGGAACTTGCTTGATCAAGACTTCGGAAGCGACGAAAGCGTTGTACTTCTTGGACAACTTCTTAATCAACTTCTTGTTCTTGTTCAACTTCTTCAAGTCATCGACAGACATGGCGTCAACACCAATAGACTTAGCTCTGTCAACATCGAAAGCATCACCGAAGATACAGATGGACATGTTTGGTCTTGGACAGTTTGGTAGCTTCAAAGAACCAGAGAAACGCTTGTCTCTTTGAGGGTCATAGTTCTTCAAACCGACTTGTAATTCGACGGTTTCCAAGAAGTTTCTCTTCTTGGTTTCACCGGAATACTTCAACAATTCCTTGACGTGTTCTCTGATTTGAGAGTGAGTAAGCTTAGACATCGTTGGTTATTTGTATCTGTCTTCCAAAAGATTTGGTGTTCCGTGAGGCTTTCGACTGGTACACTTTCTTTAAACTTAAATGGAAAGGGAAACGAACCAACGCAAGCACAAACTACGAACCATATTCACTAACTAGGCAGGCTGATACAATTTAAGCGAATCTTGATGTGAAAGTGAAAAAAATTGAAACTTCCTCGAAATTCTGGTCACATGCTGCGTCTTTCCCCTTTTGGGAAATTTCAGAAAATGGAATTTTCTAGGCTTTTTCTTGTACTAAATGTACGGGTGTGTTTACTCGTCGCCTTTCCTATCCGATGAGTGACCATTGCCATATTCCAATAATAACCTTCAAAAGAGAAGTAATGTATAACACTAATCGCAATGAAAAGACTGACTTACTTTATCGAATATTATGACATTTTTTACATATAATCTAAGCGAAATATATAAAATACAGAAAGGAAGAGTTACAATAATAAATACAAAAGATTCTCATAGAGGCAAAGGTTAACTGCTACTGTTGCATTTCTTGCATAAAAGCACAGCACTCCCTATCTAAACACTGTTCAAGTTGGCGTTGATTTCTTCTTATATGGTTGTCATACGAACGGTTCAGCCTCTTGTTCTCGGTTTCGTTGTTTTGAGTATTTGATGCATGTATGGTGGTTAGTTTTCTATCATAGGTAATTGTTATTTAAGATATCCGTGGACCTCATGGCAGCTTCATTGTGATTCATCGTATCTACACTGAAATCACGCTGGAGATTTCCGCTTGAAGATGTTGATGTTGTTTCTATTGGCTCAAACGGATTAGTTGTCGGCCTTTCTAGTCGATTTTGTTCATCTTCGTCAAATGAATCAATTAATCCGGTGTTTGATACAGAGGTGTCTCTGGCGTGTTCTATTCCCGGATATGATCTGCTGGCAGCATTATTACTCGTCGACGAGGAACTAGATTCGTATGTGACATTACCAGCATCCCTATCCGTTAACTCTCCCGACGATTTATTCCTGCTGGTAAATTTCCCAAGAATTCTATCCTTTAATGTTGGTTTTCTGCCTAGTCTTCCTGTAGATTCTGTACTTAAGGTATATCCAGCCTTTTCATCATCTTCTTCATCCGAGCCTAAGAAAATATTTTCAGGAGTACTACCTCTTTGATTCAACTTAATTTCCCAATCACTTGCATGATCCTTGGCAACATCACCCAGCGCCAACAATTCATTGGCAACTGATTCATTAATTTCTCCACCATCAGCGGCAATAGTAGAACGTCTCTGGAAGGAAGTTCTGTCATCCTTTGCCGGCTTGAATCTCAAGTCCGGATTCTTAGAGAATACGACTAATCCCGTGAAGGCTAAAATCATCATCAGTAACAGGAAGGAAAACGCAGCATTTAGAATAAAGAAAACCCATGCCATAATAGCCGAAACAGTGTAAGGTTGACCGAATAAATCAGAGAAGAATAAAAATAAGAATGAGTTGATTGTAGTGACCAGACTAATACAAATATTCAAAATATTTGTTGGACGGTCTAAATATGGCTGGTAGTGGATAACGGCACCTAAGTAAGCCATATCAAGGATCCAGGTAGCTAACACTTGTGTCTTACCAGAGGCCTGGGCAAATCCAATGAATAACGACTTGACGAAGATGTAACTCAGCAGAAGTAAATTCCACCAATAGTGGGTAGCGTTAAACATTGTGTAGAAAAACCCGTACTTGTGTAGCACTCTTTCATCACCATAAAGCAAAGCTGCTGGATTCTTGTAAACTTCAATGGACTTTTGAGCGAAAAACCAAGTTCTGTAAGCAGCCCACAGCATCAAACCAATGGAAAGGATTAAGAATAGACACGCAATGACAATCACACCAGCAGAATCTCTCTCAGTAAATTCCCAGAAACTTAAGATTGTTAATTGTGTGAACCCAATGTAAATGTATCTCAATAGGGAACCCTTCAGAACAATTCTCCAGTTTTTTCTAAATTCAGAAAATCTATCTGGCTTAATCCAACCTGATCTAATCGAAAGTTCGATGCTATATTTGCAGCACATGATGAAACCGGCAAGAACATAACCACACAGAACAAAGAAAGTGAAACCTGTGGCGACGACAGCGGTATTTTCCATACCCATATTGTACGCGACCCTCTTGATACCTCTAAAAATCTGAGTGTTACTGTTACCGTATAGAACATTGGCGGCTCTCTTTGCCAAGCCTGTGGATCTTAAGTAATCCAAGCCTCTTTGAGTCAGAACAGACATTGATGTAGCGGTCAAGTTAAGGGACGCGGTACCGCCTGTAGAGTCAACGTACCAACGGAAGATTCTCTGCATGAAATGAATCTTGATCAGACCCATCGACCACACCAGGTTTTCCGACCAAGCGGAGGCAATAGGTGGGACAACGTGGACGTGTTGCATGGAAATGACAGCGACAGATTGGAAGTACAAAAACAGTGACATCGTAGTGGCGGAAATGTGTGATGCCGCTGTTGAGTTTCCAAAAGTGGATAATATGGCGGATAGCAGTAGACCGATACCTGCAATAACCGCAGTGGCCCACTTCACACCTATCTGGGCAACGGACCTACCGTTTGAGAAGAAGATCTGTAGACAGGCAAGACGAGCACTGACATTGTTGTAGATGTTGATAATAACGTAGGCGTCAATATCTGGCACCTGGTACGCAATGCCCGGGATCATATCCACGTATTCCTTAGAGATATATTCAATAGACTCGATTTCGATATCCCCCGGATGAACGGGACAAAACTGCTTCCAGCCAATAGAACAGACGTCTAGGTTCTTGTTGATAATCTTGAACCCATAGGCGTATACGTCAACGTCTGCTGTGATATACGAATCAATGGAAGTTAACATATCTAGTGTGTAGTGTAGCGACCGATCATCTGGATTGAAGACAACATCAAAACTACTTGCCGAGACTTGCGAATCCTCCATACACGTCACCAGTGCAGTAGCCTCGAGATTCTTCTTTGCCTCTACAGCGTATATGAATATTGACAGAAACGTACATAGTTTTATGAGGAAATTAATCATATTTGGACTATGTTGTTTCTATAAAGTGGGTAAAACGAATGAGTGTGATAGCGTGCTATGTTAGTGTCTCCTCTATGTTCTCTCCTAGTATCGTGATTATCGACTTGAGAAGAGATGTCTATCAACACTGCTTATTGGATGAATAAAATGAATCCCTAGCAGTTCTCACAGAGTAAATATGTTGTTGAACAGAGTACAGTGGTTCTGTCAAAACGCACACAAACACAGTTGACTATATGGCTGGCTGATTAAACCAAGCAAAGGGTAAGACGGGGGGATGTGATCCTCTGTTATTGGACTAATATATTATTATCCACTCGAGGCGAAAATGCCAGACCAGATCTGATCCGTTCCCCAAGAGGGCAAAAAAAAGCAATGCGAAGTGGGGGACGGAAGAGAGCAAGGACCCCACGTAGAGAAAACAGCGCAGTGCATTTCCCCCTGTCTTTTCACAGAGAACTGCACTTCTGCCAAAAAAAATTCCTCGAGCGGTTCGGGTGTGCGCCCAGACACCCTGTAGCTATGCTTATGTGCAGCCTGACTCGGAACGAGATACGCTTATACCAACCATACTGCGCCACTTTTCCCGTCTTCCCCAATGAAGAAGGATCCACGATGCGAAAAGCGGTGAAATTGGCAACGACAGCGGTTCGTGTTGCTCGCGGACTCACGAAGTGGGAAACAATTGTAATCACAATGCATTACGAAATTGTTTACATCCACGTAAATGACGGTCTTGGCTTCTCAGCCACGCTCCTCTGTGGTTAAATATAGATTTCTTGTCGATTTGTGGTGTCCGCTCGAGGCGTTTTTACACAATTCCTTTGGTGTCCCCTGTGTCAATAGCGTAATTTGAAAACTTCGGAAAGTATATTATGTATACATGGTTATGTAGCTATACGATTACTATACCAGGTTGGGAGGGAGGTATTACGTTATTGAGCTAAAATTTACTTGAAATTGTAGCGTCACTATCCTCCGGTAGGGATGAGGAAGCTTCCATCTTGATGTCTCTTAGTGTGTCGAGTGTGTCCTTCAAGCGGATTGAGGGCCATACGAGTCTCAACACGTCATATATATCGTCCACGTAATGCAACTGGAGCCCCAGTTTTTCCTCTACCAATGAAACCTCATTACCACAAGTTAGGGGATCTTGTATTTTGTCATCCAAATTTTCTTCAATGACACTTTCGATTACGTCTGATTTATTCCCACGTGGGATCAGGACTCTCTTCATCCCATTCATTTTGGCACCAAGTAGCTTCTCTCTCACACCACCGATAGGTAAGATCTTGCCCCGTAACGTTATCTCCCCGGTCATGCACAAATGCGGATCTATTGGTTTCTTAATGGCAAGTGACATTAACGCTGTCGCTATTGCCACCCCGGCACTGGGCCCGTCCTTGGAAATGCTGCCCATCGGGACATGTAAATGATATTCGCTGTTGAAGAAATCATCGGTATCGACAGAATGAGCAACGTTCTTTATCAACCCCCTTCTTAGTATTGATTTCACGAGACTGGAACCAATAGCGATTGATTCCTCCAGGATATTACCCAGATTACCAGTTGATTTTATATTGGGTCCATTCTGACTGCCCTTATATTGGCCAATTTTGATGATTTCAAACACAAGGACGCCACCAGTACCGTCGGAATTATAGGAGAGACCGTTAACGACACCTTCCCTTGATGCCAAATCAACATTACCAAGCAATTCTTTTGTGATTGGATGCAATGGGAATCCCAAATACTTGGTCAATTGATTACTGTCAACCATGTTCTCAATGGGGAATTTATTGTCGTTTTCAATATATTCTACAACTTTACCCCTAACAATCTTGGATATTTCTCTTTCGAGGCCCCTAACACCGGATTCTCTAGTGTATTCACTTACAAGTATTTCCCAAGTCTGTGGATCAATCGTAAAATTACCGTTACACTTATCTAGCCCGTTAAGTTTGATTTGTTTCGGTAACAGGAACTGCTTCCCAATCTGAATTTTTTCTTCCAGAGTGTAACCAGGGATCTTAATAACCTCCATACGATCCAACAACGGTTTTGAGATGGTGGTGACATCGTTAGCAGTGCAGATGAAGAGAACTTGCGATAAGTCGACTGGGAACCCGACAAAATGATCCATAAACGAGAAGTTTTGTTCGGGATCCAATATTTCTAATAATGCAGCTGCAGGATCACCACTGCCACTCCTTGATGTATTAGAACCGATTGAAGATGCCACTTTATCAATTTCATCCAAAAGTATCAGAGGGTTCATGGTACCACTCTTTCTTAGTGCGTTGATAACTAGACCACACATTGATCCCACGTATGTACGTCTGTGGCCCCTTATATCGGATTCGTTGTGGACACCCCCGAGTGAGATTCTTTGATAATTTCTATCCAAGACATTGGCCACAGATTTTGCTATGGATGTCTTACCAACACCTGGTGGACCAACTAGTAATATTATTGGTGGTTTCCCGTAATTACCTAGCTGTTCGTTCAGTTTTAGGACACATAAATATTCGATTAGTCTCTTCTTCACAGACATCAAACCGAAATGATCTTCGTTAAATTTTTGTTTGGAATGTAAAATATTGATTCGCTTTTGCTTTGTGTACTTATTGAATGGTATGTCCATGATGATGTCGAAATAGTTCCGTAGAACTTGGTATTCAGCACTACTAGGGATCATCTTGAATAGACGTTTTGAATCTTTTTTGATCATTGATTGACCATCTGGATGCAATTTTAGTCTCTTCAGTCTATGAACAAATTTCTTTACAGCCTTCATATCATCATTTGTGGCATTAAAACTTCCATCTTCATCCTCATCATCCTCGTCATCTTCGTCGTCATTAGCTTTGTCGAGGATGTCACGCTGTTTTTGGTCAAATTTGCGGTAAAGCCTTGCATCTGAGGTAGATTTGACTCTTTGCGGTTCAGACATTTTTAGTTTATTGCTCCTTTTGACATCTTGAATAAACACTTTCAGAGACCTTAGCTGATTCGCAATCAAATTTGCCTTTTCAAAAGTACTGGCTCCGTCATAATATTTTTTAATATAGTCGACTGAAAAGAATAACTGTTCAAAAATTTGGTTGAAATCCTGTAGTATTTTGATAAATGTTTCTACTCGTATTTCTAGTTCCATACAAGATAGAAATTCAATTTTTTGTTGCGATGATGTTGGTAAGACCCCAATAATAAAATCTAACAGTTTCAATAATTTAAACGATACCGCTAGTGTTTCATCCGAAAAACATTGTTTTTTAATATCTTGGAATTGCGTATAGAGAAGTCTCCAGGGACCCTTGAACTGTTCTTTATTCAGTTGAAAGTAAAGAGTGTTCGATAGCGGTGTCAAAAGCAGAAGGTGTTCGGTCGAGTTCGTCCTTAATGCCTCCTTGTAACGCTCATTGAAGTCAATAATATGTCTCTCGACTGCTTCTATCACTTCAAATATTTCTAGCGTACCATTGTGAATTTTTTCCCTATGCATTTCATGTAATTTTTCAAATTCATCGAACATGATAATTTCAGATTCCCACAAGTTATTGTTAGCATGATAAAGAGGACTCTTAATGGCTGCCCTCCTCATGGCTTTGAAGGAGATGACAGAAAACGTATCATCTTCCCTGATATTAACTATTTTGGCAACGGAGCCAGTACTGCAATCGGAACTTCCGGCCGGGACTAAGCACAGGTACTTATCAGTCTCTGATACCAGCTGTTTCTGATTCTCCTTCTCCTTCGGATCTACAAACGACAGATGTGTCGAATCCGCTATATCTATTGCTTTGATCTTCTCGAAATCTAACGACTTGTGATCTTGGAAATAGGACATTATATGAGACCCTGTTATACGATCGAATGTAATATCGTATCTTACCCCCGGCAAGACAACTAAAGATGGTACATTTGTCAGTGTCAAACATGGACAGACCTGCTCGATCGCTTTATCGTGCTTCTTCTTGAAAAACATCCTTACTTATTTCGAACTCTGTCGTAGACTATTGCTATCTAATGCATATATCTGTATTTAACTACTCCTTGTTCAAATAAGAAGAGAAGTGGTAGGTGTGAAACACTAAGTTGCCTTGAAGAAATAACCGCTTAAAAAAGCTTAAAAAAGTGTTGTTGGAGAATGACTGTAGCCAAACGGAATAACCTGACCACTTTAAGACCTCCCCCCACACTGAAGATCTCTTGTGATGGACAAATGCGCCTTGTGAAAAGGAGTTGGGAAAAGAGGGTGATCGAACGGAGCCCAGCTGGGAAATTACGTAACTCCGGTTTGCGTGAAGAAAAGAGAGGGTGAGAATTAAAGAAAAAGTGGGTCAAATTTGTCCCCCTCTTGTCTCGTTTTTCGGGAAAGGGTTGGATGCTCCTGAACCGCTGAAGAGTAACGTCGGCCTATGATTTGTGGAGGAAGCTTTGCATAGCTGGTGCCAACGTTTGAAGAGCTCTTGTTTGGGCTTTAGTTTAAGCCACGAAATCTCATCCCTAATGATATATACGAAAACAATATCCAATGGCTATACGTATGCTATTTGGTATTATATTAGCTTGTACATGAGGCCTGTTTCATAAATTTGATGTCATCCTCCTCGGGGGAATGCGAGAGGTTTGCCCAATGTTCTACTACGTCAGGGCGGACTGAGTCGTCCCACTTGGAACGATCATAGGGGCTTGACGACATCAAGTATAACTTCTGTAGTAATGAGGTGTCGAGAGTGGCATCGGGATCGTTCAGTGCCCGAGACTGCTTCTCCACTAAGTCATCCACCACTTGATCGAAGATCCAACCTCTGGGAATAAATAGAGGGTTCTTTTGTCGACTTAATGAAATTCGTTCCTCATTTTTGGTAATTAATCTTGAATAACAGTCAGTCCATTCGACTAAGTCGTCTAATATGCTTGTTAGTTTACGAATTTGACCTGAATCCTCATTTTGGTTTAATTCTCCACTCTCATGTTTGATCATTTGAGACAGTTGGTTATCCTTAAAGAATAGTTTCAAGTATTTTAGATCTAAGCCCCGGATAGAATCTGGAGCACTTGAATCTTTGGTGATTTCCTTAGTGTAGTTTTGTAAATTAATGAAAAAGTTATTGTAATCGATGCCTGTATGTTGTATAATATCTAACAAAGGCTCAATTATCGTAGAACAAAATTCCTTGGAAACTTCACTTACTCTTTCAATATCCTCCTTTGTATTGCACTTTGCGTCAGCTATTCCCAAGTCAATGCCTATTCTTTGCGCAAATAAACTGGAATACTTTGTAGTGAAATAAAATTTAAACTCATTGGAGCAGCATTTGATCATCGCATTTGCCCTCGCTACAGCTTTTTCCTCCAAGTTCTTGTCTAAGCCTTCATATCCCTTTGAAAGAATATGTTTGATATTTCGTTCTCCGGATCCAATCAATATAGCAATCGCCTGAGCTAATTGTGCAAGGTTCCACCAAATAACACTTGGCTGGTTGGCAAAGGAGTATCTCTTCAACGAATCATCATGATTCGGAGTGAAATCGGGCTGGAACTTATCCAGAAAACTAAAGGGGCCAAAATCAATGGATAAGCCCATGATAGAGGTATTATCGGTATTCAGAACCCCATTTAGGAATCCATAAGCCTGCCAATAAGCTACACATTCGGCGTTTAATTTCACCACATGCCTGAAAAATTGGTCATACCTACTGACGTCTTTAAGCAGGGAAGATTCCCCTTCGTAGTCAGGAGTTATTGAGGTAACGGTCTCGTTTGAATCTTGGAAGTAATCCTTTTCGAATAGGGCAATATCTACATGTTCAGGAAAACCCTTTCCATTCTCAAAGACAGTTTCAATACAGTATTCCGTTAACTTAACTAGTCCATCGAAGTTTGGCCTCCAACGAAATAAATCAAAGTTACCTAGACGCACCCAACTTGGTGCAAATCGGCAAACCACCGCTGTGGGTTCAAGTCTTCCCTCTCGAAGTGCCTTTGTACCAGGTAAGAGAGTCAATTGTAATGCCCTTGTAGAAGGAATACCAATATTATACAGACTCTCACTTATAATGAACTCCCTAACACTGGACTTTAGTATCGCTTTCCCATCACCAAATCTTGAAAAGGGTGTTAGACCACTGCCTTTAATTTGAAGGGTTTGGTATTTCCCATTTCTATCCTTGATATCAAACAAATTAACCACTCTTCCATCCCCCAACTGTCCAGCAAATTGTCCAAATTGAAACCCAGCGTATGCAATACTATAGGGAAATATACCATTTTCCTCTGAATAGTAAACCTTTTCACCGCTTAATATTTTTACCGATGTGTCATCGGTACTATCAACATTTAGATCGTCAAAGGCCTTTGTCGAAAATAATAGCGGCCTATAAAAGTCCCGCTTCATTGGAACATTATAAGCAAAATGGCTTCCTAAGGATACTATCCTAGGAGTGTGAAATGACTGAGTTCTCTTCTCATCATCCCCTGATGATCTCTCTACTAGCTGAACAGCATGTTGGAGCGAAGGTACTTTCTGGTCTGGTGTTAATTTCTTGATGAACCGTGAGGTACCTGTAGTTCTTATGGCATTCAGGAGGGTTTGTTTCTCAGACATTTCTAATGCGTTGTTTGATTAGAACTAAATATATATATTTGTCTATTGAAAATAGTGCATGTAACTTCAAGATTCCAAATAAGCGCCAATACTACTGTTATTTTATTATATTTTAGAAGTATTGTGTTCTTAAGAGCACTGATTAATGGGTTTCTCTCACACAAACGCTGTTCGGTGTACTTAATATCTTTTACCCTTTTAAGGATATCATAGCGAGAAAACTACTAGGAACGTCTAAAGAAAAGTTGAGGGGTACCATAACGCAACACATCGTCCTCACATACACCACGTGTTAAGAAGCAGGGCCTGTTCACCAAGAAGCAACATTATAACATTTTAGGTAGCAAAAGAGATGCGATCTGCATAATATTAGGAGGTTCCCCTGTTTATCCCTCGCAGTGTGGAGAAATATACTGTTAAAATCAGTTTTAACGCACATAAGGTATCCCTTAGCACTAATTTGGACTGCAAATCATCCATTACGTTATTCGCCCCCTAATCCGAATACAAGAATATACGATGGTTAGGGTATTCTGGAATGAAGTCACATAGCTTAATGTGGTTGCCCAGAACTGAAGAAGTTCTAGATGCTATATTTTACACTACACGTTCAAAAACAACAACATATTGGGATTCGTTTAGAGGAAGTCCGGATTAACTGGGCGAAAAGGAGCACGTCAGGGAGACAATAGAGATTTCATCAAACCAAGAGGCAGAAGAGAATCTAACATATCTTTTTTTCTTTAGTGCGACATGCCAAAGGGGTACATCACAAGGCGTTGAAACAATACTGGTACACAAATATGATCTAGAACCATAGGTCTCTTTAGCGTAAGGATATTTGCTATCACTTAGTGGAAGCTGCTCGATACTATTTTTTCATTAGAAGTACTAAGCGTTGGGGACTGCCTTCGTGTTTCCCCTTTCTAACGAGTAAAATATACAATAATAACATTATTCTACTCCGCTAATTACTTCAACATCAATTGCTTTTTAACAATGTATCGTAGGTCATAGATGTGAGAATAAAATTTAGCAACCACTAATGTTTTATTGAAATGCCCCCTCACCCCTCATCTTTGATTACTCAACCCTGTGGATATCATATATAAATCATCAACCTTTCACAGAAGAGACAATCCCTCTTTGAAACGCATTTCATTCCAATTACAGTTAAATTTAATTTCCAAGAAAGACAAAGCAGGTAAATTCAATTATCAGTTTCATAACCATTTAAATGTCCAATCTATTAAACAAATTAGGAGAGAAGTTGCAAGGTGACGACGACAACCAACAGAGTGGTCAACAACGTGGCCAACGTGGTCAACAGCAACAGCAACGTCGTGGACAAGGAAATCAACCAAGTTCATGGGGTATGAATGACGATGCCGCTAATGACGCAGAATCCGCTGGTGCTTTCGAAACCCAGGAGTTCAGCACTCGTCAACAACAACAAGGCTATAATGCAAGAAAGGATTACGACCTTGGTGAACAAAGTGGTATGTCTGCTGCTATGGGCGGTAACAACGAGTTTGGAGGTATGGATGATGAAGAAGAAGAAGAAGAATTAGGATCCGGTCAAAGAAGAAGTAAGAAGGCTGGTACTGGTACCAGAGGTAATCAAGGTAGAACATATGAAGAGACTGGTGAACAAGACTGGTAAGCAGGCTTCTGGTGACGTTTGTCTCTCATGATCTGAAAGACTCCTTTTAACAGTTTCCATTATTATGTTTTTATATCTATTCTATAACCTTTTTTTTCTTTTCTTTTTGGTTCCATCTATTGGTATATAGTTCATATATTTTTTATATTGCTGGTCAATAATAATAAATAAATATATGAATCGATCCAAAGTAAGTGACAGGAAGTTGTCAGCGCAATAATAGATCATTGTTATTCTTACGAGGAGAAAAATTCCCTGATGAACATGCTGCAGAGCGTTGTCATAGAAACAGTGCAGTCATCTCAAAGCGGGAAAAGAATTGAAAAATACAGAGACAAAATATGGGTGTATCACAGTTTCTTCGAAACTTTATCAGAGAGTCAAAATCAAAAGGCACCTTCGATGGAACCTTCATGGCCTGTTCCAAATTTCTCGATAGGGCCTTGCAGTGTACATGATATAAAGTTTCTCTCATTATTTGTTCTTTCCCATCGTTGTTCCTTCGACTTATTTTAGTTTGTATTATTAGTAAGTGTACTATTAACTCTTCTAAACCCGACGAGATAAAGATCACTTTGAGTATGATATCTGCGAGGAGTATTCCGTTACATCCGCTGAGATCCGTATTATTAGTGGCAAAGAAAGGCCCATTGTACAGTCATGCAATACAAAATACTATAAGCGCACGATGCACATTTAGCTCACTTACACCGAGATATAATAAAAGTATAGAGGGGTTGAATGATGAGACATCAAGCAAGAGTATAGAATATGAGAAGCAACGTGATGAACTATATAGGAAGGATCCAAATTTTAGAAAGTTAGCAGATGATTTCAGTTCCCACACTCATACTCATCTGAGAGAATCCGAGACGGAGCTTAATGATTCTTTTACACCGGATGGCAAACTTCAAGCTCAAAATATTGAACACACATCGTCGTCAGGTATACACCTCCAACCCCATACACATTCCCATTCGCATACTGAAAGTAATCCTATGTTAGTTTTGAGTCTGAAGGAAATTAAGAAGAATCCAGGAGTACGAATTACATGGATTGGTCTCGGAATGAATGTTGGTATTGCGCTTGGTAAATTCTTTGGTGGGATTGTCTTTCATTCACAAGCTCTACTGGCTGATTCTGTCCATGCAGCAAGTGATTTGGTGTCTGATGTCTTGACGTTAGCTTCAGTCGGATGGGCAGGTAACAAGCCAACAGCCGACTTCCCTTTTGGTTATGGTAAAGTTGAGACAGTGGGATCCTTGGCTGTTTCAACCATTTTAGCGATGGCTGGTGTCTCCATTGGATGGAGTTCATTATGTACAATTGTTGGTCCCATTATACCGCATACCATTCTGGAGACAGTTACAGCCTTCATGGGTCATTCCCATTCCCATTCTCATGCTGTAAGTCAAGGCATGACTAATATCAATGCCGCATGGATTGCCGGTGGTTCAATTGTCATGAAGGAATGGATCTTTCAAGCTACGAAGAAGATAGCTGTCGAATCTAAATCTAATGTATTGCTAGCCAACGCCTGGCACCATCGGGTCGATTCGTTGACCTCATTGGTGGCTTTAGTAGCTATCACTTCAAGTCATTTCTTTAACATCCAATCATTGGACTCCATTGGTGGACTGCTGGTATCCGTGCTAGTAATAAAGGCCGGTGGGGAAGGAATGGTAGAATCGATGAAAGAATTGATCGACAAATCATTACCACATACAGATGAGAGATATATTACAGTTGAAACCGTCATACGTGACAGCTTAGGCAAGCTCATATCTAACAACAATGCTGATAAGCCTTATAATATAAAAGACCTGACAGTGTTATTATCCGGCAGAAATGTCAGAATCAATACAATCCTAGAGGCACCGTTACAAAAGTGGGATAATGTTCTGGATATCAAAGAGTTAGAAAATGTATCGTCATATGTGAAGACTATGGTCAATAAGAATATCCCAAATGTCGGTAAGCTAGAAATAGAATTTGTTCAGGAAAAGGATGCAAGAGATGCGGATGGAAGTACAGCTGGAACAGCCTCTCTTGGAGGGCATGACCACTCTCATTCCCCAACAACATCTGCCAACCATGAACCATTGCATACTCATAGACATTAGATCTTTTACATCCGTTACCTATATGTAAACAACTCTCTCACATTTGTACATAACTCATTATCATCCTCGGTATTTGATGGACCGATTTCGGAACTTTATCCGAGAAATTTCCGAGCAAAAATAATCACGTGGGCGCTCGACTGAAAAATTTGGGGCGGCGCCAAAAGCTTCGAAATAACAACAAACGCTGAATGTGACATAGACAACTAATTCATCACTGTTCAATTCGAAACAATCGTCCCATTGAGTCCCCTGAACACAGTAGCAAGTGTTTAATCATTATGGTAAACATTATCGAATCGTTACTGTCCGTAATTAAGCATCCGCATTTCCGCATATTTGTGACAACAGCATTTTTAGTGACGGTTGCTGCCATATATGGTCTCGTGTTTCTCCTTTCACATACCCCCAGGAAGCCACATCCAGAGGAATTAGAGTACTCTACCATTGATGGCAAGGGTGGAATAAAGACGGGTAAATTGCCCGTGTCTAAGGAAGATGGTATTGTATTATCTGTTGTGGTTCCAAGCTATAACGAGACAAATAGAATTCTTATAATGCTAAAAGATGCTATCAGATATTTAGAGAGTACTCTTCCGAACAAATGGGAAATTATTATCGTAGATGATGGTTCTTCTGACGGTACTAGCGAATACTGTTTGAAGCTGGCTCATGAAGAGTTCAACTTGAAACCAGACCAATTACGCGTCATTAAGTTCATCCATAATAGAGGTAAAGGTGGTGCCGTTAGACAAGGGTTACTGCATATTCGTGGTAGGTATGGTCTATTTGCCGATGCAGATGGGGCAAGTAAATTTGCTGATATCTCAAGATTGATGGAAAACATAAAGAATTTGGAAGATGGCCCAAATCAAACAAAAATCCCGGCCCTTGCATTGGGTTCTAGAGCACATATGGTCAACACCGAAGCAGTCATCAAACGGTCGATTTTAAGAAATTTTTTGATGTATGGTTTTCACGGATTGGTCTATGTGTTTGGCATTAGATCAATTAAGGATACTCAATGTGGCTTCAAGTTATTCAACAGAGAGGCAATTGATAAAATCTTCCCTTACTTACACACCGAAGGTTGGATTTTTGATGTTGAGATTCTTATTATTGGCTTCAAAAAGAATATCAAGATCAAAGAAGTACCAATATCATGGCACGAAGTTGGAGGCTCAAAGATGGATCTAAAGATTGATAGTTTAATGATGGCTAAAGATTTGGTGGTGATTAGATTGGCATATTTGTTAGGTGTTTATAGACCAAACTCCCCAATATAGAATACATATTAATTATAAAATACCGTAAACTATCTTGCTTAGCGATGATGAAGATTTAGGGGAAGCCGCAGTGAAAACCACATGTAGAAAATACATATTACGAAGGGTTTGCTAGTAGCTTCCCATCACGCAGTATTTTCTATAATAAAATTATATTCAAATCATACTATACACCGGACAATTTAATAAAATGTCCGCACTCCTTATATCTAAGTATTTTTAACGTCATCATTAGGTGTTTTATATAGTTTTACATTTTTTTAAGGCAGCGATAGTACTATTCATTAGTTAATATTTTCATTTCTTGGTACCTTCAAAGATTTCATAAGACAATGACGATAATTTCCTCCGGACAATAGTTCCATTATTTAAGAATGTTCTTATTAAAGCAGCATACTCATTACTATCTGAAGCGATATTATCGAACGCTTTCACCAAAGCTGGTGTATTAATTTCTAATTCTATTTCATGAGTTACCTCAACATGCTTGCCCTTGACACCTTGGTTGTGATTTTGTACCTTTGTAACATCTATTCTTGTGCATGAGTCGTTGTGGATATAACTGATACGCTCTTTTGTTCTTTCACTGATAGGGCTTTGTGACTGATACTTCTCGGGTGGATCATTCTCCGGTACAGGTAATTCTAGATTCAGTGATATCTTAATATCATAACTATCTTTAGGCGAAAATAGCAGCAGTTGTGCAACATGTCTCTTCTCAATAAACTGACCCACACGCCCAGTTTTGACGTCAGTGCTCATTCTGAGAAAACGCGGCCTTTGAGTTGATAACCCAACTCTATAGACAGAATCCCTCGTTAATGATTCTATGATATTAAACTTACCTGCATTTTCTGCCAATTCACCAACACCGTGGATATATTTATTTAGTTCCTTGAATAAGACCTCGTCGATATTGGGAGTTAAATGAGCATCCATCTCAGTATATACAGCTTGTGAAGATATTGGTGGAGAGACACGGTCTGGGCCCTTACCATCCCTTATGATACCAAATTTCATCTCTAATTCAATAAACTGTCTTAAGTCTGGGGCAATTGAAAACATCGTAGCATATATCCAATCTTGTACGGACTTCGTCAGATCATCGTCAGGAATAATACCCAAGAATGATGAATCAATTTTGAAATCACTACTGTCTATGTTTTGAAGGGCGTTTACGGTTGGTTTCCATTTTTGCGCCCATATTGGTACATTTTTATATTTGTTCGGTTTAGATGTAGCTGTGATTTCGTTTAAGATTTCCAGATCTTTTTTGATATTATTTCTCTTAGATGCAGCGGATGCCTTTTCTTCAAATATATTCTGAACGGATGATGTTTTCTTAATGTCTATGTTACCTTTTTCTTCTACTGTATTATTTTCTTTTGCAGAAGGTCTATCCTGGTTTTCTTTCAAGTCTATTTGGTTCTTTTTGTCTTCTTCTGCCAAATCTTTCTTAAAGTCAACCTTTGGTTTGGGTATTGTTTTGGTATTATCAATTGGTTTCTTCTGTGGTGAATCCCTGTCTTGTTTTTCATAATCAAATGTCATACCTGAATCAAAATTGACTTCCCCATTAACATCGTCGTCGGTATCGGTCTCGTCGTCATCGTCGTCATCATCACCACTATCATCATTCTTATTACTCGTGGGGTTTTTTCCTTCGATCGCAATAGGTGCTGATGCTGTGATTGGATTATCATTACTAGTGTTCGTTGCTGATGAGATATTAGACATTGTTCGGAAATCTCCTTCATCACTACTCTCGTCATTCAGAATATCAGAGACATTTGAAAGCCTCTTAGTTGTCGGTTGTGTATTAGCTGCATCAGTCGTAATAATAGACGAAACATCGTTACTTCTAAAATTTGAATCGACCATATTTCCCATTTTCTTAAGCTTCACCTTTTCTTGTTCGTCATGATTCACTAGATCATCCAAAGAGAGGGCACGCTTCGTCATATTTCCTATATATCCGTACTCTATGTTTACGCTAGCGATTTAATAAGCGCCGTGTAATTCCTCACCCTTTAGAGATGTGACTATGGTGATGAATCTAGTGAATTTAGGTTTGAAATCTCAACAATGTTCTTTTTCGCTTCTTTTCCCTAATGAGAACTGAAAAATTTGAAAATCGCAGTAGGGTAAATAAAAGTGACCATAATAACCTCGTATTTCCTAGCATTAAATACTCCCTCCAGTGTATAGATGTCTATGTAATGACTTTATAATGTATTTTATTAATATTATCTGAAGGTATATATACTTATAGATGTATTGATTTATTTTGATTTGCTTTGTGTTTATTTCGAATGAAAAATGCTATATGACCCTTATAAGAGCTACTAGCTTAGAAGATAGTTCACACTGAATTTACTGTTGGGAGTTGTTTCATTTGTAGGAGTTGATACCTTTTTTATTTTTTCAGTTGGGGTTGTATCTTCCTCCTGGGAGATATATTTGCCTTCTGTAATTGATTTGCTAGTTTCATTAGGTATGTCTTTTTCTTGTCTCAATTCCTCCCTTTCATTATCCGAAGCCTCGTTGGAGGCAGGCACCCTATTCAAACTAGTTTTAATCACATTTTCCAGTTGATGTCCTTGTTTGTTCGGTATTTCCTTGATTAGATCTCCTTGGGGTCTCTGAGCAATAACATTCCAGTTTCGACCAGGAGAAAAAATGACTGGAATCGAAGTTGGATGATATTGCATTAATTTTGATTGAACAGTTGTATCATGCAAATTATTTTGATTTGGAACTATTTGTACATCGATTGGTGGTACCTGATTGTTATATGCAGTAATCGGTGAATGTTCATGCATTTGAAAGGGTTTCCCTGGTTGCTGATAGTCTTCAAATGACTGAGTAGGTGGCTCTGAAGATATATGCTGTGGTATTTGATTTGGCCCCTGACTATAATAAGGATGAAAATGTGGAGGATAATGATACACCATTGACGAAAAATATGGGTTGGTTTGCTGGTCGTGGTGATGTCTTATAATATGTTGCGGATCTGGAGCGTTAATGACTGGAGAACTAGCTTGGGTTCCTGGATATACTTGATATGGGATTCGCTGTTGATACTCCATTTTTTGAATATATTGAATGTTTTCTAAGGAAGGTTCTGCAATACAAATTGGATTGTTAGCATCGGGCAAGTGCTGCGTTTCTTGAACAGGAATTGCCCCATCGTTAAACGATGCATATTTGTCCTGTTGATGCGTATATTTTATTGGTGGAGGTGCAATTCCACTATGTAAAAACTGTCTGTCTTTTGCCATATCCTCTGAATCGTTGATACCCTTTGTATATGGTAAAACCATCTTGGTATGGACGGAATCTCTATGTTGTTTCAAATTATCGATTCTACTAAAGAATTTTAGACAGATTTCACATTGAAATGGCTTCTCCCCCGTATGTTTTCTGATATGTCTTGCTAAATGTTCGGCTCTGGTAAAAGACATGGAGCACGCTCCATATCCTTTACAAGTAAATGTTTTCTTTGACTTCGTTTTCCTTCTAGGACTTCCTGAATCTTTCATAAGCAAAATATAAGTCTAAAGGAATAAATTTGTCAAAGCTTTTTTAATTTGGTTTATAATGATAGTAACTGTTCCTTATGACTTAGATAACCCATGAATTTACCGACTTTTATTTAGATCTATTAAACTGTGTCCTCACCGCCTAATATGATGCTTTTTTTTGTTATAAAACCGCGAAACTTGAACGTTATTCGACTCAAGCTCGGTTTAGAATATAAAGAAAAGATTGAATGTTTGCCAGCCTTTTATGATCTGTACTGTTGTTCAATTGTCAAAGACACTCTTGCTTAGTCTTTCCTTGTCACTGCGGTGGTTGATCTGTCATGCACTGTACGTACATATATTTCGTTTTATATATCTTCAGTCAATGAAGTGAAGTCGTAGGAATATTCCCTAGGATCTCATCACCGTTTCCCACAAACTTTATATCACGAAGGATTGACGTCGAAAGAAAAACCAAACGGAGGACAGAACGGATCCGAAAGAAACACTAAACCGATGAGGTCTTGTCAGATAATCCCAGGGGCCGAAAGAGTTTGAACCCGAGCAGATGCAAAAAGCGCAGACTCTTCTGCGTTCTTCTGGCACGAAATCTGAAAACGAAGAAATGGCAGTGCAGTACAGTGAAAGAATGGGCGAATCTCACCCCAGAGAAATTGGGGGAGGCAGGAGTGTAATCGAAGAAGGAAAATAAAACTTAATCTTGCCTGAGAAAGCTCCGAGTGGGAGCACAATAGAGGGGCCGAACGGGAATGCCAACTGTTCCGAAGAAAGCCCTACAGTAAGGAATGACGTAGCAGTTCATATCTCTGACGTAAGTGAAAATGTGTACGCTGAGATAATCCCAAAGGAAGGGCACTAAGAAAAACAGAAGGTCCGGGAATGTTACTAGATCCGAGGCCTGCCCTGATTTCTCTGCCCTTGCAATAAATACCGAAGGAATTTCTGAGTTTAGAGAAAAATGTTCTGTACAATGAAATCTCAACAGCTAAAGTTAGTTATTAATAAAAGAAAATCTCTAACCGAGAAAAGAGACTAAACATGCTGGATTAAGACAAAGATAACTTTCATTTCCCCTCTCTACAAATCTCTTCCGCCATTGCCTTCCGTGGAACTGTAAACTCTGCGGTGAACGGCTACAGTTAATGACTTCCGAAAAAGTTTAGTTAGATATTTGCTGCCATTGTATCATCTTGTCGAACAGTTCACCGACTAGGCAACGTGCAAGTTTAGGTATACTATAAGAGCAAGGATACTTTCTCGCAAGAACACGCAGAGTTAAGGCTTCCCGTTGCAAGAGTCATGCTCGGAGTACAGGGGACCTAACTTTATTGCTTCATCCCTGCATATAACGAGAATTCAAGATTCTAGATTCCTTGGTAAACATGTCAAGGGAGCGAAGCACAGATTTTTGTTACCGAATTCGTGTAACAAAGTATATCATATCGTCAGTAAATGTCACCCATGGGGGTTGAAATAACTATAAATGATACGTTTAAAAATAGAACTTCTATTCTTTCTGTGGAGATTGTATATTATACCGATAAGCATACGAGGGGCGAGATTGTCCCCTTACGAAATAGTTATTTCAAGATTGTTTTGGGGATCTTCGGTATAGTACTGGAGTTTCTTTTTTCTCTTGCCTTCGTATATTCATACACCACCCTAATAATGTCGATTGCTTGCAAAAAAGGTCCAAATGTTTAACCCTGATATTTGGAGTGAAACATAATCTAATTTTCTTCATACCCTCATATTTTAGTTTAGGATTGTCTTTCGTTTACTATTCGGGAAATAAGAATTTGTTCATATCGTATAATGCTCCTATTGAGGCTCTCGAAAGTTACAGATTCATATTGGCCAGACCTTTCGAAATTGATGAATGGTTATGGATGGATCAGATCTCTTTCATACCATCAAAATGCAGTGCATTGCTGGTGTTTCTGCTGTAACGATTCTCTTGTAAGCAACGGAAAAAAGACAGAAAGTATCCTGCCCGTATTACAAAGAAAGTGCGAATAATTGTCTACTAAAAAATATATAGCTGCGAGTTATACTGTTATACAGAGATAAAACACTCAATTCCTATGTGAAATGGCGACTGCAACCGATTGGAAATCATCGTGTGAGATGGAAACCTTTACACCTGTGATACCAGCAGCAGTAGCAGCGTTCTTCGCATTGCCAAATAATGAAACTTCCGGAGCATTGCCGTTAATACGGGTAATTACAATATCCTTCAATGACGCGCCGCTACCTTGTGACTTGACACCTAAAGACTTGAATACAGCTTCCTTCGCGGACCAGGTACCGGCAAAAGAACTTTGGATACATGGCTGTTTCTTACAGTAAGCAATTTCATCTGCAGTAAAGTTACGTTCAATGAAAGTGTCGTTATCGATGTTGATACTTTGAATTAATTCAACATCAACACCCACGCCATTGCCTGTTGAATTGGAGGCAATAGCTTCTTCAGTAAGTGTTTTGACCAAAGCTGCAGTATCCTTGTTAGTACTATATGTAGTATCGTTTTGAATACTCTTTGGTGTAAAAACCAAATCATTGTTAGATTTCTTATCTGGAGTAACACGAGCTAATGGGTCCAGATACACTGATTCCTCTAAGTCATCATTGTATGGAGCGTGCTCCTTACTGACGAACAATTTGTTTTGGGTCATACCGGTATGGAAGTACTTGTATGCAGTTTTCTCTCTACTAGTAACCTTCTTGGCGTATTCGTTGTATCTTTCCTCATCAATGGCAGCAAATAAGTAATCTGGATGGACAACTACAGCTTGGGCACCCTTCTGACCGAAACCGAAGGAAGTGATGGAGACAGCCTTGATACCGTTAGTCTTCAGTGTCTTAGATGGATAAAGAACATAATCGTATTGCTCTAATAATTTATCAACGTTGTCAGCATTACGGTTACCAGGAACAACACCACTGTTCAAAATTTGTAAAGCACCATTCATCATCCAAGCACCAGCAGCACCCTTTGGATGACCTGTTAGGAACTTTTGGAAGACGCCAATAACTGGATTACCCTCAGATCTACCCAAATGTTTCATCATTTCATTGATAGTGGCAGATTCGTTCTTGTCATTGGCCTTGGTGGAAGTACCATGGAAGGATGCAACATCCAAATCATCGATCGTCAAACCATAGGCCGCTAACGCACCTCTCAAAGGAGCAATACGAGGATAGTTCTTGTAGAACTCGTTACCCCATTGAGCTTGTGCAGACTTTAATTGCTTTTGGCCTTCTAGATTAATTTCCTGGGAGCGTTCAGCGAAGAACTCATCTTGGTCTTCCTTTGGAACTTCTTCGATTTCATATCTTAATAGTTCTAACTCATTTTCAATCCAGGACTTGATTTGTTGTTCACGACTGACTAATTGACGCTTTCTGTATTTGATATCCAATAATGGGCTGGCAAACTTTAGAGACCCATGATGTTCCCTGGCAGTGGTTAAGATACCCTTACCTGGTGCTGGCACAGACCTACCAATCTTATCAGTGGCTGTAGCGGTTAGAGCAACAATACCATAGATTGGAACACCCATCTTCAAAGCTAAGTCGGCATTCATGATGACTTGAATACCTGCACCTTGAGCCTCCATGAACCCAGAACGTGTAGTAGTAGCTGGTCTTGACATTTCGGATGGAGTACGGCCGTGTTCAAATTCTTCAATAGTGTTTGAGGTAGCCTTCATGTTACCGAATTCGTAAGAACCTTCCTCTTGGAAATCATCGTAACCACCAACAATGCAGATCTTAGCCTTACCTGACAGAATGGTTTCAACACCAATGTCAACAGATTCAACAGCAGTAGCACAAGCACCGACTGGAGTCTTGATTGGACCAGATGAGGAAATCAACAACATATTAACCCAAGCAGACATGGTGTTGATAAAGGATTCTTGTAGAATATCATTCTGTACTGGTTGATCTCTGTAACGCTCCTTAAACATACCACGGAGGGCAGACACACCACCCATACCAGAACCAGAACAGTTACCAACTTCGGAAACATGGACGTATTTGTACATTTCATAAGGATCGGTGATACCGGCAGCAATGAATGCTTCGACGACGGAAACTAAGACAAATAATGTGATTGGATCAACTTGAGATATGATGTCATCTGAAATACCATAAGTCTTTGCATTCCAACCGGTTGGAATTTGACCAGCGACAAGACGGTCGAATCTTAAGGCCTTTGGAATGTACAAAGTAGCACCCTTGAGTAACTTGACGGAATACTCACCGGTTTCAGGAATCTCGAATATATCGACCTTCTCACCGTGTTCGTGTTTGAACTGTTCAGCAGTTTCTTTGGATGCTTCGAATGGCTCCATATCTTCTTCAACGATAATTTCTTGGATCATTTGCTTCTTCTTTGGATCATAGCCATTGAACAGTTCAGGTTCAATCAATCTAATACCAGCATGATCTAGTATGTATTTTTCATACTTGGTCTTGACGTCCTTATCTTCGATCGGGTCGTTAGTTTTAGCATCAACCCAACCAGTGTATGGACGCCCCTTCAGATTACCATTGTGGTACTTGATCAAGTTCATCATCCAGGCCATTTCCACACAACCTTCCAAGGAGAATTCCCCAAAAGCTTCCATTTGCCATCTCGTTCTGGAAGAACCCCATGGTCCAACTTCAGAGAAACCGGTGACGACAATAACTCTTTCCAAATCTAACATACCTTCCAATTCTGCTTTAGCAATGTTTCTGATTTCCTTGTAAGGCTTTAAAGTTGGGAAATTTAGTTGAATGTTCGCTCTTGGTTGAATTTCGACTTCAGTAAAGGCATCATCCGCTTTATCACCGTTAACGACCTTGTGTTCTAGAGCTGTTTCGATGGAAACAGCCTTTCTAATTTCTGATGTTTCGGTCAAATCAGTACGTAGCTTACGAGTGAACTCCTTCAAATCCTTCACAAACTGTAACCCACCGTTCAAATCAGCCATAACTGGAGCTGTTTGACACAATTGGGTAACCTCTGGGCTTAATAAACCTAGTAAATTGAATGCCATTTCCTTTTGTGAAAAGGTACGTACACCCATCTTTTCAATACCCTCAGCGATGATGTTGTTACCACTCATTAACCCAGTACCTCTGGTCCAACCGATAATGGCACCACATACAGTCAATTGGTTAGCCCAGGATTCCGAATGCCATCTGTTGAATAAGGTCTCTAGAGACAATTTAGACTCAGAGTATAAACCATCAGCACCGAAAGTCCCATGGTTTGGAGACATTGGTAAGATAACCTGAGCTGGTCTAGTCTCGATACCCTTGGCAGACTTGTGCTTCTTGACACAACCCATAATTCTGTAAATGTTGGTTAACATGATTCTGTGAGCAAATTCAGATTTGGAGTCGATGTTTTCCAACTCAATACCATTTTCTGGAATAGCAGCAAATGGGATGACAACGTCCAAATCCCAGCCTAAACCACCATTCTTTTCATCGTCATAGATGTAGTCGACAAGAGCTTCACAGTCTTGTTTAGAACCTTGGTTGAAAGGAACCACGATTAAAGTCGAACCCTTAGCACCATATTTGGCGTATTGGGTTTGGAAATACTCCAAGACACTCTTGTTGAACAAGAAAGTAGTAACAATAATCTTGGCACCACCTTGTAGCAGACCTTGTAGAATCTCACCTGCAATGGAACCCTTACCTGCACCGGTAATTAAGACATACTTGTCCTTGAAGGTAATACCATTGACTGCAGCCTTCTCTAAACCGTCTAAGAAAGCTTCAGATGAGTGGCGGTCATAGTTCCAAGAGCCATTTGGCAACTTCCTCTTGATGTGAAGGAATGGAACAGTTTCTCTTGGGATGGTAGAAGAGACCGTCTTTGTAATTTCTGAGTTGTTCGACAGGGATGCAACTTCCTTGGTAGAGTCGCTGTCCAGGTCATCATTCAAATCACCAGCCAACTTAGTAGTTTGAGTGGCATCAATTTCCTTTGAGTTGGATAAGAATTGAACTAACTCACCGTAGAGCTTTTCGAACTCCAATTTGGTGGAGTCGGAGATCTTGTGGCTGGATGCTTGGGCACTGATGGCCTTGTAGACACGAGTTAGATCTTCTTCGATGGTTGGTTGGGTCTCCTTGGTTAGAGTGCCACCAAGAGCCATCTCTTGGACATACTGAGAGAACTTTCTGACCTTGTCTCTAGGAGCCTCGGTGTACTTTATGTTACCCTTCTTATCGATTTCAGTCTTTGGGCCAGTTGGTTTAGCAATGTCTCTGTAGACTGGGTCGACGTTTAGAACCTGCTTACAGTTTTCAATCAACTGTTCACCCAATGTCTTGACTAGCTGATAGTTTTCACCCTTTGATCCATCGGTGTGGGAAATGTGATACTCCATGAATTTAATCAGGGATTCGTTTGATCTGTTCATGATGTTAATAGCCTCGCTGACGACTTCCCGGTCGACATTCTTTAGGACGCCATGAATGATCTCGAAGTATAATTGCAACAGGGATTGTTTGGCCCAGTTCCAAGAGGAGTCGAAGATTCTGGCCTTCTTCCTCGAGAAATTGGTGGTCAAGGCACTAACGTAGAATTCACCTAATTCATTAGTTAAAAAGTCTAGTTGAGATTGCAACTCAGCGACGTTATCCTTTTCCTTTAGGAACTTCCTTTCACCGTTATTTAAGTCCATCTTCAAGTAACGCGCCAAGACTTGCAACTGTTGACGCGCCAAGACCTTGTTATCCTTTGTCAAGTCGTCCAAGGCAGCAGCGTCAATGGTAGCACCACCGGCAGCACTAGCGCCAGCGGCACCGCCAGCGGCAGCAGAGGAAGCGGCAGATAGGTCGATGGAGGCAATTGAGGCGTACTTCTGCGCCTGTTGGTCTAGGAACGCCTTCGCGTCCGCTTCAGACGCCAAACGGGCCGCAGGTTCGTTCGTGAGGGCGACCAGCATGACGGAATCCTGTCTGCCGGCACCTAGCCCCCAACGGGTCTGCAAGTACTTTCTCGCGACGGTGATGGTGAACCCACCGGGCATCTTGGAAGAGATCAGTCTTGAGATCAGGGAAGACGTCTGCTTACCAAGGGCGCCGCCGAAGGAGTCCTGGAACGTCTCGGCCAACTCCTCCAGCGGGGTCTCCTCTGGCTTCTCTGGGGTGGTGCCGAACTCCTTGCCGAGATCACCGAGGATTTCGTTCTGGACGGTAGACTTACCGCCGACGAGGTCCTTGATGGTCTTGGACATTGGGACGGCGTCTAGCGATTTCTTCAACTTCTGCGCGACCAACGCGTGCAGGATCAGCCCGGCAGTAGCTGGGGCATCTGGAATGTCAGCAGCGGCAGCGGCTGGGGCGGCAACAGGCGCGGCAACGGCAACCGGAGCCGGGGTAGCAGCAGCAACTGGCGCTGGAGTAGCAGCAGCAGCTGGGGTCTCAGCCTCTTCCTTTGGAGCCTCCTCGGCGGCGTCGTGAGTGTAGTAGATCTCCTTAGCGTCCTTCGAGTAGCATAGAATCTGCCTCTGCAGGGATAGAGCCGCGTCGTAGGACTCGTACTTGTTCTTCAGGGTCCTCTGGGCCATCCCGGCCAGCGTTGGCGAGGGCCCGATCTCGACGATCCTCTCGGTGTTGAAGTCCTTCAAGAAGACATCCTGCGTCTCGATCCACCTGACGGGGGACGCGAATTGGTACGCTAGCAACTCTGTCAACAAGACGTGAGCCAATTCCTGCTCGACCTCGGGCTTCATAACCATCCTTGAGAGTCGATTGATTGATTGCTTGGTGTGTTTAGCAAGACAAGACTGCACATACGAAACACAAGACACACGAAACACTACGGATATATACCAACTGGATGGAAACCGTATACCCCGGACACATCGCCGGCCACGAACTCAACAACGGCGCGATGCTGCATGTGATAATTCAGCATGTGAATTCCGTTGCTGTGGGCCGCGGCCACCGTTGCCAGAATCCACGAAACCCTCGAGAGAATATCGCAATTTCGTATTTCCCACCGATGCGAAAATTTTTCATCCAGCGTCGAAAATAGCAGCAGTTTTCGCGGCTATAAAAGGGGCGAACGGTTGGGTTTATATGCACTCTTGTCCTTGCGTTGTTGGGGTTCACTGGCAGTAGAACCAACAGTGACATGCCTCGACGAATGTGATACAGTGCAGGAGTGCTGTATTGTATTCGGTGTCGAGACACTCGTCACAATCCGACCCAAAAACTTTTAAAAGCCTTTCAATTAACTGGAGACAGCGCATTCACTGCACTGTCGCCCTTCAGGACCTTTTACCGTGGTTGCGACCGCACCAAATGTGTTCACACCCCTACAGTTAGTACGAAAACTAGTTTTTGGAATATCAATTCCCTTCTTCCACCCTAATTTGTAATTAATTATTCTTTAATTAATATGTCTGTTACAAGATTGGGACTAAAATATTGGGGAGACATCTTCTTGCGTTCTTGTGTTGTTGTGCAGCATGGTGATTCTTGCAAACTGTCATACAGTGGAAATATTAAATTAAATTACATATACACTTGATTTACATAGATTTATTCTCTCACAGATCAGCAGTGATGTTGATTAGTATAGGTATTGTGCTGCCACTGGGCGTAGCAATTGGTGATATCTTGTTCTTTGGGGATCTCTCTGTCTTTTGTTCAATATAAATTTTACAGTCCAGGGGTTAGAGGGTTAGGAATAATAAGGGATGGAGAAAAGCTAAACCATTTCTTAGGAAAGCGGGATACAAAGCGTGACTGGGTCAGTTTCTCGTCTCGACGACCGACGGAACGACGACGACGACGACGACGATGGCGAACGCGATGAACGCGATGATCAGACATCTTATCTTGTTTCTCCTGGCCCTCTTCGCGCTCTTCACGGCCTTGTTCGTGTGTCCGACACCCTGCTCGACGTCCTGCTGGGCGTCCTCGACGTTCTTATCTATCACCTCGACGTTCTGTTGCTGCTCGATCACCAGCTCCTCCATGTCGTTGAACAGCTGGTTCAGCTCCGCCATCGTCTTCTCCAGCTTCAACAGCTCCTGGTGTCTGGCCTGCACCTCCGCGAGCGCAGTCTTTGCCTCCCCACGCCTGTTCGCATTCAACAGCGCCTGCGAGAAGATCTGCTGCCCGCCGACGTCGTTGATGGCGGCCTCGACCTCGTCCTCCGTCGCGTCCGGCTGGATGATCTTGTACTGCCTCTTCGCCTGGTCCTTGTTCTCCTCCTTGTAGTTCGCGTCGATGATCCTGTAGTCCTGGATCAGCTTCAAGAACCGCTGTCTCGAGTTCTCCGCCTGCGCGTGCTTGTTCGGGTCCGCCACCGCGAGCCTCTGCGCCTCCTTGATCTCGCTCTTTAAAGTGTACTGCAAGTCGGACGCCTGCGAGATGTAGTTGTCGAGCGAGTGTCTGAGCTCTGTCTCCCTCTCGTCGTTTATCTCGGTGAGCAACTGCTTGTGCAGCACGTCGATCTGGTTCACTATGCCCTCGTACTGGTTGAGGTCGTTGTTGATCCTGTTGATGTTGTTCATGAACTGCACGAACTCGTTGTCGTCCACGACGGGCCCGTTGTTCAGGTCGTCGTTCGTGCCTTGCGCGTTGTTGTTGTTGCTGTTGTTGTCCATCTCGTACTCCTCCGCGTACGGGTTGTTCTCGTACGGGTTGTCGTTGGTGGCGTTGTTGTAGCTCATTGTGGCTGCTGCGTTGGTGTGTGTGTTTCTGGCCAATTGGGTGAGATCTCCCCGTGTTTCGATAAAGGATTAAACAATATTATAAACTGTAAACAGTCACAAAAGTGAAAAGGAATTGGTAATATTATATTATATTATATTGAATCCCAGTCCCTTGAAGCGGTTCTCGGGATCTTATAAGAGAGTACGTCGATACCGAAGCTACACAGACACAGACAGCTGGACTCTCCACAACGCTAAGAGAATGCAGGTGAAACGTGATACGAGACACTGCCAAACACAGGCGAGTCCAGCGTTATTCGAAGTGGGCAGATACTGACACTCGCACACGCACAGACAACAACAAACAAACAAACGAGCCGCCGTCGCCCGTGACACACAGCGAGATCACAGGGCAGAAGATCCCAGGGCAGAGAGACGCCTGGACAGAGACAGACCCCAAACGGACAGCGCACACCCAAAGGGGACAGGGGCAGACGGGAACGGACGGGAACGGCGCCGCGCTGCCCCTTTGGGAGCGAAAAGTTTTCGCTGCCCCCGTTTACGTTTACGGTCAGTGGTTTTTCCCCTTGTCGCTACGCTGTCGCTCCTTCGCCCCCCTGGGCTGAGGGCGCGGTGTCTGGGCGGAGGGCTGCTCCGCGGAAGGCCGCGTTCTCTGTCGCTCTGTACGGCGTGGTGCCTACGCTGCCGTGGTTGGCATGGTTACCGGGAGTGTGTGTAGCCTTGGGGGCTGTCTCATTGGCCAGTGATCGTCGATGGGCAGGGCTCTTACTTCTGCAGGTACGCGACGAGTTGCTCCATCTTCCTGATGTCGGCTCGGGCCTGTGGCAGTCTGTCCATGGCCTCCTGTAACAGGTGGAGCGACTCCCTGATCTCTTCTTGGTGTTCTGCCACTCTCCCCAGTTCTTCCTCGGTGAGATCGTTGTCTTCGTTGCCCTTGGTGAGTTTATTGTCTTGGGTGAGATCGTTCTCTTCCGTGAATTCATTGGTTTGAGTGATACCTTTGTCCTCGATGCCTTTTTGCTCTGTGTTATCATTACTATCGATGTTACCATTATCATTACTGTCGTTGTTCCCATCAGTATTATCATTACGCGTCTCTTCCTCCGCCATCTCTTGCTCTAGCCGCTTGATTCGGCTGTCTAAGGCGCTCAAATATTCGTCCCTCCCAGCATTGTAAATTTCATTCATCTTCATAGGGGCGTGCTGTCTCAACTGCGATGCCCTGACAGACAAGTCCTCCCATTCCTGGTACCGCTGTCGTACATCCTCATTCAGGGACAGGTCAAAGGGTTCCAGGTACTTCTCCTGTGATTCGCCGATCAGATCGGCAAGGCGTTTGCCGTCGGTGTTCATGTTGTTGACTATAACAGAGTACGATACCTTGTCCAGGACGTGCCGCAGGTACCGTTGCAAGTTTAATGAGACCTCTTTGCGGATCGGGTCGTCGCCGTCTTCTTTCTTGTCGACGGGCAGTGTGCGGACCATGCGGTCCTCCAATTGCTCTAGCAGCTGGTCGCTGATCGACCGGATGTGTTCGATCGAGGCATACACCTTCTCCACTTTGTAATTCCGTTGTGACATACCCGCAGTGTGTCTCGGCCCTCTGTCTCTTTCCACTCTCTTTCCACTCTCTTTCAACTGTTGATCTCTGGGTTTTTTCACTTATTCTCTTATTTTTTATTTTTTATTTTTAAAGAAACCTTCAAATACCTTTTGACAGTTGTATTGTTACGTGCAAGTCCCTGACCACTCCGACAACAACCCCGAGAGACATCACACGCGCGTCAGAATGTCCTCGGAAATCGTGCCTTCGACCCCGTATGCGCCCTTCTACGCGCCCTTCTTCGGGTTCGCGGGCTGCGCCATCGCAATGATACTGTCCAACCTGGGCGCCGCCATCGGGACAGCGAAGTCAGGCATAGGTATCTCCGGGATAGGCACCTTCAAGCCCGAGCTGATAATGAAGTCCCTCATCCCCGTCGTCATGAGCGGTATCCTCGCCATCTACGGCCTCGTCGTCGCGGTGCTCATCGCGGGCAACATCTCCCCGCAGGACGAGTACACGCTCTTCAACGGGTTCATGCACCTGAGTTGCGGCCTGTGCGTCGGGTTCGCGTGTCTCAGCAGCGGGTACGCCATCGGGATCGTCGGGGACGTCGGGGTCAGGAAGTACATGCACCAGCCCCGGTTGTTCGTGGGCATCGTTTTGATTCTTATCTTCTCCGAAGTGTTGGGCCTGTACGGGATGATTGTCGCTTTGATTTTGAACACGAGGGGGTCGTCTTCGTCTTAGAATAATATATATATACGTATGTGTATGTGTATGCTCGTAAATACATGCAATTTTGTATTACTCTTACGCTAAGGAGTCGCTAGCCTTGTCGTTGCTTTGTACTAAATCAACATCGGTCGATAAAGAAAGGGTTTTCAGTATTTTTGAATGGGAAATCCATGGTAAGCCCCTGATTGAAAATACATTAAATGAATTTGTTTGTCTAGTCTCTGGATAGATTCCTTTCAGAAGAAACCAGGCAAAGGAAATAATCTTGATAGGTTTATCCGAAATAAGCAAACGTACAATGATGATGGAGTGGAATATGACGACGAGAGAGGTTTTTTCAAAGTATAGAAGATGGTAAGGATGTCGAATATAGGGTTGGCGAGTCTTGACGGTGAATGAAGGTGATTATTTTAACTGAATTATTAATAATTTCTATTTTATTGAATTTTCTGAAAAGTAAAAAATCGTTACCAATTGAAAACTGCAAGGAGCTGAGGCCACCACAGAACAAATAAACAAAATTTGTACCACTTCAAACCCTTCATTTCAAAAAATTAAAACATTCAAAAGATAGCCATTGACATATAATATGCAGTGGTGTAATAAGTTGTCACTAATTATGAATACTGAAGGTGTGAGACCAATTCAGTAGTTTTTACCAATAATAAAAACGTAACAAACTATATCAAGATGAGCAACAATCTTTTTGAAAATTGGCCAGACGATTGTAACTCACCAAGACAGTCTACCTACGAAATTTTGGTTATATATCATGTATATCTGTCTTATACCCTCCATATATATTTTGTATATTTGCAAATAACTGAAAATTTAGGTAAATTCAGTTTTCAGTAAAAAGTGACTGAAAAATATTTTGATTTCAGTAGAAAAGTCATTATTTTCATCAAAAAAACAATTAAAGGACCCTGCTAAGGACCATCTCAGTTCTGCAAAAAGATGATGAGTTGTATTGACTATTTATTTGTACAGATATATGACTATTCGGTAGTGTCCATCGCACTGTCGTCTGGAACACCTGCCGATACAGCAAGCTTCGCGGTGGAAATGTCGACGTTACCTTGGTCGTCGATGTACTGTGATTGGTTGTCTTGCACGTACTTGACCGAACGCGCACTGTCCAAGAACAGTAAGTACGCTCTCTTAATATCAACGACGTCGACAACATTGCTCTTTCTCTTGAAGGCAATTTGCTGTGCGACAGAGATCAGATTACTGCTATAGCGCAGACTCGTCTCGACACCAGTCTTCGTCAACAGGTCCAGCGCATCGGCACTAACCTCCACTTCTTCTTCTTGAGCTCTAATAGACAAGATCTTCTTGATCTCCTCCTCGTTGTAATTCGACGTGGTTATGATGATGGATCTGTCCAGTAAATCTAATGGCAGCCCATGGGGGGATTTGTAACTCGTGCCCCTGGTCTTGGAAATACCTCTGTTAGTGGCCATCATGATGATGGGGGCAAATTCGTCCTCAAGCGCCCTGTTGATAAACGAGAAGCACTCAATGTCTAGCATGTGGACCTCATCGATGAATAAGACACCTGGAACAATTTCTGCTTTACCTTCTTCCTTCCATTCGGCAACCTTGGAATTGATTTGGTCTCTAACCTCGGATCTAATTTCACCAGTGTCACCGGTAAATAAGGCCAAGAAACCCTGAGTTCTTGAATTGATAACGTCTATTTCATGTAGAGATACCGTGTGGACAACAGACTTTCTCTTTTGCAATTCACCCTCGGGACACTGCACGAATCTGGTGTCTGCACCCATCGCATCATAGTCCCTAGACCTGGCAAACGATCTCCCCAATTTTGTAATCTTACCACTGGCTTTGTCGATAGAAATGACGTCCCCGGCTAAGACCTTCTCCTTAGTTAGCCCGTCGATCATCTTGTTCCCCAACTCGTAAATGGTCTCCATGTCTGTGGTCTTTATGGTAAGTTTCCCCTGCTTGTGGCCACCAGTAATCGACCTATCAATCTGGATCTCCACCACTTCACCCTCGATCAGCTCCGTCTCCTCCTTGATCTTGATCCCAATAGACTTTCTGAACGCCTGTGTCAGAGCCTCCGTCTTACTCAATTCCAAAGAGAAGATCTCAGACCCAGCAATAGCCGTGAACGGCACGTCCTTCCCGAGGGACTGCGATAGACCCATGGCCAGCGCAGTCTTACCAGTGGAAGGTGGGCCCGCAACAAGGACGGCTCTCCCGGCAATCGTCCCATTCTGCACCATCTTCAATATTATCCCCGCGGCACGACGCGCTTGCAGTTGGCCGACCATCCCCTGTGCGGACTCTCTGGGCTGCAGGCTGTCGTCTAACCCAAGCCCGGTGATGTGTGAGTGGGATGCGATGAGGGACAGGGATTTCAGCGATTCTGAGTTTTCTGAGGCATCACTTGTTTGTATAGACATATTGTAGATTTGCTTTGATTGAGTGTATCTTAGATCAGAGTTGTGGTGAAGGGGAAGAAATCGTCACTGAGTATACTGATGCCGAGTGTGGGTAGAGTGGGAACGGTACTTAACGCCTCTTGGGGCAAATCCAGGGAATGATAAAATATTTCACTATCGTACTGAAAAAATTGATATACCGGGTAATGATATATTTATTATAAGGCCACGAGTTCCACTAACCTGGGGGGTATATTCGAAGCTCTGATGTCTTTGGCCGTGTCTAATGCGATCTTACTCTGGTAATTACTGCCCTCAGATGATGGTGTGAAATTGCTTAAAATTTCTGATGGTTTTCCATCTCTAGCAGGTAGGAAATAACGAAGCTCTTCTTTATTGCGGTTAAGGACATCTCCTCAAGAATATCGTTGTCATGAAGCCGTTTCTTGTTGTCAGCTATTCTGATTAATAGTACTCCTAGAGATGAAGGAATGTGTGGTAAGAAGAAGGGAAGTGCCAGGAACATTCGAAATGAGCGAGCAACTCTCGATTAATGCGCGAAAGATGCCCCTAACATTTGTATTGATAGAGTTGAATGTGACGCTTTATCACGAGAATATCATCAGGATATTACACAGTTAATGTACTTCCGTTCTATCCTCGCCACATCATGGAATGCTGCCACAAAATTATGGACTACTATAGATAACAAACATTTTTTCAGAGACCCTTACATCAAAAGTTTCATGAGATGCCCCTACCCCCTGGCGTATATACTCACTAACACAACGGATTCATTATTCCAGGTTGACGCCATGTCTGACCTAATAAAAAGGGTATGCTCTACTGTATTCTGTTGCTGCTACCCGTTTTGGGATTTGTATACCAACTCATATATCGCAGTTAACGGAAGACGGTATAGGATTAAGCGACTGCTGAGTGAAAATGAACTCGCACTGACATATATGGTTGAGCTGGTGGATACGCGACAGTGGAAGAGTTCGGATGGTTATGATAACGCGCAGCCGGTAGATCTCGTGTTGAGACAGATAATATGCCCGTTCGGCAACATTGAAAGTGTCTCGAACGCTTTATTGGAGATAGACCATTACAAACTGTTTCAATGTCCCTACATTATTAAAAGTGTGGACTCACAGGTTATTCAAAATAGGGACGGGTCCAAAACTATTCTTATCCTGTTGCCCTTTTACAGGATGGGTTCGTTACAGGATGCTATAAACAGGAATCTTCTAGATGGGATAACCATGTCCGAGAATGAGGTCATCCGGGTTATGGTCGGAATATGTAGAGGGCTCCTATGTATGCACGATGCTACAACAAGGGAGAATTTTAGTGATCAAAGGGGTTTAGATTCTGTCTCTGTGACGTATAGTGACGATGCGGCATTATTGCTAGATGATACTCCCCTAGAGATGGATATGTTCTCCTCCCAGAATTTGAAACTAGAGTCATTTGCGCATCTGAATATAAAACCTTCCACAATATTATTCTCCTCTGATGGACTGTCTGTAATTACTGCGTTAGGATCGTGTTTAAAGATGGACGTTACTTTGCAAACCGAAGATGACGTGAATAGCATGAAGGATTGGGTGAAAACATACTGTACATTACATTATACTCCTCCCGAATTGCTCAATCCAAGATTAGATTCCATCATTACTTGTTCTGTCGATATTTGGTCTCTAGGGTGTACACTTTACACGATCCTATTTGGAGTTTCACCTTTTGATAGAGAAGAACAAATCAATGGGCTGCCTTTAAAACACAACATTGCAAAGGGTATCTTCAGCTTTCCTGCACAACACCATTACTCTGATAGGTTACTCGAAATTCTGAAATCGTGTCTACAGGTGGATCCATCATTAAGGCCCACGGCAAACGAGTTGTTGACCCAGTTGCAAGATATATAGTATATTCACCAGCATGTTATTCTCAACCTTGTAATTTTCTCTATTTGTGACACTAGGATATATGACAAGATATGATAACGATAGATATTTCCTGATATGTAGAATATATTAGAAAAGTGATTTTATGACACAATTTTTCGAAACGAAGTGACTCTAATTAATCTTTTACAGTATAGTGAGTCTTTTGATTTGTATATATGCTATTCAAAACTGATATATATAGATAAAAGAAATTATTTTTAGTCTTAAATTTATTAATTATGTGATTAAATTTCCGTTTATCGTTACATCCTCCTTCTTCTACCAACAGCTGCCTGGAAACCGGTCTTAATAGAGGAGACAGATCTGGTGGAACCACAACTCTTACAGACCATGAAGAACAATCTATTGGACTGTTCCTTCTTCAGTTCGGTGTTGATACTCTTACATGTCTTACATGTGACATATTCCAGGATATATCTTCTTAAGACATTTTCCATTTGTTTGGATAAGAACTTACCCTTGATGACTAGTCTCTTTTGACCATCAACAGAACCGGACGTACCTAATTCTGCAAATAGATATTGGATTAGATGATCTGGCGATCTTTGTAGCTTTTCAGAAATATCTTGAATATTGGAGAAAATCGTCTTCTTACCATCACGTAGACAGATAGGTGGTGGGATTCTGAATTTTGGACCTGAACGGTCACCAGCTAGTTCTGGGTTATTGGTTCTTAGAATATTGAAAAATCTAGACAATAGAGTTTCATATGGTAGGCCAACCTCTTGGTTGCCGGATGCTTCAGTTGGAGTGGTCTCCTTGGAAGGTTCGTCGGTGATACCAGCCTTGGCTAGTTCCTTTTCAAAATCATCAAGACTGGCTTCTTTGCTCTTCTTCTTTTTCTTCTTTAATGATAGTTCCCCTAGGGCATCAGCAATGTCATCTGTGCTGCTGCTGTCCTTCTCCTTCTTATTACTGTCATCCGAATCCTTCTTGGTAGACTTCTTCTTCTTCTTTTTCAAGCCAGCAAACAGGTCGTCCTCCCCATTTGTGGAGGCCTCAGGCTTGGAAACGGCCGCGTCAAAGTCCTCTGGAGCAACCTTCTTGGTCTTCTTCTTCTTCTTCATAGTAGGGTCAAAACCCAAGTCATTTGCTAGATCTGTAGACATGTTGTGTGGGGTTTGTAAGTTCCTTTTGGGCTTCTAACAATAGACAGAATACACCAGAGGGGTTGTAATGTGTATTGATTAATGAATTAATGTAAACGGGCTCTTTAGTCCTCCATCCACCATCATTTGCACTTTTTTTTCAGTGGAAAAAAATTTGCAGTTCGTGTCGAGTGATTTCTGAAAAATCACTGGGTACACGTGACTTTTTCAGTATAACCGGGTAATATTTTTTCTTTAACAGATGCCTGGTTTCCATGGTTACCGTCGGATGTGTTCCATAGTGGAGTATCGCTACAGCACGGTAGTATACGGTATGCTTTCTTAATAGACTAGTACAGTGTTACGAAATGTTGGTAAGATGTTCTTGGCTTGTTCCCTTCACTTTGTTTCCCTTTGTTCCCTTTGATAGATGAGATTTGACATTTAGATATTCAGCTTCTCAGCTTGGTCCTTTAGGGCCTCTACAGCCTCCTTGGTGACGCTCTCGATTTCTGTTCCTGGTGATACCTTGACGTCAAAAGCCTTTGGTGTGCCATCTTTCTCGGCTGTTTGCTTGTCTCCCTCAGCTGTTTTGTCTTCCTCGTCACTCTCCGGTTCGACATCATACTTCTCCAAGAAGTAATTCTCGACTTCTTCCTTACCGTTATTTTCGGCCTCGAAGATGGCATCATGACCGAATTGATTTCTGATAAATGGGTCAGCTTCATATTCATCACATAGTAGCTTGACTATCTCCAAATGACCATTTAAAGAGGCCCAATGTAATGCAGTGTTTCCCGTTTCGTTTTGAAGATCGACGTATTTTTTCACTTCACTCTTTGGTACCAATGACAGAATGTATTTTACAACTTCGAGGTGGCCGTTCCCACATGCCATGTGCAGAGCAGACGATTGGGACCCGGAGTCTCGGCATGTGTGAAGTAGTGAAGGATCGATTAATGTGGTGAAAATATCCTGTAGGGATTCCAAGTCCCCTGCCCTAGCGTCTAGTATAATAGCATCTTGGTCTTCTTGATCTAGCGCATCCTTATGCAGAGCCATTTTGTGTGTTTCTATTGATATTTGCTTCGGTACTCTTCGAGGTTTCAATATTTGATGTCAAATACTCACAATTCACTTATCATCTGAAATTTTTTTCAGTTTTTCAGCTCATCGCCTCTTTTCATCAAAAAAAGTTTCAATCATGTGATTTCCAGGATTAAAGAGGCTTCCCTTTAACGTGCGCTATGGTTGCTCTACAACACCTTCGATATACACGAAGGATTCTATGGGGTGTAGTATAGTTTGATTATGAGTAATAATAATACCAAAACATTAGATGCTGATATTAAGCAAATTCAAGGGAAACTTGAAAGTGGGGAGGATAGTAAAGAACGCCTGGAAAGTGTAAAAGAAGATGTCGTGGAGTTGAAAAGAAAGCTAAATGAGGAGGCAGCGGCATTGTCACCCTATGACCGAGAGCGGTTCGATAGTGATATTTCTATCTTATGGAGGACAGTCAACTCTAAATTATCGAATATTGCAGATGACGGAACTATTAACGCTAAAAAGTTTCGATTTAAGAGGAAACCAAAGTCAAAACAATCAGAAAGGAGGCAAGAGCATTCAGAAGTTATTTCTATGTCTGAGAAAGCAGTATTCCGAATTGGAGAGAATATAAGGATATCAGAAAACACGACGACATTACATAATTTGAGAAAATGTCAAATCTCAACATCACAAATCGGACCTCATCTAGATGACCAGGCCGGCTATTTGACTCTATCGAACATTCAACATTCTGTAATATCTTTGGCATACTTACCTTTCAACCACGGGAACATATTCATTAGTAATGTCTCAAATTCCACAATCATCATAGCGAATCTTCCCTTAAAAGATAAAATTCAAATACGATTACATGATTTACAGAAATGCGACCTCCTAATAAATACAGATAAACAAGCCCGTGGAACAGACGCTGATATCAGACAAACCATTGTCATTGAGGGTTTACAAGAATGTAGGTTTGATAGTGCTTGTAAACCATCGGTTCGCATCCAAAATTTTAACGACTTGAGCTTAGGTAATACGAACAGTCATGATGCCTATACGTTTTGTCCATTGAACTTGGATTCTATAGAGCTGACGCATAAGGATGTATCACAATAACGAGTTGATACCTTGTGTATTTAAGATCAGGTTCGAATCATATCGTTATGTTCATCATATTTCCTATTTAGGAAACTATGTAAATAAGGATGTCGAAAAAAATAATCGGTGAATTCTTATATTACATTCCCCAAAGCGCTTTCAACGAGTATGAAACCCCCATTGCTTCTTGATTATTAAATCCATCAAGCTACAGAGACAGCAATCTCTATATACATATCATTTAGATAGAAAGGATGGTGAGCGTAACAAGCTCTCCTCAAAATCGTAACAACGAATTCCTGAAAAGGTACGTTCAAAGTGTCGAAACAACAGATAGTGAGATACATTCACCATTGAAGCCTCTCTCACCTTCAAAAATCAATTTAGTACGGGAGGGTAGTCCACAGAATAGTAACAAGAGACAAAGTTTCTACTCTTCCAACGAGGGTGGAAATAAAGAAAATGTCCTCAAGTTTAGCGAAGATTATAAGCCAATGAATAGTATATCATATGCCAAATCTCATCAACAAGTGACGATAACCCCCCAGGGGAAAGATGTCGATCTCTCTGAGTATTCAAAGGAAGATTTGAAATATTATGAATTTCTCTGCAGGGTCAGTGAAATAAAAGAATGGATTGAAAGCTTGATTCAGGAAAAGATCCCCTCTGAGATCGAACTTTGTACCGGAAATGCCTTAGTGAATGGGGTATATTTGGCACAACTCACGCAAAAGATTAATCCTGCATTAGTTTCTACAATCTATCCGGCTGGGAATAAGTTACAATTCAAACACACTCAAAATATAAATGCTTTCTTTTCCTTAGTCGAGCATGTGGGCGTTCCCGATTCATTCAGATTTGAATTACAAGACTTATACAATAAAAAGGATTTACCTCAGGTCTTTGAAACGCTGAATATTTTAATAACCATTATTAATAAAAAGTGGCCAGGAAAGACTCCTGCTCTGAATAATTTATCTGGGAATATTAGGTTCGACAAAGCCGATATCAGAAAATGCAAGAGGGTTTGGCCGAGAATTCGAGATTTCAAAGGTTTAGGTACCACTGTTGACAGCACTTCTCGGCGCAGCCCAGGTACCAAAGGTAATGGACTGATAAACGATTTTAATAAATTTGAGAAATTTCCAAGAAGTGAAATTCAAGAACAGTTTACCACACCAATAAAGGAAGCTAAGGATCTAAAAGAGGATAATTTGCTGAAAAATAATGACCTACAACCTGATATTTTACGTTCGCCGCTTCGTCTTAGTGCAACACGAGATATGTCATTTGATAGGACTCCAGAAAGACAAATCAATCTGCCATCTCCCACTTTCAAGGAAAGGGATCGTAATGTATTTGATAGAACACCGCAATTAAGTTATAGCCCAACCAAAAGCATGAGTTTATCATACTATTCTCCCACAATTTCTAAATATCTAACCCATGATACTGAATACTATAAAAGACGTAGTGAAACTAGAAAAGAAGATCTAGATTATTATCAAAGTTTCTCCTATAGTCCATCCAGATATTCTCCAGTTCGTAAACAAAAAATGAGTGAAGAAGAGTTTTTACGACAGGTAGTTAAACTTCAAGCAACCTGTAAAGGTGCTAATAAAAGATTTGAGTTGTACATGCAAAAGCGTCTGCTGGACTTATTTAGTAGAGATGTTAACCGATTGCAGAGTATATGTAAGGGAATAGTAGTAAGAAAACAACTAAAACCCAAAATGAGGGCTATACCGAGTAACGATGATCTCGCGCAGCTACAAAAAGTACAGGCAATGGTAAAAGGTAGCTGCGTCAGATACAAGCTAGATAAAATGAGAATACACTGTCTAAGGCAGGAAATGCCGATAATCCGGTTACAGGCAATAATCAGATCCGCCCTTGTCAGAAAGAGCACTTCTGATAAATTGAACAATCTTGGTGTCGCTAAAGAGCCTGTTATTATGCTACAATCTCTAATAAGAGGCTCGCGTACTAGACATTTATTGAGAACCATCAAAAACGTAAAATCTGTTGAATCAATGCAAGGTATTATAAAAGGAAAACTGTTTAGAAGTCAGCTAAAATCGCATTTCGATGAGTTTGATGAGATCAACATTGAAAGATTCAGAGTGATGCAATCAACAATTAGAGGGAATCTTTTAAGGAACAGCCTAACTGTAAGAGTTCAGGAAATCACTGAATACAATGAAGACATTACAAAAATGTCGGCCATATTAAGGGGACATGCTATTCGTCGAAACCTAAACTTCAAAGATATTGAAATTGATAAAATCATTCACCTACAAGCCTTTGTACGGGGTACTCTTGTAAGATATACACTGGATTTAGTTGACGATGTAGTGGAAAATAATCATCTAGAATCTTTACAAGCATATATTCGAGGGTGCATCCTTCGTTCTAGGCTGAATAAAAGATTCTCCTTTTTCACTAAAAACACAGGTTCGATAATAAAGATACAAAGTGCTCTTAGAATGTATTTCCAAAGGAAATCATATAGGCAGTTGATGGAGTTTCCAAATCCCTCTTTATGGGCAGTAAGGAAGTATACTTATCTACTGAACGATGCGGGGACTTTCGAAGGTATTCAGGATAACTTAGAAGGTTTCCAAGCCTCTCTGGATGCCGAAAATATGAAGAACGAGAAACTTCAAGAAGAAATTAGACAACAACTCGAAATCTTGAAAATTTTAGGAAATTTTGGCTTAGAGTCTGATTCCATATCACCTTTGAAAAATAATGTTACAATCAGAGACTCGAAATATCCATATATGGAAAAGTTATTCTACCTGTTGCAAGTGAATCCGATATATTGGAAGACAATGTACACCCATTATCCGGAGTTTGTGGAAAGGAATGTATACTTGTCTTTTACAACGGCAAATCAAAAAATGGACGAAAGAGAGAGAGTATATTTTATTAGACTTGTCAGTGAATTTTTATTGAAGTCGATAAATGAGACTAAAACTTTGGGTGAATTCTTGGAATCTAATTACCAATTTTGGGATACTTTGTTGAAGACGTTCTTACAAAAAGAATATCCGGAAAGATTCTCCTTATTTCTACCAGTCTTGGAATACATTAGTAACGACTCGGCAGATTTTGAAAGCAATCCCGACTCCATCTATATTGATATCTATGGAGTAAGCCCACGTGTAGATGTAACGTCTATTGCTGATGAACGCGTCAAGACACGGTTTATACAGAATCTTAGAAATATCTGGCACGCGGTTGAAATGATTGCTGAGATTTTTACTAGAAAGAGTAAGGATATTCCTATTGAGGTGAAATATATCTGCACGAAAATATTCAGTTTTGCAGCAGATAAGAATGGTGACGAGATGGATTCCTTAAGGTCTGTTTCAAAGGTCTTAATTGGTTCCTTTATCGCAGAATATGTCGATAATAGGGAATACTACGGATTTAATAAAGGAATGAATAAGCTTATTGATAATAAGATACAAATTCTACTAGGGGCTCTGTACAACGTATTCGAATTGAAAAGGTTTGAAGGTTACTATGAACCATTGAATCAGTACGCGGAAGAGATCAACCCCCATATTAGAAATATTGTTTTCAATTTATTGCTTGACCCTAGATATGAACATGAAGGTGATAGGTTAATATACAGGGACATGACTTCTGAACCAGTCCATCTCGAAATCTTGGCTCAAAAAGCTAAAGAAATATTGGTGAAGTTCAAAGAAAATATTTCTCAGTATTCAGATAAGGATATCTTGCAGGATACTCTGAAGAATTGTTCAGAAGAATTGGAGGTAGCGAATACAGGACGTTTATTATTGCAATTAGATGCCTCCGCGTATAGGTTCTTAGTTACTGATGATAAAATGAGGAAATTGTACGATCAAACAAAAAGAGCCTTTGTTTATATGACACAAATTGAAGAAGTTGATACTAATTTGTATAATTTGGCTGTTAGTACAGTACTTCCAGAAGACGAACCTATATTCCAACGCTTTTTAGATAGAAATCCTGTTGTTATGGATGATCCAATGATCAAATCATTGAATCCATTGAATTATTTTACTTTAAAGAATTCTACTTTAAAGAGAATTCATGAACTAGAAAACACTGGCATTGTTCATTCGTCTGATAATAAACTACAGAATATCTTGAATGATATTGCTAACACCATCAAGAATCCCTACTATGCGATCGAGTACGTTAATTGGGAGTTAAATCTCACGCAAACGACGCTAGAGAAAGTCTCTAATGTGAATCACACTTTAGAGATCACGTTATCTGAGACAAGAAGAACTATTGAGAGGACTCTAAAGAATTTACAGAGATCCCGCGATTTTGCTCCACCTAGTAAAAGTACGTTTGGAAACATTAAGACTGCTGTGAAAAAAGTAGGGCATAAGGAGGAAAATGAGCTGCAAGGATTAAAATTCAAATGGACGACAAGACAGTTGTACGAAAAAGGTGTTATTCAAAAGATCGCTGGAGAGAAACTTGCCGAACAGACGGTCAAGGTCTTTGGTTCCAGTGGTCCCAAGTACCCAGATATCATATTCAGAATATCTACTTCAGATGGTTCGAAGTTTGGCATTCAATTACTTGATAAGAGAAAAGGCCCAGAGAAGAGACATGGAACTGTTATTGACTCCTTCACTTTCAACAAATTGTTGAACACACAGATAGGGAAAGCAGAGGTTAAGTGGACGATTTTAAACTCTAAAGTGACAGTCAGTACGTCGAAGTTGTTACAATTAGTTATAGAGACCTTCTATAAATAAACGATTGTGTGACAACAGGATTAAGAGATCGCTCATAGCATCTCCAAAGACATTTAAATGAACATATAGTTTTAAAGAAAAAAGTTATTCATTGTATTGTATTACATATGGAAAGGATAGTATACCTTATTATTTGATGTTATTTGAGGTTTCGTTATTTAATGTGTTTAGACTGGTTTCAACGCCCGAAGAGGCCCAAAAACCCACGTTTTTTGGCAGGTTCCTGGCTAGAAGATTCGGCGGTGGGTTCCACGCTCGAATTTTCCTCTGCTGTGACTGCTTCTTCCATTGCAATGTCGTCATCGTTAATATCGTTGTTATTGTAATCGATATAATTGAAGGCCAGATCGAAGAGAGTAGGCTTGGTGCTTACTGGTTGTAACACAGGTCTTAATGGGAATAAGTTGTCCAGTCTGACGTCCCTTACAGAGAGATCACCAGTATCGATCTTCTCGATGACAGTCTGGTCGTATCTAGTCTTCTTTACGGATTTCAATTCGTTTTCGTATTCGGCCAGAGCAATAACGCTTGAAATGCCAGCCTTGATATCAGCCGACAACGTGTCGATACTCTCCCTCGTTATTAGCTCCTGTGGTAGCAGTAAGTCAGCGGTATCGCTGTGCTGTAAAGCGGCGATCCCCTCGTCTAATTGACGAGAGGCATCGACATAAATTGCCAGTGTTTCGATGTATTTGCGTTTCGTTTGATATAGCTTTGCCAGACAGCCGGCGTTTAGTTGCACGGTAAAATACGTCTTTGCTAGTTCCAATTGACTTAACAGATCATCATCGGAGTAAACACCTGGCAATTCCATGATATCTTGCAAGTATTTTTGGAGGTTGCTGACAATACGTTTCAATTCCTTGAATTTCAATAGTCTTGTTGGGAACGACGCGCCCAGACTCAACCATTCTCTCCACAGTCCCTTGAACAGGGTATTTTCTCTAGAGACCGACGTGAAGTAAGTTTGGTATTTGATGTAAGCGAGCAAGATCTGTTCGTTCTCCTCATCCTCTGCGTTTGTATCGTCGTTATTAGAAGTTGCAATGTTGTTCTCTTGGTAAGATAACGCCTCTTCCCACTTGGCGATCTTGGCACTGTAATCGGCGGCACCCTCCACGGCCATCCCCCTCGCGTCATCGATCAGTTGCGCTAGGTGTGCGTCGTTGATCTGGCAGTTGAACGCCCTCCAGTCTATGTGGGTGATGGCAGCCTTCGTATCCGCGTCTACGTCCTTCAGCTCGATGCTGAACCCGTTGGCGTACAGCAGCGCCAGCAACTCCTCGTTGGTGGAGACGCTTGTCGTCGTGATTGTGGTGGCGATGAAGTTGTGCAACTCCGTCGAGGACACCAGCCCACCGGCATGCTGCATCAGGGTGTACTCGTACCGCGACTTCAGGGACTCCAGCAACTCGTCGGAGATGTACCCCTCCGCGTTCAGAAACCGCAACGCACCGAGCGCGAGGGCCAGTTCCCTAGCGATATTCTCACTCTCCTTCCTCCTCGCCTGCTTCCCGAACAGCAAGTACTCGACGTAGACCAACTTCGCGTATATCAGATACTGCGCGCGCGTGATCCACTGCCCCTCGTTCTGCGTCAGCGCCACGAGCCTCTGCACCGTCCCGTACGCCTTCTTCAACCGCGTGGACACAATCTTGCGCTCCGCCCGCTTCAGCTTCCCCCTGCGGCGCGCCCGCAACTTGAAGATCTCGCACAGCGACACGTCTCTCTCCGCGTGCAGCAGCACGAGCGCGCCGAACAGCTTGTTCTTGCGGTCGTAGTCCCCCGCCGTCACCGCGGAGTACTTCTCCCGCGCGGAGTACCGGCGCGTGTCCCTGGTGACCACGCGGCACCGGCGTCTCAGCGCCTGCAGCTTCCGGTTCAGCTTCGAATGGTACTTCACGTAGTCCGCCTCGGACTCCAGAAACTGCTCCACGCGCACCCCGAACGTCGCGGCTATCGGAGAGTACACGCCCATGGCCAATTGCGTCTGTCGTTGCCCCCCTGGACCTCAAGGGCCCCTCCGGCTGGCGGTGGCCTTCTTCAGCGTTTGGCGATAGGCGATTCGAGAAAAGTTTTCTGTCACTTCGCACGGGTTTCTCGGCGGTTAAATCGTGAGCCTCGGTTCCAGCGGGCAGCGGTGTCGGTGGCCACCCCAGAGGGCCCCATTGATGGCTGGCGGTGCTGGGAACGGCGGGCGGCGCGACGCGAACGGTGCCGGGGCGCTGGTTGTGTGCGTGGGCGGGATTTACGCGAGTTTCCTGACGTGGGCGCTCGTCCAGGAGCCCCTGACGACGCGCGTGTGGCCGGTCTCGGGCGAGCGGTTCGCGTTCCCGAACGTCGTCGCGCTCGCGCAGGCGGCCGTCGCGTGCGCGGTCGGGTTCTGGTACCTGCGGTGGAAGCGCGTTCCCTACGGGCCCGGGCGGCTGGTCCGGGACCACGCGCGGGAGCTCGCGATGATCTCGCTGACGATGAGCACGTCGGCGCCGCTCGCGACGTACGCGCTGGGCCACGTCGACTACCTGGCGTACATGCTGGCGAAGTCCTGCAAGATGATTCCCGTGCTGCTGGTGCACCTGTGCGTCTACAGGACGCGCATCGCGTACGAGAAGAAGGTGGTCGCCGTCGTGGTGAGTCTCGGCGTCACGCTGTTCACGCTGGGCGGAGGCGGGAAGGCGCAGGCGCGGCAGGACGTGTCGCCCCTGCGTGGGTTCGGCCTCTTGTTCGCTAGTCTGTTCCTCGACGGACTGACGAACGCCAGCCAGGACAGGCTCTTGAAGAGGCGAGGTGCGCCGGCGGCGAAGCAACAGGACAACACTATCACGGGAGCACACCTGATGTTCTCGCTGAACTTGTTCGTTGTGCTGTGGAATTTGCCGTACTTGGGCGTCTTCCACAGGGGCCAAATGGAGGGTGCCGTCAGAGTGATCGTCGCGGACCCGCAAGTGTGCCTGTACCTTGTGACGTACGCTGTCTGCGGCGCGGTGGGGCAGTGCTTCATATTCCAGACGCTGGAGAACTACGGGTCGCTCGTGCTCGTGATGATCACCGTGACGCGGAAGATGATTTCGATGCTTTTGAGTATAGTCATCTTCGGCAAGAACGTCAACGCGATGCAGTGGAGTGGGATCGCCGTTGTGTTTGGTGGGATTGCCTGGGAGGCCTCGGGCAAGCGGCGCAAGATCGCCTCTGACAAGAAAACGCAGTAACCGTTGCAACGTTACATCGTTGAGTTTAGCGCAAAGGCTGTTATTCAAAGGGGAATTCTCAACCATGCTATACTATTGATAAATTTGATAAACTACCTACATAATTAATAATTTAATGATAGATCAAAAATAATGGCAATGGGTAATAATGAAATAATACAATTGTTGTAATATGTCAGAGGTCTAGGTAGAACCAAATAGATATGTGATATTAGTATTGACAGGTGCAACATAATGAAGGTACTTTTGTTATTGTGTGGATTTTACTAGTAAGTGGGATAATGTGGCTCCAACTTAATATATGGATTAAATGAATAGACATATTCGTAATACACCAACTTGGAATTATGAATACAGCTTGAAGGCCATGTAAGATGCAAATGGTATAGTGTAAATCCGTACAAGCTCCCAGGCTTGAAGAAGAAAACCTGCTACTTGGGTGAGTTCTACTTCTATCTAGGGTAAACCCTCTCAATAATATCTTTGAGCAGCTAATGCGTGAGTTGTACTCGATGGAAGTTGCAGGAGGTCTTACCTAGGTGAAGATGACTGCCACGGCAAATACGGGTTCGACTCTTTGTCAGTTACAAGATTACTTCGCTTGAATAGTTTCTATCTGATATATAAGGTATAGTTCTATAAATTATTGCTGTGTGTGTGCATAGGTAAGATGTGAACTTCACACAGACCTCAGGAGTCTCTCTCGCAGCTCATCATCGTACGCGTAGACGTACAAACCCCGGACACCCCTCGTCATGAGCACGTTGATGCTGTTCATGATGATCTTGCGCTTCGCGTCCTCTGGGTCTTGGATGTTCCCCTTCTTGGTGAACCCCGCGCGGTCATCGTACAGCTCGGGGATCAGCCTGAGAGAGTCCGTTTCCCGGTCATAGCCGACAGACCGTCCGAGGATCACCCCCGCGTAATTCAGGTCGAACCCCTGCACAGTGTAGACGCTGCCGACTTCGTCGATACTGTCCGCGCGCTCGCTCCAGGGCAAGTGGGCACTGGGCTGGTACCTGTCCCAGCGCAGCTTGAAGCTGTCGCCGCAGGTGACGTAGTGGTCCCTTCCGTCGAGCTTGTAAGGGAAGTCGTACGTCGAGAGCATGCGGCACTGTCCGAACTGGTCGTTCTTCTCCTTCAGCGCATCATACATTTCGCCGCAGTCCTCCCACACCTTCAGCTCAAAGCTGTGCTTCGAGGTGGGGTTCTCAATGCGCTCGGGAATCTTGCCCTCAACACTCAGTGTGTGTATCCACTGCAAGACGCTCGCGGGGGCAGCGACTCTGAACTGCTGTCTGAGAGTGTACCACTGCTTCCTGTCCTCGGGCAGCGCGTCGTAGTACTGCCTGAGGCTCGCACCGTTTCCCCTCCCGCTCTCGTCCCAGTAGCACCCCATCCTGAGCGTCTGTTTCGCGTCGTAGACCACCACTAGCACCCGCGCAAGCTGCAGCAGCTCTTGCAGGTGGTTCTCCCCCGTGAAGCGCTTGTACGCGTCCCTCGCCGTCGCCAGCAGGTGTCCCTCGTCCACCACGACCACACGGGCACGCTTCCCCTGCTTCCGCAGCGAGTTGATCAGCGTCGTGGGCCGCTCAAGCGCGCGCACGCGGACGTGCTTGTCCCTGCGCGACGCCCGCCTGTACAGCTTCAGCATCTCCGGGTGGTTCACCACCAGGTAGTTCTCCTCGCCGGAAGGTGTCGCCCAGTCGCCGTCCTCGAACCGCCGCTGCAGCTCGCCGAACAGCGACTGCAGCACCACGGACTTGCCCGTCCCGGCGTCCCCCTCGACCACGAACAGGCTGGCCCCGCTGTGCTCGGCCCGCTGCGCGGAGACCTGCTCCTGGACGAACCGCAGCACGTCGTCCCTCAGTCGCAGCTGCTCGGGAGACAGCACCACGGCCGCGAGCCCCTCGACCGCCTGGGACTCCCGCGACTGCCCGTCGTCTCGCTCCGGCGATTGCCCGCTGTTTCTGGCCCTCTTGCGCTGCGTCATCGGCTTGTTGATCATAAGGGCCTTTGACCATTGCACCTTCACCACTTCACGGCACCACTCAACGGCAGAGCACGAATGGACAAGCTGGAGAAACTGTACCGGCCGCCCTTCGGCGTGCTGTCGACCGCGCTGCTGGGCGCCGTCGCGCTCGTGGCGCTGTGGTGCCGCCTCTCGGGGCTCTGGACGCTGGACACCGCGCTCGACCCGGTCGCCGCGCTGCCCCTCCTCGCGCAGCACGAGTACGGCGCGCTGTGGGGACGGCTCACCGGGTACCCGTTCGACACGCAGCAGACGGGCGTGTGCTGGACGCTGCTGAACTGCCTGGCGCTGTGGCCCGCCGCGTCGCGCTTCGAGCGGCTCTTCGGGAGCGTCCACGCGTTCTTCTACCTCAACACCGTCGCGCTCGTCGTCGGGGTCGTCCACTGTGTCGTGTGTGTGGTCCTGGGCAGCTTCTCGACGCTGCATGGGCTGTTTCCCTGGACGGTCGCGGTGTGGTCGTTCTTCGTCGCGAGCGAGAGCCGGCTGGGCGCGTCCGTGAGGGTGTTCCCGCGTGTCAGGAGGCGGATGCCCCTGGCGTGGGTGCCTCTGCTGCTGTTGGCGTTGCTGAAGCTGGTGCTGCCGGGTGTGAGCGTGGGTCCGCTGGTGCTGTGCGTGTTTCTCGGGTACGGGACCGCTGCTGCGAAGGGCTACGTCGACTTGCTGCTGCCACCGGGGTTCCTGGTGCAGTGGGCGGAGACTCTGCTCGGTGCGGGCATGGGCAAGAACGAGACCGTGAACGGACTGCGGTACTACAAGGAGTGCAACGTGAAGCGTGGGCGCAAGTACAAGTCGCTGTTCGCGGAACACTCACAGTTGCCCAAGGCGAAACACCACGGGAAGCGTGCCAAGAAGGCGAGATCCTGATTTGAACGAGCTCTGTCTATATTATACTACCTTATCTTACTGAACTATATTATACTATGTAGTATTTATACTACCTTATCTTACTGAACTATCTTATACTCTATAGTACTCTATATTATCCTACTGTTCTATAATATATCTTATTTGTAGCATGTCATAACATTACAATGCACTCTCTGTTTTAGTATAGCATGTTTCACTACGCTGTGCTGTACTACAGGGACTACTTTCCGCATATAAAGTCGCGCCGTTATGTAAACCGTATAAATAAAGTATCAAGCACACAATAGCTTTAGTAGATACTGCCTTCCTTTGGTGGGGATTTCGAGGTTAGTGAGGATCATAAAGAGAGGCTAAGAGCTCTCACTATAAACACAGCTAAAAGACAGTTGTGCGGTAAGAAACGTTGCAATTGGTTGTTGACAGTAGTGAATTGACTGTTGACAGTAGTGAATTGAAATTTGGTTTACGGAATATACAAGTATTATATATTAGAAAAGGAATAATTCACTAGACGCTAGAAGAAAGCACGCTATTTAGCGGTTAGATATAGTCATGTTGTGGTGGTCTTACTTTACAAGGATTGGAGAAAGAAAGCGCGAACACATCTTCAAATTACAGACACACCTTGCCCGTTTATATGAAACATGTCCCTGCAAACTCCCAAGTTACCACTACACTCAACATTTGCAAATACCGTTTGTAAATCGAATAAAGATTCCCGGAACGGATCTCGGAGCGGATCTCGGAACGGATCTCAGGCAAAGATCCGTGTTTCCGTTTGGTTTTCTATTGTCTTTCTATTGTTCTGTCTTTCCGGATCCGAAAAGGCTCGAACAATAGAGTGGAATGTGGGGTAGCTGAAACTTTCAGTGAGACTCATTGCCAATAAACGGTCATTTATCAACGCGTAGTCTCTCTGGACTGGTATAGTGCAAATCAGAGCAGCAACATAATGTGCCTCGGTGCAAGCCAGCTGGCTCTGGGCTTGGCCCCATGTTTTGTTATGGCCTCTCAACACCGTTCATAACTTTACTAGCCTAGACAATTGTACCGAGTAAATGAAGCGTACTCTCGAGGTAGCATTCTCAGAGAGCAAAGAGTGAGCTCCTTACAATTTGCAAATGTGTGTGAGCCTACTTTGCTTGGAACAGATAATGTTTATTGATCTGGTAATAAAACGTTCTACACCTCATTAAAGTATGTGGGAATATACGGTTAGCATTGGTATATCGATTATTTCGTGGCCTATCAAACACAGCAGTCATGTCCTTTCGAAATATAACCCCTTGTGAACATCGCGTCCCCGATATCCAGCTGGCGAGTGATGTTGCCAGCAGAAATCGTGAATGAGCCCCATTCCCAATTCTTGATAATCACAGCACTAGGAGATCCAGCAAATAGGCGCCAAATCAATAGACTCTGTTGCTGTGTCGGGTTCGACGACTTGCCGATAGACTCTGCTGACCATAGCAATACTCCCTTACACTGCATCAATCTGTAACATTGAATTCCCTTATCAGATCCTACTGTAACACGCTATGGTACCCGATGATGTGCAATACTATGGTACCCGGTAATGTGAAATACTATACTACAACACACGCTAACGCGCTGTACTGTGCTGTGCTGCACTGCTCGTCAGGAGACTGCAGCTAACTACACGTAGCACATTGGATACTCGTTCGGTACAGTGACGCTGGCACAACAACGCAGCTTGCACAGGCGTATGCCGCACCAAAGTGCACTACACTGCGCCGTACCTGAGCGTAGTGTACAGCATTGCCGCGGTTTCGGGGTCTCTACGCGCTGTGCTGTCCTGTCTTCCGTATAATAAACCTTTAACACATACTGCTAATCTCCGACACCACACCTCCAGCACAACCACAAGCACAATGGACGGCTACAGGGGCAAGCGCGCGTCCGTGTCCTTCGCACCGCAGCGCAACAACGGCAGGCAGCCCGGCGCCGACGACGGCTACTCGCCCATGTGCTCCCCGCTGGACTTCAACGCGTACCAGGGGAACGCGTACCAGAACAGCATGCTCCAGGGCAACAGCACGCTGCAGGGGGCCGGTATGCTCCAGGGGAAGCACGCCTACACGACAGATTCGCGGCCCAAGAGCACGCTGTGTTCCTACGAGGCCCGCTGGCCGCTCTTCGCCCTGGACTGGAGCATGGACGACCTCGTGTGTCTCGGGTCTTACAAGGAGGACAGCCGCAATAAACTGCAGGTCTTGGGCTCTGCGGACCTCCTGCAGTGGGGGAGCGTCGCGGAGTGTGCGGTGACGTACCCGGTGGCCGCGGTGCAGTGGCTGCCGAGCCACTTGCATCCGAGACAGCTCGCGACGGGGAGTGACTCCCTGAGGGTGTGGTCCCTGAGTGACGAGAGCGGTACGCTGCAGGAGCAGGTGAACCTGTCGCTGTGCAAGTACAGGAAACAGCACAACACGGCAAAACAGACCGCGGAGAGCGACAACGCGGTGCTGGGCGAACTGCCCCCAGTGACGTCCTTCGACTGGAACGCAGTGGACAACAATCTGCTCGTCTCGAGCTCCATCGACACGACATGCATAGTCTGGGACCTCCAGAGCGCAAACTACGTCAAGACGCAGCTCATCGCGCACGACAGCGAGGTCTACGACGTGCGGTTTCTGACGAAGTCGACGCAGTTGTTTGCCAGCTGTGGTGGCGACGGCTCCGTGCGTGTCTTCGATCTGAGATCCCTGGCACACTCCACCATCATCTACGAGCCCAGCCCTTCCACCGCTACGGGGGTCGACAACGTCAACGACGCCGCAGAGCAGAGCAACGCGCTGCTGAGACTCGAACCCTCCCCGACGGACGCCAACGTCCTCGCGACGTTCGTGGCGGACTCGAACAAGATACTTATTCTCGACATGCGCAACCCGGAGTCCCCAGTGGTCACTCTGGAGGGCCACTCGGGCCCCGTGAACCAGATCAAGTGGCACCCGTCCCGCAGAAACGTCCTCTTGTCCTGCGGTGACGACTGTCAAGTGCTCTGCTGGGATTTGAACTCGACTCTCGCCACGGCAGGCACGATATCACCCGTGCCGGCCACGGGGAGCAAAGAGGACGTTAGTTTCTTGGGGGGTACTGGTGTGGGCTTAACAGGGGCCGGTACGGTTTCGTACACGCCGGCACAGTTCTACGCGGCCGGTTCGCAGGAGATCAATAATATCGTGTGGAGACCGCAGCGGGGCGACTGGTTCGGGTCCGTTAGCGGCAAGAGGTTCCAAAACGTCAGGGTATTGTGAGTGATATTTATGTATGATGTTTGTAGACTTTGATATATTTGTAAAATGTGATGAAATTTATTTTTGGTAGCGTTTTGGTGTTGTTGAACAGAGCCAAACTCCAGCAAAATTGTAAACAAGTTAAAGTATACACTGTTGCGAACCAGTGCTCGCTTCCGATGAATGTTGGATTCATTCTCTTAAAAAAGAGGGATATTCCCTGTGGAAGAAACCATAGTGAAAAAGGAAACAGGTGTACACTGTTGACTTCCACGATTTAATGAATTACATTCGTCAATAAGATGAAATGCGTCATGGGAATAAGCTGAAAGTGAACTACATATGCCATTCTATCAGGATGGGATGTTAATAAAGTGTTGTAATAGTAGAAATTTTTTTCTTTCTTCTTGGGCCTTATATTAGTCCTGTAACTGGGTTAATCTAAGAATGAAAATAACTAACATGCAGTTTTGAGCGATATTCGCCCCTTCAACAGACAGCTGTACTGTACCAAAATTGTAATGTTTTACACTGCTTCTCAATCCATTGAACATACATCTAATAATAATAAACATACCTCAAACCTAACTAGAATTATATCGGACGACACAATACTAGAACCTTAGTTCTTGACACAAACTGTCTACAATAACAAGATGGTATAAACTTCCAACACACCCTTTTCAAATCAAGAAAATACTAATGCAATCTCTAGAATGACCTATCGGAATATGTATAATGCTATATGAACTTTATTTAGAACAATAAATAACCCATCACCATGACGAACAACATCTAGCTCCTGCCTCTGTAGCTCCTTTGAGTTCTTCTTCTACGATACGATTTACGTTGTCTCCTTTGGCCCGTCCTACCCTTTCGAACATTAGTCTCTGACGGTACAGAAGTTAAATGATTAGCTTTAATTTGACGGACGATTTCAGCGTTGTCTCGTACTTCTCTTGGATCGGGTCTGTAGGATGTGTTTGGCCTGGAATAGGTATTTTGTCGGGAGGCCATTGGTATCCTATGTGGCTTGTCTGTAGCAAGTAACCTCCGCTTATTCAGAACTTCAACAAATGCTGGATCATTGCTAGCATGCGGCGTATTATTGTCTCCTAATGATGGCTGTGTAGTGGGCTTCTTTTTCCTCTCTTTAAAGAAAATCATCTTGATCACATACGACGGATCTCTAAGATCCCTCGCGTTGGGACCTACCTGGACGTAATTGGATGCAAACCCCATATTATTGGTTATTGAATATTCTTGTATTATTCGCAAAGTAATTAAATGGAAGAAAATCCGTTCAATTTCAGATTTACTAAAATCCTTACCCTTGCCATGTTGTTCAAGAGTATCGTGATTAGCTTGCACAATCTTTATCATCTTTGAACCTCTTAAAATATCTTGACAGTAACTAGTGGTCACTCTTTGGTCTTGAATCGAGGAAACCAGTTGAACTATAATAGACGCCAACTCCGTTATATTTTTTTCTTCCTCTTCTACCTCATTGCTCCCTTGACCACTCAAAGTTAACGAGGTAATGCCGTCGTCGTCGTTTCGGTTGTAACAATTATCACAATTCTTATGACAATCACTAGAACTAAAGTCTTCATTGAAATAGGAAAGGACTAACTTTCTTCGGCATTCAATCTTGTTATCGCAATATGTCATAACCTCTTGCAATTTATCAAAATGTCTCACCTTATTTTCTTTATCGAGGTTTTTATCTCGCTGAATCATCTTTTGTATTGTCCTAATATCTGAAAATGAATAAAACATAATACAATATGAAAACTTGCCATCTCTTCCAGCACGACCCGTTTCTTGATAATAATTCTCCAAGGTTCTGGGAACCGTGTAGTGAAACACAAACCTGACATCAGCCTTATCAATACCCATACCAAATGCAATTGTCGCAATGATTACTTGGATCTTATTACTTTGCCACTGCCTCTGTACGGACAATCTATCATCTGAGTCCATCCCCGCGTGATAAAAATGGCAGCTTATCCCATCTGCCTGTAGAAAGGCTGCTAATTTTTCACAAGCCGCCTTTGAATGACAATATATTATTCCAGTCTGATTTCGAAAAACTTTTTTGATATAACTAGCAATTTTTGAAACACTGCTCTTATCTTTCGGCATTACTTGATAAAATAAATTATCTCTGTTGAAACTCTGCCGAAGAATGACTGGGTCACGCAATCTAAGATTCCTGATGATATCCTGTTGGACATGCTCATTCGCAGTGGCGGTTAGGGCAATTACAGGGATCTCTGGATAATTCCGTTTAAAGAAGTCCAATTCTTTATAATCAGGTCTAAAATCATGACCCCAATTTGACACACAATGCGCTTCATCGATGACAATTCTAGCGAGTTTATTCACCCTATATAATGTTTCGATAGCTTTTTGACACTGTTTCGATGCCTTAACCATCTCTGGTGAAATATACACCATATCCAACTTCCCATTTATCAACAAATTGAAAGTTTCTTTCCTTTGGGCTGCTGTGTTCTTAGAACTAAACATGGAGGCTTTGATATTCAAGGATAGCAAATTTTCTACTTGATCCTGCATCAGAGAGATCAAGGGTGAAATCACAATGGTTGTTCCACTATTAGCACCTGATTTGATAATCGCTGGTAATTGGTAACAAAGAGATTTACCACCACCTGTAGGCATAAGAACGAAAACATCCCTACCTGAAAGTGTAGAGTTTATAGCCCTTAATTGGTTTGGTCTAAAATCTGTCAGATGGAAAACGTTCTTCAGCTGATAATATAGTTCATCACACCAGGGGAAGTTTCTAATAGCTTCTTCCTCCTCCTCTATATCGTTTGTTTCTGCACGTTGTAATTGGGTATCGCTTAAAATAGGAGGCAGTTCTACAGTATTTCGTTCAACAATCTGTCGGGAATTTGTTACTGCGGTTATTATTAGATCGTCTTCAATTTCACTTTCATTCTCATCTCCAATCGAGGCAGGATAAATCGGATTATTATCTCTTTGCTCATCGAAATCCTCCAGGATCTCAAAATCTTCACCAGATGCGTTATCGTACGGAGGGACATTACTCTTGACAGGGGACGATCGAATAATTTCGAGATCTGTATGTAATTGCCCACTTTTACCGTCCAAATCATCATACATATTATATTGGAAGATATCATCGTCGTCACTTTTTTCATCTTGTATACCATACTTCTCACTCACTCCTGTTACTTGTTGTTCAGTATCACTGTTTATAAAGAACCTTGATTCATCCATTTCTATTTCAGATTCAGTCGAAACAGAATACTCAGATATCTCATCACTAACTACAGATTTTTGGTTTATTACTGGAGGTGCTTGAATGGCGGGTGCCTTCCCTGTGAGTGTGCCCACAGGAGTCAGCTGAGATAAAATTTGCTCGTCATGACCGACGAAACCTGGTGAGAGAAGCGATATGTTCTTTTGTAAATTTGCGATGGCTAAACTAATCTCACTCAAATTGGGATTAATTATCTCCTTCAACCTAGCCTCCTTCTCATCCTTAGAAAGCTTGGTTGACTCAATAACGTCGCACTTGTCATTTAATAGCGATATGAACCGCTTATACTCAACAATCAACGACGATTGCAATGAAATGAAGTAATCCTTCTCTTGCAAATCATGGTCTCTAGCAATACAACCTCTCTTTATAGTAGAATCATGCAACATACTACTACATAGATTGGCATACCTTAGAGACTACCAGATGGCTATAAAAAGGTACAACATAGATTGTTCAAACTGAAATTACTCAGTGTTCGAGATGAGATAAAAGTTCATCAATGTAAGGCAAAAAAAAAAGATAAAACTGGAATCTACACCGATACTTCAAAACCGCAAATGAAAGGGGACTCGCATCTACGCTTTTGAAATACATATGTTGTGAGGACAATAAATTATCATAACCATACCATACTCTCGAATCGCTTTCTGAAGAATACAAACCTTTCAAACAAGAGAGGAAGGAACTAAAATGAGAGTAGACATCAGGACTATTATTCAATGGTTACCTTTCTTTAAAGTCTCTGTAAACTTAATAGGCCAGCCGCATTATTCTAGTAAAGGAAGAAATTACAACAAAAGTTGGTGAAGATTGGTCAAGGATGCTTTGAAGCAATGCTTCCATCACCTTGGCTACAGTGAATAGCCGCCCATAAAAGCACAAACTTGAAACCCTAATAATATATTAGGGCTCTAACAGAAAGAGATTTACTTAGAGAAAGAGGCATTAGGGTTCTCCGACAAAATACCGAATTGTTGTGAATAAGGCCACTATTGATTGTGCCTGAAAAATCCTGCATACCCTGAAACTTTTAGCCTCAGACAGGGGAGAAACATCGGGAGAGGAAATCTCTGAGCCAATTCGCGGCGAGGTGAATGCAAGACAAAGCAATGTGGGGAAAAACTCGTGCAGATAAACAAAATCTACGGGGTTACACCGCGAGGATTGATTGCCCGTCCGCCCTTTTAGAAAGCCCGCACCACTATATTTTCCGCAAAGAAAAAGAGTGTTCAAATGTTTTCGAATGGACTTTCCAATATTTCAGATTATCCTTCGTTTCCACTGTTCGCTGGGATAACTGGTGACTAGATTTTGAAGATACGCCTTTGTTTATCGTACGATTATTATTAAGGTGGAATTTTTTTTACTATCTTCTCTTTGCGGTTTGTAATTTAGCCTTCTTGTTGCTATTACCCATTTATTCCGCGGTAAACCCTCCATTATCCCGATTTAAATTTTTGATTCACTTTTTCCTTAGCATTTGACTTTATTAAGAACAGACGTATTTGACATTGATAATTGCATTGGTAGACACACACACAGCTACTCACGTTATTTCATACTTTGCCATAGGTACGCTGTTTATGCATTTGATACCACAGCAAAATACTATTATAATAAGACAATAAAATAACTCCTCTACAAGTATGAGCAGGGTGTTGACTAATCTAGACCAGGCCTGCGATATTTGCAGAATCAAGAAACTTAAATGTTCAAAGGAGAAGCCAGCATGTGCGAAATGCCTCAGAAACAATTGGCATTGCATCTATTCGCCGAAGGTTAAGAGATCTCCATTAACAAGGGCCCATCTTACAGAGGTAGAGAACAAATTATCACATCTTCAAAGTCTTTTCGATAGGATATACCCCAACCAGAACATCAATACAGTCTTGGAAAATTCCTTCATGAAGAGTAACGATACTAGCGACGGAAGTACGAGTCACACTATAGAGAAAACGAGCAGTGAACGTACTAGCCCGTCCACGGAACCATCAAGAATCGACATCAAAAGTAAACAACTTTTGGATCCTGTTATAGATAAGAGTTCAATACCGTCTAACCTTCTGTATGGGTTTGATTGGACAGAAATGCAAAACATTCGTTCTAATAAAGATGACCAAAAAGATACTGCCAATTATAATTCTGTCTATGGGACCAGTAACTTTGGACAAATAGTAACGAACGCCGACCATTCTGGATTTTATGGTGCAGCTTCAAGTGTATCACAGTTACGTTCACTAAAACCTAGCATACAGAACTATATCAGTACAACGGCATTAACACACTTGGTTGGTTCCTCAACTTCAAATAATAATATTAATCAGCATATCTCTAATAATGATACAAATACCAAAATTAGCTCTGGAAAAGGAGAACAAACATCTATAACATTTGATAAACACTTTCTATCGAAGAGGACAACTACCAAAAGATTTATAAATAATTATTTTGAGAAATTCCATCCATACTGTCCTATCTTAAACAAAAATGACTTTATGTCTCACTACAATGATAAAACTAATAATATTACTACTATTAATAAAGGGACTAGTGATACTGATAAACCTATTGATAAAAAAGAATGGCAACTCCTGTTACATATCGTGTTAGCAATCGGTTCATGGTTCGAGGATGGTGATTCAACAAATGTTGATCAGTTTTACTATTGCAATGCCCAAACTTATTTGAATGATTCCAAACTTCTGTTATTTTCAAGTTCGATTAGTTTGGTTATAGCTCTGCATTTATTATCCTTATATCTAACCCTCAAAAACTCATTACTAGTAAATCTAAACTCGGCATATCAGTTTAACGGATTATCCGTGAGAATGGCATTATCTCTGGGTCTAAACATCCGTAACTTTGACATAAACAAGGATAATCAACCAATGTTAAAACAGAGAGAATTGATTTGGAGCTCACTGATAAACCAAGAGATCGCTCTGAATATACTATTAGATAGACCAAATCTACTTAACAACTTCCATTTCATTGATTTTAAAAGTTCGAATATCGATACAGATAAACAAGAAAAGAATTCAAGCAACGATCTGGAATTTCATATACAAACAAAAATGAATCAATCCTTCATAACAAAATTGAATGAGGTTGAAGATTTTGATTACGAAAGTTTAGAATCAATCTACCATTTCTTCAAAACAGAATACAAGATTAATAAAGAGCTCAAATTTGGCTATCTGTTGGAATTGCAAAAAATATCCCTGATTAATTTTGTAATAAAAAAGTTTATCAGTCTCAATGATAAAATTCTTAGTGAGAACTTCAACGAATTACTTTCTTTAACAAAGGAAATCAATCATGAATTCATCAAGACCATCGATATACATATAACAAATAATTTCAATCAACTAACACCCTTAGCCTCATGGTCGACAGTTAATAATCTATTCGAATTTTCAATTACACTGTTAAGAATATTTTTCACCTGTCTGAATTCTAACGAAAGCTCAACCAAATCCAAATGGAACGAAATTATCGTAATTTTGAAGTCAATTACTAGATACTTCCACATCTTTAAGAATCTCAACTTTCTACCACATGCCATGTTAGACATCCACTTAAATCTGTTAGAAAATATCATACTAACATTTGACCAAGGAATAACTGCTTATAACACACCTACTTCTACTACGATAACACAGCTGTCTCCACAAGTACCTGTACCTAACTTTATGAATAATAGTACCATACATAATCATAATGGACAGCACATGACAATTGCTTCCCCCAATCTGCACTCTAATAGTTTGGGTAACAATTCACCGGGTCAGCTTACTGCTGGATCTCCACAATACAAACCTACAAGGAGTTATACTGATCTAATGAACTTATTATCAACAAAAGCAGGAAACTCATCTCCTTCTCCATATACACAGCCGATGCTCAATCCGACCGGCCTTACTGCTGCTCCACAGATTAATCCTATTGCTATCAATATACCGAATGTCGCACAAACAATATACGAGAATTTTCCAATGGCTGTTCCAGATAACGGAACTATAATGAGCAATAACCACGCCAATCCTAACAATACCGTTGCGACAAATCCTCTCCTACCGACAAACCCAAACTCTCCATTCTCTTCAATGTTCGGTGAAACTCAAGGGACAATATCAAATCCAGTAGGCACACCTACCACTATGGCCACCATGCCTAATAATATGAACTGGAACGATAGCACGGCATTTAATGCACTGGGTTTCACTAGTGGTTTGTTCAATACTACCACTATGGATGACGTTTACAACTATTTATTTGACGATAATACCGTATCACAAGAAATATCTACGAATGCAAACTCACCAAACAACCACCAAAGCCCCAACACGGTTAAGCAAGAAATACAGCAACCTCCGGGCCATCCACAAACATACACCTACCAACCGTCTCCATTACAAAATAACTTAAGATCGACAATACACTCCCCCTCACCACATAATAGACCGCATCAATGATAACAGACAGTCCTCTTTATATTCTTCAGCTCTACGTGTAACCATTATATACAAACTCAGCATATAATTCTCTACCCTAAGAGAATGTACCATTCACCTCCTTTCTGATGCCTCTCTGTCCATAATTTGGACGTGAAACAACCCGGTTTAGTCATTACGCAGTACGTCGAACGCCTTTCCAGTTTCTATAGATAGCCTATTCTTTTTATAGCTCTTTTTCATTGTTGCACTGCCATTTCTTCGAAGTTTTGAAAAACATATTTCGACAAAATGTTTGAAGCTTTTAAATACATTCTCCCTAAAATCTTGTGATTCTTAGATAGAATCAGAATTGAATAAAACGTAGACCCCATCGAGATCTAAAATGGCAAGGAAACAGAAGAGAAAGAATAAGAATGCAAGGAAGGTAGGTGTGCCGCAAAAGCCCGAGGTTTTAGAACCAAAGGATGATGCTGATCTGTCAGTTGCAAATGACACCCCAGCGTCAATGTTGAATGGTGATGCCGAGGGGACAAATCCTGCAGACGATGACACAGTTGGTGAAGAAGCCTTGGGGCAGGGAGATGTGGCTGGTGCTGCTGACGAGAATAAAGACGCTAAAAATGAAGACGAAGATGAGGATGTCGATGAACCTTCGGAGAAATTTGGAGTAATTGAGGGTGATACAGTTGACGAACAACAGAACACTGAAGAAGAAGAAGAACCGTTAGGCGAATCGGAAAATACTGAGAATGATACGATCCTTGAACAGAACGAACAAACCAAATACGCTATGGAAGAAGATAGACCTTCGATGGAAGATGAGCTATCAGACACAAATACTTCTGTAATTCAGGATCAACTAAATAGTGCCATTGAAAAAGAGGGAAGTGAATATGAGAATGAGGAGGACTTTAACGCGTTACCAGAAGATGCTCGGGGCGATATTGATGTAGTTTCACAACATGCTGAAGATCCAATCGTGAAAAGTTCTTTAATCGATTATACTGCTGACACTAAGGTATCAAATAACCGACAGAACATGGAAGAAGACTTTCCCACAAAATTAGACGATCTTAACACAAATAACACCACTGCACATGACGACATACCCGACAGTAATGCGACTATTTCAAGTGGCGGTAGTCTCGAAGAAAATAGAGAATCCTACCCCAAAGAGAATGAGAACGATTACATTGAGGAGAAGGACAATGCCCTCTCCGAACAGGAACTTGAAGACAGTGAAGTAAACCAATCCGGTATCCCTAATGAAGAATCGCAAGAAAATGAAACAGCTAATGAGGTAGTTGCAGAGCACAGGGAGCCAATAAGTGATTCAGAACAATATAATACAAATGATGCTATCTTAGAAAGGGAAGGTAATAAGGAATTCTTAACAACTACGGATGTTCCCGAGAATGGCCAAATTCACGAGGAACCTACTGACAATCCAGATTCAGAGAGTTTAGATGAAATTGATTTTACGGATTCTCTCAAAGGTAGGCACCTTCCAGAGAATATTCAAAATATCTCAGGAGAATCTGGGTATATGACACCAAATGATCAGCAAGCCCCTCCACCATTGCCAGTTAGACGTGAAAGCATCGGCACTGATGAAGAATCATTTGCTGCCTCAAGTCCTCCAATGTTACCCAAGAGAAACGCAATATCCCCTAATGCATATTCCAGGGGAGCACCAATACCTGGCGTTCATACTACCAAAAATGCTGTCCCACCTCCACTCGAAGAGGAAATGAAGTCTGCCACCTTTAGAAAGAACGTTGAGAAAATCGAAAAATCACAGAGACGGTCACATCGTCATCCACACACATTGGTCCCATCTAGCCCAGTAGATTCAGCTGCCGCTGATCTCAATCTTATTGTCAATAGATTTAGAGTATCAAGCGTTCAAATAGAAGAGATACAAGCATCGGCGAGGGAAGACTTTGAAGCCGGTCAGAATATTTTAAAATCTTCTTATAGCGAGATTGTGACACATGAAGAAGAATTAGATGAAGGAGAAGATATTGAATGGAAAGAAGCCCGTAAGACCAATTGGGCTTTTTGGACGAGAGTTGTTAATGACTTTGGCACTGTCGCAAACCAAGAACCAGAAAAACTTGAAGAAGAAATTACCAATGGGATTCCAAGACAAATTAGAGGGGTAATATGGCAATTAATTGCAAATTCAAAATCGCAAGAAATGGAAGATATTTATGAGACCCTTTCCAAGACCGATAGTCCGCATGAGGCTAACATCAGAAGGGATCTAAAGAGGACAAATTTTATACCTGAAGATAAGAACGAGTCGTTATACAAAATCCTGAAGGTATACTCTGTTTATGATCCTGACGTTGGTTATACCCAAGGGATGGCTTTTATGGTCACACCATTGCTGCTTAATTGCAACAGCGAGGCTGAAGCATTTGGTTTGTTAGTCGCCTTGATGAAACATTATAACATTAGGGAGTTCTTTGTTCCCGGAATGCCAGGATTAATGCTAATGTTATACCAATTTGATCGACTGTTAGAGGAAAGTGCGCCTTCATTGGCTACACATCTAACACGGGAAGGTATCCGATCTAGCATGTATGCTACTCAGTGGTTCTTAACAGTTTTTGCGTATAAATTCCCCTTAGAATTTGTTCTGAGAATTTTTGATATTATATTCTTCGAAGGTATAGAATCGCTTTTAAAATTTGCAGTTAATCTGATTATAAAGAACTCCGATCAATTAATAGGCCTAAAATTTGATAGGTTGCTGAATTTCCTCAAGAATGAGTTGTTTGAATATTATCTTAAGGAAACTGCAAAGACGAGTGATACCGAATCTGTTATCCAAACCATCCCTAGTGGATCAGTAAATAGTGCATCCAGTAATCAAGTCAATATGAAGACCTCGACAGACAGTAATTATAATGTTAACCTATTTGTCGAGGATGCCATGAAAGAAGTTCACATTACTCCAATTTCTCTACATCGGTACACGTCTGAGTTCGAAACGATTAACCAAACGGAAAGAAGAAAAGAAGATGAATATGAAGAGATAAGAATCAAAAATTTCCAACTACAAAAGGAAGCAGATAAGCTATCCCATGATTATAGAATATTAAACGAGGAACATATTAGCATCGCTAAGGACCTAATCCAATATCGGTTGAATATCGAGACGTTGTTGGATGAGAATAATGATCTAAAATCGACACTGTCTGATTTACAAAAACAATTAGACGAAGAAGTGGCCAAGGAACATGTTCCAAACCCAGATGCTGCATTACCGATCAATCTAAAGCAAGATTTGGAAAGAACGAAGAAGAGGAATACGGAAGTCACCGCTTTGAATACATTGTTACAAGAAAGGGTAGATGAATTGCAAAAGACAGTAAGAGATTTGAAAGGTGTTAATAAGACGTTCGCCAGACCTACACCTGTCTCTCATAGTGCACACGTTTCAAGCAATAGCCCCAAGGAAAGTACACCTGCAAATGGAGCTTCTTCCACTTTCAGTAGCGGTTGGTCTGGCTTTAAGAGAGTCTTTAAGAAGGACTAGTAATCTGCTGTAGTATATAATTCAAGGTATCAAGAAAACTTCTAAAGAAATGATGCTCAATCCTATGGTTTTACTATTTCAGTCCCCGGTGACACGATGGTAGGTCCTTAAGCAAGTTCAACTTCAAAATATTTTGTGACGGCTAAACCCAGACATTTTTAAAAAAAATGTTTGCCGAGTCTGATTTTGAAAAAAACTTCCAAAAAGGGAAAAAATAAGCTGTGGGCTAGGAACAAATTAATTTTCCCTTCTAACGGCAGCGAGACTCCCGGCCGAGCCAGAGGGGGATCCCACCGACTTCGCAGGGAGCCACTTGGCAGTTTGGCCCACTCTGCGAGGCGATGTTTCCCTGTAGCAAGCGAAATTTCCAAGGTCTCTACGATATTCTTGAATAATATACTATCCATATACAAATCTGGTTCATTTTTGGAGACTTGATAGTGCTTTACTAAGTGACCAAGAACATATACACAAAAATGGCTGCAACTGGTATGTGAATAGATTAGAGATGAAGTGTAACAACGAGACGAGTGAGAGACATTGAAAACACAGATAATGAGAGCAGATCAATGGATAAATCGAACATGTAGGAGATAGGATAAGATGCTCATCGTGGACTTTGAAAGCATCCATAAACGGATAGCCACCCCTATACAGTTGAGCATTCAGACACCATGCTAGCTGGCAAGAACTACTGATGAAATACAGAACCAAGATACCGTTCGATGATACAGCAGAGCATACCTTTTGATAGATGGAATCAATAAATGTGTTATCACAAATGAACTCGTTACACAGGATTTACAATCTTAATAACTTCAAATTACTAACATTCTATATTTAATGATAAATGAAAAATTATCGTTATACCATATTTGAATAGGTATCGCTATTGGTTTAAACAAGGGTAAGAAGGTTACCCCAATGACCCCAGCTGCTAAGATCTCTTACAAGAAGGGTGTTTCTTCTGAAAGAACCAAGTTCGTCCGTTCTCTAGTCAAGGAGATTGCCGGTCTAGCCCCATACGAAAGAAGATTAATCGATTTGATCAGAAACTCTGGTGAAAAGAGAGCTAGAAAGGTCGCCAAGAAGAGATTAGGTTCTTTCAAGAGAGCTAAGGCTAAGGTTGAAGAAATGAACAACGTTATTGCTGCTTCTCGTCGTCATTAAACAAATTAATAGACCGCTGTCATCAACAATTTCTCAGTTCTGTTTATTAATCTAGTTCATAATATATATATGTATATGAATTCTGAAAATCTAAAGTAATTATATTATTCTAGTGCACACATTATTCCCTTCGTTAGTGAATCGGTACTTGTAACTGAGATAAGCTATCAATTAACGAGGAGATATCAAGCGACAGAAGATAATTCTGATAGGGCTTAATCTAATCATGTAAATCGGAATGAAGAACAAATAGTCAACATTCCAAATGATATAGCCTTCTATTTGTTTATTTATCTACACCCATCTCGTTATTGTCTGCTCCCAACTCAAACTCCTTAACATATCTTTATCAATTGAGAATCTCAACTTGAGATAGTGAATACTTGAACTTAAAATATCTTTATCAGTTGAGAATCTCAACTTGAGATAGTGAATACTTGAGCTTAAAATCGCATTTTCTACAAACACCCTTCCACAGCATATTACCCTAAGTACGGTAACAAGGATTTTTCATTTCACTTCCATTGATCTATCGTTCTTCAAGTACATACGGTCATGGACAGTGTTGAGCAAGTCTCCAAAATCACCAGTACGATACAAAGGACTGACATCAACATAACTCAAACAGCTTGGCAAAACAATCACAGGCAGAGCAAGGTGTGACTCCCGAATGCCACAATCTGGGAAACGCAACCCGCGATCCTTACAACAAGAGCCACACAAGAAACAAGGTGTAAATCAACGATCGACAAGACTGTAGACGTGACAACCACAGTAACCCTTGCAGTTCCTCCCCCCTTTCCAAGATGGCAATCACACATGTGAACATGACTCTTAGGACATCGGCACCTCCGCGGTCAAGACAAGTAAACAAGTAAACAAACGGATAACCACCACAGTCCCCCACCCTCGGGGTGCAGCAGGGCAGCAGGGCATTAATAATACTCCTCCACTGGTTGCAAGTTGGGGTGCCCGGAACTGACTCCGCTGGCCGCTGTCAGAGACGGAAACCGTCACGGTACCAGTTTTACTAATCGCAGTCGGAATTGGAGTATGAGTAATCCCTCCGAATTCCGTTCCGAGCCTCGGGGACGGATTTCCACACCACGGGAGCGCTTCCCGCGGGTTCTCGGCGGTTCGGCAGAGATCCCACGGGTTCCAGGCGGAAATACCACGGGATCGCACCTTGCCTAGACGGGCGGGGAACGGTGGAATTTCCTCCCCGCGGAGCCTGGGCAAGCCAAAGACGGACGGGAACCCAGAAGGAGACGGTGCGGCTGTGGGGATTTCTCCAGGCAGGAAATCCCAGGCGGGAAAGCGGGGGGTTCGGGCCGAAACGGCGGTGCTGCAGGCGGGGGCCACGGGGGTCACGGGTTATTTTCGCGTGTCTTTTCCCGCTTTTCCCACAGTTTTCCGCTGTGGTGGAGACCTCCGCGGTTGTTTTGTTTCTTTTCGGTGATATTCTTGCGGTTTCTGGCGGCTTCTTGCAGTTTCAGAACCGGGAGTGTGATGAAAAATCTGCAATGATGACACATATTTTCCAATTTGTCTTTGTAATCCTTTACAGTCATTATTATGACTCTACCTTGTTCACCCGTTTTTGATTGATTGATTGCGATCAGCCAGGTGCGGTCTTGCGAATATATATAGCTTAGCTTTCTTATCAACAGTAGGAGTTGTGTCCTAGTAATCTTATATTCTCTCTAGCATACAGATAACCATCCAACAAATATATTCTATATATTTACCTATTATTGAATTCCAATAATATACCGAGCAACTTTAATCGAAGCGCCTTTCTCCACAGGAACACTCCGTTATATCATAAATATATCTCTCAAAACAGCAATGTCTTCTGCCAACTCATATTATTCTGCCCTACCACAGGAAGAGGAGCTTTTCCCCCTAACGTTTACACAACAAAGCAATACCACAGAAATACCTCCAATTCTATCAAACAGTTATAACAGTGACTCTGATTCTGATTCTACGTCATCCTCTTACAACGATGATTTGCTATTAAACTCTCTACAACTGAATAACGAATTTGGTTACTACCATTCGGACAAGTTGATAGATAACACTCAATACCAAATAAATACAGGAGACGATTTGATCTTCGAACTGGACGACCAGTTTCTTTCTACATTCAAGGTGTCTAACGAGAAGAGACAAATAAATAGTGCTGAACACAAGAAGAGGGACCAAATACCCTTGGAATCTATTCCAGATGCCTTTGCCAACGTTGCCCAACAGAATTACAGATTATGGTTGTCGTCGGTTTAGAAGTAAACTGGACTAAACTATCATCGGTTCAATACTCAACTATTATACATTCTTCGCACATCTCGGCATTCTTATCGGCATCTTCAGGTTTCTCAACGGCAAACTTTTTAATTAACTAATTCGACTATTAAATAAATATTGTATAAAATATTAATAAAAATATCATCATAGACTCTCAACATTATTTTGCACCCTTTTCTATCTGATATGCATGGATATTCAATGAAACTATGTGTCTATTTCACATTCACGATGAAATGTAATATTCAATGAAACTACGTGTCTATTTCATATTCATGATGAAACGTGATATTCAGGATCCAATACAAAAACACACGTTACTAAAACACTACACGCAAATGTTACGAGGAGTAAGGACCAACAGGCTCAATTCTACAATGCTGGGACTCCTGCCCTGATGACCCTTGCGATGCCCACGATCAGCCTGTAAAATCTCTGGGAAAAATTCATATTTTCTTATTCGTAGGAGAAAAATACGTGTCTCACCCATTTTTTCTTTTCTCCAGGTGAATAACTAATCAACCATCGAAATTTGTATTTATAAGCAGACATTTTAATATATATACACATATCGACTTCGTGTATATCGGGGCAGTGAACCGAATCTCTACTACAGCGGACAGAAGATACAGCTCCGGCGTATAGAGAAACTTACAGGGCTCTGATCGTCTCTCAACATCAGATTAGCTATTAATTTCTACTCAAATTGCTCCACAGATCCACAAACATGTTCAGACCACAGTTGACGGCTGGAATCGGTAGAAATTTCGCAAACGTGTCGAGATCCGTCTCGAGAAACTTCATCACAACGCGGCTTATCAACACGGCTGCCCCCCGGATGACAGTCCAAATGAACAACACACTTAATACCCTGACGAGGGGCGGCTCGCGCGCCTTCTCGACATCGAATATAGCAAACCACGGCCACATGAAGACACCAAAACAAGGCGAGGAATTAAACGTGACGTTCGTGTTGAAGGACGGTGAACAAAAGACGTTTGAAGTCGCAGAGGGGGACACACTGCTGGATATCGCACAGGGACATAACTTGGATATGGAGGGTGCCTGTGGTGGGTCGTGTGCGTGTTCGACGTGCCACGTCATAGTGGACCCGGACTATTACGACGCGATACCGGAGCCGGAGGATGATGAAAACGATATGTTGGATCTGGCGTACGGGTTGACGGAGACGAGTAGGCTTGGTTGTCAGGTGAGGATGGCGAAGGATATCAACGGGATAAGGGTCGCGTTACCACAATTGACGAGAAACGTCAATACAAGCGACTTTGATTAAGGTGTGTCTTTAATGTAAATAGCCAGGCCAATAGGACTTCAACCAAAGAAGCACAACTGCATAGAAAAGAACTGCATTCCCATTAACGAAAAGACAAAAGTTATTGTATTCCACTAGGAAGCTGCACCTATGTATATATGTAATTATGTAAATAGATGGGTAATATATTTATATTATTGGAGGGAGAGTGCTGTGCTTGGGAGAAAAGAACTTTGGGTTTGTGATAGCAAAGACCTTTCTTTCAAATTGACAATTGGTAATTATAATCTCTAAGGACGCTTGATATTTTTGGAATCACACGAACGACCTTAAATGTCGCCACATGATGGTCTGTAATGAAATAATTTCATCTCATCAATCGTCCCTAGAATCATATAGAAACAATCCAATTCAAAAACAAACCCTTTCCGTTTCCATAAAATAAGATTTCTTAAGGAATACAACACCTGGAGGCACCATGACACGGTCCCCAAATCGCCAGGAGGATCGACTGTGCTGTATTAAAACTAATAATCGAGAGTGACGTTAAATCAAAACTGCACGTGACGGAAAAATCAAAATGATTCGAGGAAGAAATGTAAACACAAACAGATCTCGGCATCGAGTCGCTTTGGGAACCAAAAGAAATAGAGCCACATCGTACACTACCCAATCCCCAATGACCAAAGCTAGGGCGATGGATGTACATTTCAACGACATTACAAATAGAACGAAAAAGAAGGTCAGCAAATCTCAATCGAAGGGAAATGTCAAATATCTAAGTAAGCAAGAAGTAAATCGGATCTCTCAAGAGATTAGAATGAAGGAAGACGTCTCTAGAAAGAAACTTAAAATTAAGAAGGAGACCTCTGAAATTAATTCAGAGATTGTAAGGTACCAGACAAGACATGTTCCTGAGATGAAATATCAGATATCGAAAAGGCAAGTTATGTGTCGCAAGATTCAATCTCATTACGATAATGTTAACAAACATATCAACAACGTTGCTACACAGGTTTCTGACATAACAACGCGTAAAGAAGAAATGGAAAAGGAATTAAAACTCGAGTTTGAAAGGGCAGTCTCTACTAAACAGGATAGTTTCAAAATACAGTCGGATGAGTTATCAGAGAAGTACGAATTGGAATTGAAAGAATTAGAAAACATGCAACCAAAAGACGAATTAGAGATCGAAATCAACCAGCTACGGCAACAGATGCTCGATTCTTTGGAAGAATGCGATAACCTTAAGCTATCCAATCAGAGAACTCTTTTAGCAAAAGAAAAAGAACTGAAAGAACAAAATGACCAGTTTATAAGGGAAAAGAGAGAATTACTACAAGATTTGATAGAAAAGGGGAAATCTAGTCTCGAACAAAAAAAATCACTATTGGACCGAAAGGATGCCATCCAAAATTGTCTAGCAAGCCTCGAACATGATATAAGTGAATTGCAAGAACAGGTGGACAACCTGGAGACAGAGATGAAAATCCAAAACCAAAATAATACAGACGTAAAGAAAACCTTGAACGACTTAGATAATGAAACTCACACTCAGAATACAATTTTAAAAGAGATCCAAGAGACGGCAAGATTGCACGATGCAAAATACAACGCTCAATATAATAAAATGGAATCAGAATTAGCGAAGCGGAAAAAACTAGAAAATTCCATTGATGAATTGAAGGGATTTGTTCGTTGTTTTGCCTATGCAGATGCGGCAAAATTATCCGGATTCACAATCGAATATTCTGATAATCTGATCTTGAAAGATAATGACGACGAAAAATTCTATCCGTTTAGCCGCATTATGCCATCTATTGCGTTGTCTATCCCCCAGCTAATCTTTAGAGAATATAAACCGTATCATGACATGTGTCTCAAGGAAAGACAGGATTTTAGTCTATTCACCGTATCGCCCGAACCATGGAATTCATTTAAAGATCAATTTATCGAGTTTCTCTCACACGAGTACCGTGACAGCTTTGATATTACCATACAGAATGTGTTTCTATCTGATGATAAAATTTCAAAGGACTTGATACCGCGAAGGACAACAGAAGACGGTCCGACTTCATGCATAAATGTCAAATTCGACGGGAACCAACTAGTTTTAAATACGGAGGTATTATCTATGGATGGTTACATTACAAACAGGGGCTCCACCACTCTGCAATACGAATCATCCCTTGGTGTCAATTTATTGAAGTTCCAGTTTTTCGAAAAGCTCGACCAACAAAAGGATCCTATTAATTTTTACCTAATACAATTTGAATCTTTTGAGACTTTATCGAAATTACAGAACCATTTAGTTTTAAAGAAACCAATAGAAATAAGTCATGTGGGATACGTGATGAATAGGATCATTCATCACTTGAAATCTTGTTTCCTGTTCAACCTAGAAAGCGTGAATACGATTGAGGAGAATGGTGACAATTCTATACAAAATCTATTAGAGATTGCCGTAAGAATCGGTCAACTTCCAAACCCTAAAAAAGACACTGACACCAAACGATAGTTGGCGGAGACCAGTCATTATCATGCATGAAGGTTTTTTAGAGATTCATTATTTATCATTATACATTTATGTATGTCCAAAAGAACCTTTCAATGCCTTGCATTAGTCTTCTGTAAGAATATCCTTAATTAACCAATTTAATTCCTCCCTCGTTCCTATATTTCTGTCATCTAATGGCGCCGATATTGGTCGTTCGAGCGAAAATTCGGGCAAATCATCAATGGTGCTCTTCATAACCACTAGTTCATCATCATTATGCAATGCATTCATACCTAAATTGTGGTATAGTTCTGTGGTAGGCTCTATTGAATTTGGAAACATTGTCAATGCATTATATATATCCTCATTTGTTATGGAAATATTCGGTATGAACGCAGTATCATCCTTATCCTCTGTAGTAACACTCTTTCCGCCAACCTCTGTAACTGGGACATATACTCCGTCATCGTTCAAATCATAATAATCTGAATATTTTTTCGTTCGATATCTCACTGAATCAATTCCAAGTTCAACAATGCTTTTGAGATAGTAATCAAGGGCCACTGAGAGCAACTCAACACACTTCATATCAACATTACCCACCAGACCGTGTTCCCTTGAGATAGCTGTCATTTTCAGATACAGAGAATCCACATCGGGTAGTGAATAATTGTCTGTTGCCAGCGGCGCATTGAACCCGTTAACAATATCCTGAGACCACTCTAGCGGCGTCTTCAGATTGTTTGTCTTAATCCTCTTTAACGCTTCTGGGTTCGTCACTATTGGAATTTTCGGCACATTATTCAATCTCGCTTGCAACACCGAACAATATATAAATCCACGTTTTCCGGCTTCCTTTGTTATCATCTTCAACCTATTTCTATCGTCTATCGGCAAGGACATGACGATCTTTTTATACGTTTCGATTTGTGAATTGTGTTTATTAACTCTCTTCATGTTTTTATTTGCCCTGTCACCATCATTTTGAAACCCCCATGACCTATCTGAATTACCCAACGGAGAATCTCGAAGCGAATTGGTGAAAATCCCCAAGAGCAGTTGATTATGCAGACGTAAAAGTCGATGATGCGATGGCCCCCCTAACAGTTCATCCAATTCTTTCACCAACTCCTTCCTCGATAATTTCCCGAGGACAAAATGGCTAATGATTTGAGCGTATTTGATCCAATTGTCCTTCCCAAGCAACGCGGTCAATTCTTCAATCATGACCCCCAAATCTAACCTCTGTTTCGCCAAATCAAATTCCTTCTTCAGTATCGGCGATGTTATGGAACCACTGACACCCAAATGGTGGAGAGATACGGCGGACGGCGTGGAATGTAGCGCCTTCTGTATCTTTATCAGCGAGGGATTCCTCTCATGTCCAGACACCATCATACTGGAATCATTTGTAAAACCCGATGGGCTCATGGATTTATTACTCTGCTGCAGAGCCGGCATCTTCTATCTCACTTCTTCAGCTGACGTAATGAGTATTTCACCGTCGTTATGAGGTGCTGCAGTGGGTATTCTCGGCGGAAGAGGAACACCTGCGATAATAAAGTTACAACGAGGGAACACAGTCCTAGCACACACGGTCTACGTCTCTTGGAAGCCGGCAGCGAACCAGGCGTGTCAGTCACCTGTCGAGAGCCTCGTTCGAATCCCATATCGAATTTCATCGGAAAGTTCCAACTGAAAATTCACGTGATAAAGAGTGTAGTGTTACAAACGGCGACAGCTACGTACATACGGCGAGTTGCTCGCCTGGCAGGCCGTCCGCAAGCCCTGCTGGGCTGACGATTGGCCAGGAGTTGACTGGTAATAATTTAGAAGTAATTTGGAGAAATTGGCTGCCGTCCCTGCTTGCTGTAGAGGGCACGAGAGGAATATCTGTCCGCGTCGCTGAGTAACCGGTGCAATTCTGCGACTTCGGAGTCATGGCGGTCGCGCTCCCTGTCCATCTCTATCGAGAGGGATCGCAGATCCGACCTGAGTTCGTCGTTCTTGATGATCTCTTGGTCCTTGGCTATGTTTAGCTTGTTGACTGTCACTTCCAACTCGTAGATCCTGTCCTTTAGCGTGACGATCTCTTTACTCTTTGCGACCAGCTCGTCCTTCTGCCTCTTCTCGAGGGATTCCAGCTTGTTATTGATGTCGAACATACCGTTCGTGACTCTCTTCAAGTCGTTGTATTTACTTTGCAAACTGACGTATTTGTCTGTGATCAGTTTCGCCTGTTTCATCTCGTGTATCAGTTCCAACCGTATCCTCTCGTAGTTGGATCTGCAGTTATCATTTTCGTCCATCAATTCGTTGAAACCATCCTGCAACTCCAGCAACATCGCCTTGTTCGCGTCCAACTGATCGAAGAGCCCCTGATAGTCTGCTGCTGTGGATATGTTCTCGGTCGGGAACTTCCCGGGGACGTTATTGTTATAATTTGAAGTGAATGTTATCGTATCTTTATTAGAAATGTCCATTTTCCTCCTTTCTCTGTGGAAGAGCTTAGCCAATATGGAGGTATCATTATCCTCCTCGTTCTTATTTACATCGGGCGGTCCACTCAAATTGTCCCTAGGTTTTCGTTTATAGTTGAACGTATCCGTGACCGTGTTATCGTTATGCAGTTCAGAGCTCACGGGACCGCCTCGCACAGCAGGGGGACGTAACGAGACCGGGCTCAACAGCCGGGACAGCTCCTCGTTGGTGTCGACATCAGAGGGCAACAGGTCGTATCGTCTATAAAAAGATGTATCCAACCCGTCGAGAGAGTTAGATCTGGACCTCACCGCACGCCTGTTTGTGGACCTCGCGTGGAACCGATAGTTTGTATCGTCTTGACTGTATGCGGGCCGCCTCTCCTGACCCATCCTCCTTGCGTTCCTGTACTTCTTTGAGGGCGACTGTTTCTTCCCGAACAGCGCATCGACCGTCCACTTGAAGAGGCCCGATGACGCCGCAGTGTTACCGTTGTTATCCTCGAGGGATTGGTCGCCGTTATTACTGTTGTTATTGTGGTTATTACCTCCAGTGAACATAACGTGCTGGTCTCTATATTGAATGAGCGTATGTCACTACTGTTTACATGTACGAATTGTGCCAGTTCTGTTTGTGTTCGTTATTATTTCAAATAATCGCACTATGGGATTTTCAAGAAGATTTAGAAAAGTTGGATCTTCAACGATGGGAAGTACCCTTTGGCCCATTGCCACACCCACTGCATGGAGAGGAAATATATACGTATGCGTTAGAGCATGCTACTTTGTATATAATATTCTTTTGAGATTGTTCTAACAGAGCTTCTTGGGAAAGAGAGATGCTTGGCCCAGAAGCGAGCCATCGACAAGAAAACTACACGACGTTAAATCACTGCCACATCACAGCGGATCTACCACACACTATACTTGTAATTGAGGGGTGTGCTAGAGCGAGTGAAGAGTAGACTATCCGCCTCTTGTAATGCGACAGATATTGTTTCAACAAGATTAAAACGCTGTCGCCAAAACATCTACATGTTCCACGAATTGCAGTTCGAGATCGAATAAACAAACCGTCGCTGGACGAAGGCCCTCTTGAACCCTCGATCTCAAAGTTCAGACCCAAACAAAGGTCTGCTGAGCGTGCACCGACGCCCTTTCGCGACGGAGTTTCAGAACTCTGCCCCAACCCCAAGCACCACCACCGCCACGAGCACTCTCCCGCTCTCTCAACCCTCGGCGTGGGGGCGTCCCTCTCTCAACCCACTACTAAAAGACACAGGAACATTTCGCGGTTTCTGCCTGCGAGTCGCCCGATGCGGAAGCGATGGGCCCCCGCCGCGGAATTTCCTCTTCGGGGCAAAGAACACGAAAAGGCACGGAGCCCGCTGCGGGCCGTTCTGAGAGCCGCGCGCCCCGAACATTTCGCGTTCTGTTGTTTACGCCCCTCGCCGAAAAGAGTCAAAGGGAAACGGGAAGACGCGTCGCCGTTTTTCTGCTTCAGTCTTTTCGAGTGCAGGGCAATTGGCGTCTGTAAATAGTTTAATTCCACCGTTTCAGTCGACCACGCTCGAAACAGCGAGTGTCACGGCAGAGCGCCAGTGACAGCGGCACTCTCCGTGTTTTCGTCTTGTGCGAAGTGGTTCGTGTAGCGCAGAGTCTGGTGGGTTTTTGGCGATTTGTAGTGTTACCGTTGGCAAGGCCTGTCGCAATTGGCCTTTTGTGTCTGATTCGTGAAGAAAAATCAAGCGTTAATTGTTATTGTCCCAGGGATCCACACGACAATACAATCTGCGTTTTCGTATCGCTTTTCTACACCGGCAGTCTGCGATCGAGGGCAGGTATTATCATATATATACAATTGCATTGCGGGTTCAATTGGGCAAGTTCAGTCGATCCCAATATTATTTCCATTACATTCAAATCATTACTCAGGTCAGTGTCAACAAAGCCCCCTCCAAAACCTGCTGTAGTCATTACTCGAAACACATACAAGCATTAAAGTCTTATTCTGCCCCCCCCCCCGTTAGATTTTTAGTTGCAATTGTTCATTCATTCACTAGATTAATTAATACATTCGTTCATTCTTTACTACTATACAGTCGCTAACGAAAATAATATGACTTCATCAGCATCCTCGTCCAATTACTCCACGATCTCGGCCTCGCACAATTCCTCAGACACCACCGCCAACACCGTCGATGACATTAAGAACAACAACAACAACAACAACAACAATATCGTCGTCGGCAATAACAACAACATCAGAAACATGAGTTCTAGCCTCGAGTCCTCGCAGAGTAACAACAACAACAACCGTGGCTCGCTGGGTCTCATCGTGACTGCGAAACAGGCCTATTACCCAATCGAGTTGTCCAACTCGGAATTGCTGTCACACTACGAAACGGTCCAAGAGTATCAACTGGACATAGCCTCGAACATCATCCAGCAATCCTCCAAGTGCAACCCATCGACAAAGCTGATCAACCAACAACCAGAGATCAACCCGCTCACCACCAGACCCCTCATCATCGGGTTCCTGTACAAGCTCGCACAGGTCTCCCGTGTCACACCGGGGGTCTTCTTCCAGGCGACGAGACTCTTCGACAGGTACTGCTCAAAGAGAATCGTCCTGAAGGACCAGATCAACTTGATACTGGGCACCTGTCTGTGGCTCGCCGCGAAGACCTACGGTGGCTGCAACCACATCATCAACAACGTCGTCGTGCCCACGGGTGGGCGGTTCTACGGGCCAAACCCAAGGGCCAGAATCCCCAGGCTCAACGAGTTGGTCTACTACTGCAGCCAGGCGAGTGGCAGCAATGCCAACCTCGACGAGTCCATGTTCCTGCAGATGGAGAGACACATCCTGGATACGTTGAACTGGGAGGTCTACGAGCCCGCCATGACGGACTACGTGCTGAACGTCGACGAGAACTGTCTGATCCAGTACGAGCTGTACCAGAGACAGACAGTCGCCACGAATAACCAGTGTGACAACGAGCTGAACGACAAGATCCAACTGATCCACTTGAAGAACTTTTTGATAGATCTGACCGCTTGGCAATTCGAGCTGTTGAACTTCGAGTTGTTCGAAGTGACACACACCATCTTTGAAATGATCAACAAATTCACATGCGAAAATGACCAATCGTCCCTATTGGACTTCCCCTTGCCCAACGCCCTCAAGCAAAATAAGATTTTAAATATATTCATTAATGCCATTTGCAACGCTCCAGATATGATCCTGGAGACCTACAGGGAACACGCCGGTATCGTCTCCTTCATCAGCAACGTCAAGCTATACTACTTGCAGACCACACAGGCAACAAACAAGATTACAATCAACACGTCAGCCTACGCAAACTCTGCCGCATCGTCACCCTCATCCATACCATCTCCAATCTATTCCACACATAGTTCTACCCCATTGAGAAACATAAGTGGGCATTCGGAAAATAGCATATTCAGCACAATAATGGACAACAACTCGCCAATAACGCCCTCCGCGTACAGCAAGAACGATTCAAGATGGGATAGCTCGCTGAGTGTGGTCTCGCAGACCGCGAACAAGAGGAACTTCGATTACGTCAACAACAAGGAGAATATCGTGCCGCCAAGATCGAAATTCCTAAACAGCGGCATCTCCTCTAGTTCAAACAATAGCAGCAGAACATCGCTCATATCGTTGACGATTGGGCAAAATTAACACTTCTTATTTATTCACACGTTAAATCCTTAGATAAATCAAGTAATATATACTTTTATAGATGATCAACATACATTATTCAATCAAACTAAAGAATATTCCAAGCTGCCTTGTTCTAGTTGAATTGATTACTTGTAACATTTTAATCTCGTTCAAAGTGTTTTTTATATTTGCCAATCGGAAGAACATTTTAAAAAGAATAGTATATAATCAATAATGTAATACACACGTAAAAAAGATGTCAATTTCTGAGTCAAGTTTATCCCCGTTAACGAAGTACCAATGTTCCTATCGTTTGCAAAACATAGCTTCTTAAAGCTGCCGCTCTAGAGTAATTTAACAAGGCATAGTTATAAAAACGTATTCTGCAGGCTTAATTTTGATGTGACGAAAATACAATTTCGAACAGCGTTTTCAAGGAATTCACCCTTTCCCTTGGCTTTCCTTCTTTGGCTAAACAAACCAGTATCATTATTTCTATTTATATCTCTCTAAGCCCTCACAAAAAAATTCCTTCTGTATTAAAATTTGGCACAGAACAAACACGCCACAAACCCTCTTAAACAAAGATAATTTCCTCACAATTGCCCGCACTCTTCCCGCAACACACACTGTATCCAGTGCCATTCCTAGCAATAATTTATGTCACATCCCATAATCAGCCTCTTCGGTCACGTGCAACGAGGAATTTCACCACTGACTGAAATTAAGAAAGGGACCAGCTTTTGACGTTAGGCCACCCTGGTTGAATGAAGGAGAACATACCTCCGTAAACCCACCTATAGCAAAGTCCACCTCAGGGGAAATATAAATACATAGCTGAGCAATGTCTGTCGCATCAGTGGCCGATTTAGATATCCTTATTGCGAAAGCCACTAGTGAAACGATTCCAAATGGAGAGCTCGACCTTTCGGTGGCCCTTGAGGTATCGGACGTGATCAGGTCCAAGAAAGTGCCTGCCAAGGATAGCATGCGGTCTTTGAAAAAAAGAATCGCCAATACAGCCTTTAATCCCAACACACAGCTGTCCAGTTGGAAATTGGTTGAGATTTGTATCAAAAATTGTGGGTTTGCATTCATTGTGGAGATTTGTTCCAGAGAGTTCATGGATTTTTTGGAGAATACCATTTTAAAACACCGCAGAGACAGTCCTGACGACAATGAAATATTTGAGATCACTACAAAGATATTATACGAACTCTATATCACGTTTAAGGATGATTCACAGCTAAATTATGTGAGGAAAGTGTATGAAAAGCTAGTTAATAGAGGTATTGAGTTTTCAGATGAACTTAAAGCAACAGTAAACGCCAACATTGCCATGTTCGACTCCAAGACTCCAGCAGAATGGGTGGAATCCGACGCCTGTATGATATGTTCGAGGCATTTTTCATTCCTGAACAGGAGACATCATTGTAGGTCGTGTGGTGGTATATACTGTCAAGATCACTCCTCCCATTTCGTAGAACTGCCTGATTTAGGCATATACGAAACCGTTCGTGTGTGTGATAATTGTTACGATGAATATCAAACGAAGAAGCCATCATCAAAATCGACAAAGAAGAAGGCACATCGCTCAAGCAAAGGGACGGAACAGACTGAAAGTGAAGATGAACAGCTACGAAGAGCCATTGAATTATCCTTGAAGGAATCAAGGGGTCTAAGTACAGAACCTGTCGTCCCTGTTATTGAACAACCAAGAGAAAGTGAGGCTAACGAGGACAACGACCCCGAATTAAGAGCGGCAATCGAGGCCAGTTTACGCGAGGCAGAAGAAGAAAAACAAAAAAGAATGCAGATGCAATCCATGAGTCAACATCCGCAACAAATAATACAAAATAACAAATTCAATACTGCGGATGAAGAATCCATCTATTTGTTTGCGTCGTTGGTGGAAAAGATGAAGACTCAGACAGTGGCCGAAATATTAGAGAATACTCAATTACAGAGATTATACGAAAAGGTGACAGCCTCAAAACCAAAACTTAACAATGCATTGAATGAAGCTGATATGAAATACAACACTTTAATTCAAATGAACGGTAAGATATCTGATATTATGAACATATATGACAATCTACTAGAGGAACAGTTGAAAAGTATAAATATCTCCCAACAGTACACTCTTCCATCACAACCACCGTTACAGCAAGCGTTACCAAATAATTATCCATACTATCAGAACCAGGTCCCAAATACGCAATACCAACAGCCCCAAGCCCAACTACAGTCTCCTACCCAGTTACCACAACAAGTATACTCACAGCCTCCAGTCCAACTGCAGTCTCCTGCCCAGGCGCCGCAACAAGTATACTCACAACAGCCTCATCAGCAACCTGTTAATGTACCTCAGCGCCATATAGATGTACCAAAAAATACCGAATCAAAGGTAGATAGTCAGTTGGAAGCCCAACCAAAGACATCAATTGATCAGCTCCGCGATCTTGAAATCAGTCCCTCTAACGAGACTGCATCGACTGAATTACCTTATCCTGTAGAAACAGAAACAAATAATAAGGAAGGTGCGTCAACAAATGAGCCCTCAGAGCCTGTATATCCTGACGAAGATGATGGCAAGGAAAAACAAGACCTTAAGCAACGACAAGGGTCTCTAGCGACTGAAGAACCCACGGTACCTTATCCAGTTGAAGCAAGAGAAAATAATTACAAGAGAACAAGTGAACAGCCAGCATCTAAGGAGAAGATCACATCATTCAATTTCCCCACAGTTCCTGCCCAGAAACTTCCGCAACAAGAGCAGAACACGGTGGGAAAGGAGTCCGAAACAGCTGTAGAGGAGGAACCTGAGGATGAAGCATTATTACTAGAGCTATAAGGATAATAAAATATTCTTGATCTTCGCGCATTATCGTAATAAGAATGAGGCTGGTCGATTGACCAATGAATATAAAACCAACTTTTACATAGGAAAATATTTATGTAGAATACTAAAAGAATAATATTACGAAGAACATTCCTCAAATGATGCCAAAAATATGCTTCATGCAAATCACCACCCTTCCATTGTGTAATCGTGCTCGATACTCGGGGTGATACTCGTAATGAACTTTAAAAACACAACCAGGTACTGGTCCACTTGTAATGTATCGTTCACATCGTCTTGTAAATCCTCCCATTCATCATCCTTCTTACTCTCATCTTCCCTTGCATCAACTTCCTTCATTTGCCTCATTTGTTCTTCTCTTCTGTGCTTCCGTACGAGGCGGACCTTCTCTAATAGAATTTTCATCACATTCGCATGCTTACAAGGATGGATCGATACTGATATTATTGAATTCTTGTAGAAGGGAAGCTTCTCGATCGTAGCGGTCTTGGAACGATAGTCAACAGAGACATCCTGGAACATTTCATCCGCGGACAACGGTGTCCCCTCGGCATTAAAACCGACAATATACATCTTTGGCACCCTGTACGACGTCGAATACGTGATATAGAGGTCATAATATCGCTTTCTTTCGTCTGTCTTCACTATAATCTCATCGTCGCCGTCTGTGTTGTTGCTATCTATAGAGTCCTTGATCTCCATACTCTGCATCAATTCATCAATATCGTTTATTTCTTTGCGTGGTTCTGATTTCTGCCGCACATCGGTAGCAGAATCCCCGTTGGCATTCAATTCCTCAACCATCCCTCTCCTGTCAATGGACTCCTCATCGAAATCAAAATCATCGTCCTTGATATTGAACAGGTCCTCTGCCCGGACTTTACAAGGGACTCTCCTACTGATCAAAAACTGCTTCTCCGCTGGGAGAAAATCACGTACGCTAACGTTGTTAATACCATCGGTGCCATTCCACTTCCATGTCGGGAACATATGCACCAAATAGTCCCCCGCCTGGACGAACTCTTCGGGAGTCACTTGTCCCGTGGAGAAGAACGTAGACTTGTGTGAAATGGGAGTCAGATACTCCCTCCAGTTGCTCAACGTAGACCTGATCATGATACACCGGCAGTCACCGTAACAGGTTGTGTTGGCTCCTTTTGTACCAACTGTTATCGCCTCTTGTGAAGGTTCAAAAGCGTAATATATTGAAATATTCACAAAATACGGTTTTAAACTATTCGAAGCAATTTTGAAGAGCCTTCGATACCACTGACAGCCGCTGATCGCTACCGCTGGGGACAGGGAATAGCTAGTTCGAATAATGGATGAAGACTTCTCTCTATTACAGAGAAGAAAGAAATGGAGAGCTCGGTCAGGGAGTATTTCACTTGGCGATTCGGAGTCTGTAGATGGGGAGGTCGACGATCTGCCGGAGAACGAAGTTGATGTTAGTGAGAGGGATAATCGTGACAGGCGCAACTCTGCAGTTCTGGTGAACCGTCAGAGAAGCAGATCTGCCCGCTCGACAAGAGATTATAGCAGATTGGACAATGAGAAGAAGAGCTGGAGAGAATCCAAGAGATTTATATTCTTACTAGGTACAATATTAGGGTTGCTGATTCCCGTCTATTTTGGTGCCTCGCATCTGCATGACAACAACAAGGAATTGCTGGATAAATATTTGGCTCTGGACGATGTGATGGGTTACTTCGACGAGTGGACAACCTCGTTACCGCCCACATTCTCAGGGTTTATGTCAGATCTACAGAAACTGATAACTCCTGCACAAACCGTGGAAAAGAATCTCAAGTACAGTTTTGCTGTTGGTAGGCAGCTGGTTAAGGAGATAGACATTGAGGCAAAACATCCTGTGGTAATGGTTCCTGGGGTCATTTCGACGGGGATTGAAAGCTGGGGTGTCACGGGGGATAAAAAATGTGACAGCTCAGTGCATTTCAGGAAACGGTTGTGGGGGTCATTCTACATGTTGAGAACCATGTTCCTGGACAAAGTGTGCTGGTTAAAACATGTTAAATTGGACCCGATCACTGGGCTCGATCCACCGAATTTCATGCTTCGGGCAGCGCAGGGGTTTGAGTCCTCTGATTTCTTTGTAGCAGGTTACTGGATATGGAACAAAGTCATTGAAAATTTGGGCGCCATCGGATATGATCCAAACACGATGGTCACTGCTGCTTACGACTGGAGGCTAGCGTATTTGGATTTAGAGAGAAGAGATAGATATTTCACAAAATTGAAGCAACAGATCGAGGTGTTTCACGATCTCAGTGGCGAAAAGGCCGTCTTGATCGGTCATTCGATGGGGGCACAAATAATCTTTTATTTCCTGCAGTGGGTGGAAGCCGAGGGGAAAATGTATGGTAATGGTGGCGATAAATGGGTCGACACGTATGTCGACTCATTCATTAACGTTGCCGGTACATTACTAGGGTGCCCCAAGGCGGTACCGGCCCTCATCAGTGGTGAAATGAAGGACACCATTCAGTTAAATTCATTCGCCATGTTTGGTTTGGAGCAATTTTTCAGTAGAAAGGAGAGAGTTGAGATGCTGCAAACCTGGGGTGGTATACCATCCATGCTCCCAAAGGGTGGTGACATGATTTGGGGGGATATGTCGTTTTCGCCAGAGGATGCCTTGCATAACAATACGGACACGTATGGTAACTTTATTCGGTTTGAAAAGGAAGATACGAAGAAGACGTTTGGACATAAGAACTTAACCATGGAAGATTCGATCGATTTACTTATAGAGCGGTCGCCATCGTGGCTGCAAGAGCGTATACATGACCAATACTCGTTTGGATACGCCAACGATGAACACGAACTGGAGCATAACAAGAAACATCACTCACATTGGTCTAACCCCTTAGAGGTACCCTTGCCAAACGCCCCCAATATGAAGATATATTGCATCTACGGGTTCAACAACCCAACTGAAAGAGCATACGTTTACGAAAAACAGACAGAGACTAACTCTTCTCTAGACCTGATAATTGACTACAGTAGCGACAGACCTGTATTTTTCACAGAGGGTGATGGTACTGTACCGGTAATATCACACTCTATGTGCCACAAATGGGCGAAGGGAGAATCACCATATAACCCAGGTGGGATCCCTGTCAAGATTGTAGAAATGAAACATCAGCCTGCCAGGTTTGATATACGAGGCGGTGTCAACAGTGCAGAACACGTCGATATACTGGGCAGTTCCGAATTAAATGAGTACATCTTGAGGATTGCTGGTGGCTTTGGCGACACAGTAAAGCCAAGACAATTGACCAATATGACCGAGTGGGTCGAAGAGTTGAATTTCCCCATGTGAACAGATCGCGTATCAATTAGACACTATCCAATACGTATCTTATTCGAACGAACTTATATACCTTATGCACAAGACTTTATAAACTTCAAAACAATCGGACGGAGAAAATCCCAACAGCTCGTATTACTCTGCTATTTCTTTCTATTTATGGCGAACACGTAAACAAACCGTTTAATTTCGCGTTTCCCTTTCTTCCAATTCCATTTTTTTTTGTTTTCATTTCCATTTTTTATGTCGAGTCTTATAAGCGCCTCGAGGATTTTTTTTGGCACCAGGTGGGGTAGCGGTTCCCCGCTGCGGTTTCTTGGCTCATGCACGCGCTCAGCTCTCGAGAAGTTCCTTTGTTTATCATTTCTTCGAGTCTTTATTTACCTTCGTTCTGTTTTCGGTCTGTGGCCAATTGGTTCTTGGATGAGAGTAGTGAAGCCACGTCGATATATGGTCCGTTTTCTGTTGAAGCGAAACTTTATTTATATAATGCCAACTTCGTAGATCCAATAGCTATATATATTCCTTTTGCTCCAGGGTCCATCGAAGCAAACCAGATTGATTCCAAGCATCAATTACCGCAGTGTACTAGTGATAAACCATAAAAGGACGCTTCGAGAACTGGCTTTCTTCTCGATAAATTGACGCACACTAGTACAGTTATCACAGGAGGAAATTCAATGTCCTTACAAGAGCAGAGATTGCCATTGGTTGAATTCTCTAGGTCGTCAATCAACAAAATATCAACACTTGCTGCGGCCACTAAGACAAGTAGTGCTGTCTTTAGTTCCATTAGTTTCAATGACCGGAAACTGAAGAGCGGTAATACAGCGCTACCGCCGTTGCAGTCCTTAATGGACCACGACGAGTCCCCCACAAATAGAATACTGAAGTCTGTGACGTCCAGAAGGAAGACAACTGCCACCCACTACAATAACTCGTATAAGAATGCATTTATTCACCACAATGAAACCGACAACAGGGCCAATATTAAGGGCGCTACAATGAGCAATAGATTACAGTTTTCTGACTCGACTAAGCCGGATTATACGGATGTGTCCAGAAAATTGCAGATTAGACTGCGCTTTGCCTATTACAAGTACAGGACTAATCAGATGGATATGAAGTTCCGCGATTTGAAATCCAGGACGCCTTCAAACGATGGCGTTCAAAAGAAGAAATTGAGTAGCTCGGTAGTGCATCCAAGAGTGAAGAGAAGAAAACTAGTCATGTCACAGGGAAACTATAAGACACCAGCGAAAAGTACCACACGCCCACGCATAACAATCAAGGAAGTCATCTCTATCGATACAATATCTACTCCATCCGGTGAGGCCTGTTCATCTGTCAATTCATCACATAACGATACCACGAACCGTACGGACAAGGAAGACAACACTCAAATATTCAGCCATTCAAACTTGACAGCAACGACAACGATCCAAAACACAACTCTGGAAAGTACTACTCCAATTCGCAATTCAATCAAAAAGTTCCACGAAACGCCAATGAGCGTCAAGGCTGCCAAGTCATTAATCCACCTCTTCACAAGTAACACTAATATCTAACAATTCCTGCTCTAACCTATGTAATATTTACCCCCAGCATATAGCATCTGTATTAAAGAACCAATAGTAAGTTGTACAACAAGATTCCTGTAAGAATTTTCTCTCTCATTTCTCTCCATTGAAAATTTAACACTATCATTCACACTCCTCATGAGACACTTGCGACTCCACTTGAATTCTATTCTGTGTTATACTGATTTACTGTCACTTTGTCATGAAGAGATATTTTGTATATTTTCAAATTATTGGAAAAATAGTAAAGATCATTTGAATAAAGAATATAAGGAACTATGACAGATTCCCTAAAGAACGTTACATACCTTGGAGCTATCGTAGCGAAGAAGTATATCGACATAACATAGAATACGCGACATGGTTTTACAGAACGAAGGCCTTAGAAGCCTTCAAGAAACATTGGTACCCGGCAGTAAAGAAAACACATCTGCTGTCAATATCCCACCGGTGTCAGCATCCACGAATAGTACTGGAACCACAGCACAGCTCTCGTCATCGTCTACAGAGTTTATACCACACATATTCTTTACCCTGCACCAGATTATGAAAGATCCCAACAACTCTTCCAACCAACTCGAAACGGCAACAGGGTTCATAAGGCACAGACTACGGACCGCTAAACAGATTCTTGCTCAGAATGAAGAATGTAGAGAACTACTGAGCAAGACCCCCGAGGAATGGAATGAGTATATAGCAACTAAGGAGAACGAACTGCAGGTCAAGGAAAAAGTGCTCCATAATTTGGGCGAGAAGATAAGAAGTCTCACGGAGACCAGTCAAAAAGAACCCTCAGTAACTGCTGAACCCTCAACGACTGCTGAAGCCTCGATGCCTGCTGAACTTTCAATATCTACCGAACCTGCCACAATTGCTGAACCTTCAACATTTACCGAACCTGCCACAATTGCTGAACCTTCAACATCTACCGAACCTGTCACAATTGCTGAACCCTCGGCATCTGTGGAACCCTCGGCATCTGTGGAACCCTCGGCATCTGTGGAACCCTCGGCATCTGTGGAACCCTCGGCATCTGTGGAACCCTCGGCATCTGTAGAACCCTCGGCATCTGTGGAACCCTCGGCATCTGTGGAACCCTCGGCATCTGTGGAACCCTCGGCATCTGTAGAACCCTCGGCATCTGTGGAACCCTCGACAAGTGCTGAATAGCATTTATGAATGTATTAACAAATCCATAACTATATTAATATTATATAATAAATCAAATGTACTTGATACAAGATATGACAACGATAATAGAATTTAGAAATCAGAGCCCCGAAAAACGGAGATGAATCATTTCAATCAACACGCTTCCTACCAGTCAAATGATCAGCAACCGCACGTAACGATTTCCAATATATGACCTTTGGCATTCTCTTCTCAATGTCAGTCTCATTATTGTAGACGCTCCTAACAGGGGTAAAAACGACAGCAGATCCTTTAATACCTAACACAGCTGCAGTGGCAACCATGTCCTTGTCCAGATAATCGTACTCCCGATCATCTGATCTCCAAGAACATGTCGTTTCCTGCTTATTCTCAATGAACGTGACTGCTCTAATGGCAAATCTTGTTGCCTTAGTTCTATCGACTGGAGAAGGTATCCCACCTTGTTGAATATGCCCAGGAAGGGCTGGCTTGGCATCAAATCTGCCATTAGCTTCAGCTGTCATGACCTCCGCCAAACTTTCAACGCCAAGTGATTTGGAGGCATTGCTAGTCTTTAACACAAGTTTACCCGTTTCCGTGGCATTGGGGCTCATCTTTTGGTAGGCTTCAGCTATATTATCAATATCCTGAGAAAGTTGATCCAACGAGATCCCTTCTTCCGGAACATAGGAAATGTGGGCACCGGCAGCAATCGTAGCCGTAGTAGCCAAGTAACCGCAGTTCCCACCTTGACAGTCAACTACGAACACTCGTCCTTTAGTAGAGGATGCTGATTGTTTAAGAACATCACAATATTTGACTAAGGCATTCAATGCTGTATCAGCCCCTAAGGAGTATTCCGTTCCAGGAACATTATTGGATAATGTAGCGGGAATCAACACCATGGGGATCCTAAACCCAGGATAAACATCTCTTGCCCTTTCCAGCTCGTGTAATGACATAAAACCTTCAAAACCACCCACTATAATCAAACCATCAAATTGATACTTCTGGAAGTAATAAGCTATCATACCCATATCAGTCGACGATGGGACATCCCTATTTGTACCCAGTTCGGAGCCACCACGGCTTTGCCAACCGATAAGATCTTCCCAATTCAAAGATCTAACACTTTCGTGTCTTGTTAGACCACTCCAACCATTAAAAATCGCATATGGTTTGTGTCCCTGCGATAGACAAAATGTCGCCATTGAGTATACTGCCGAGTTAATACCACCAGCAGGAGCACCAACGTTGATAATCGCTAACTTCAGACGTTTTTCTGGAGGTAACTGTGGTTCATAATGATCCGCTGCATTAATTGCCAAATAGTTCTGATAATGTTCAATAAACTCGGGATCCCTTAGTTCCAAAACCTTCTCAAAATTCTTGGCTTCGATTACTTTAGCAACTGACTTGGTTAATTTTACAGATTCAACTAGCGATTTCCGCATGATCTTATTTTCATTAATCGTAATAATTGGGGAGGGGCTATTAGGCTTCGTGTTCAAGACCGCTGTCACTGCTTCTACACCTTGAAGGGCTGCTAATATACGATCACTTGCTACTGCAGCCCCACCACGCTGGACATGTCCCAATGTGGTAATCCTTGTATCCAATTTCAATCTATCTACTAAAGTCTTGTGCACATCAGCTGATGTCACTGGGTTTAGATCTCTGTCAAGGGCACCTTCCGCGACTATTACAATAGTTGTACGTTTTCCTCTCTTTCTATGACGTGACACCACTTCACACATCTCATCTCTCCACGTTTGCGGATCAACCGCCTCTTCAGGAATAAACAAGAAATCTGCTGACGTAGATATACCTGCCATAAGAGCTAACCAACCACAATGCCTCCCCATAACTTCGACAACAAAGGCTCTTGAATGCGACTTTGCTGTTGCTTCAACGTAGTCTACCGCTTCACAGATCCGATCTAGTGCAGAATATGCACCAATAGTAGTGTCAGTAGTAGCCATATCATTATCAATGGACCCGACAGCACCACAGATATTTAAATAATGATATCTTTCAGCCTGCTCCTTTGTGATCTTTCCTGACTCAGCTAGCTCAGTGACTAAAGAAGGCCATTCTGACCTGAAAATATCAGCACCAGTCAATGAGCCATCACCTCCACATACGATCAACGCATCGATACCAGCTTTAATCAGATTATGGGCACCTGCCAGTCTTCCTTTACGTTCTTTAAATTCCATGCATCTTGCAGTTCCAATATTAGTGCCACCTTTAGAGCTCCACCCGCTTACATGTTCCCACTTGAGTGGTTTGATATAACGAGGACCACCGCGAACCAATCCTTCGTAGCCTTCCAATATAGCAAAAGGTTGACAATTCTTGAAGATCGCAGCGCGGACAACTGCCCTAACGAACGAATTCATCCCTGGAGCATCCCCACCCGAGGTCATAACACCGATAGCCCGTCTCTTCGCCGTTGCTTCGTTGACAGTTGGCAGGGAGGGATACTCTGCCCCTGTAGATATGTTTGCCCCTAAATCGGTTGCAGAGTGAATTCTGGAGACAGTACGAGAAGGAAGGGCTGTTGGTACTACTGTTGGAGGTTGAATAACAGTACTGACACTATTCTTGTTTGAAGTAAAACCAACCAAATTACCTTCTGGATCCAATGTATATATTTGCATGGGAGAAATTTCATTTGGCTTGCACTGGTAAGGAAAATTCAGACTTTGTAATGTTTCTTCTACGTCGGATAGATCTGGGACAGAGAATGTAATGTAATCATTAAATAAACTTCTCCAGTCATGAGTTTTTTGTACATCCAACAATTGTTCCTTGCTCTTGAGCCTCTGCTTCCCCAATTTCTCGTCTTCTTCTAACAACAACTTTAGTGTAAGCGTTCCATTAGTCAATAAAATACAATTATCACTGTCAATTCTACCATCAACCAAACCAAGAACCCTATTATAAAAGGCCCTGGCTGACGTAAACTGATCCTTCAAATAAAATTTGATGGTGCAGTAAGATGTACCACTAACCACCGGTATTGCTGGCTCCATGCTAACCATACTGCTGTCCTTGTTTATCCTCCAATCTCTAGTTCTATAAGTGTAGGGGTGAGAAACAGGGAATAAAACGGAGTGAAATAAGTTTACTTATTTATTCCATTTTTTTCACTTGAAAAATCCAGGCAAAAATCAGGGGAGTGTCACTTCCTATTTGGGAAATACGTCACAAAATAAGGAAAGTGAATACTGTTTAATTGGAAATGTAGTTATCTGTCCGCAGGTTTGGCTAAGAGGCTGCCAAACAGATGCGGCACCATATCCACAAGCCATGTGGTAGTTGGAATGGGCATACAGTCCCTGATGTACTCCTTCGAAGTCAACATCAGTTGCTGGTACAGCACATACTTGTCCGGTTTGTGAGAATGTTCTTTGTAGTTTTGGAAAACGACGCTAGATGGATGTATACTCACGTTTATACCACCATTCTTCTTCCCTATTGTGCGATATCCTGAAGTTGATAATTGCACCACGTTTATCGGGAATCCTGAAATAAAACTGCATGTTATCCTGGCGATGGTGTCAGTGTGGTTTCCGTTTTGTTTGTCTGACTTCGTCAATTCCAGTTTGTTGGAACATCTATACAGCTGATTACGAATATTTCTCACTCTTCGCATTGTCTTAAACTGAACTTTATGATCTTGGCACCATGTTTTAGAGTAATTTGCTTGACTCCACTGGTTATATGTTTCTAAATATAACAAATGATCACTATCAATTTCGCTCACGAGACGGCTAGCCGCCTCCTTCTTGTTTCCCACAAAGAGAGAATTCGTTTCATGTAACATAGACACAATCGTGAGACATTCCTCTAGGACACCTTGGCATTTGGGATGTGTTGCAGCAGTGTGGAGTACTTTGGCGAACTCTGGCTCACAAGGAAATTCACACATCATCTTACCTAACTCGGTTATTTGTCCTTTACTATTCAGAGCACCCAGCAGATACAGACTCTCAAGTGATTTTGTTAAAGTAGTAATGCTGGGCTTATCAATGAAGGGGAAGTTTAATAAATCAGTTACACCCAATGATAGTAATTGTAAAACTGTATTCGAAAGGTTAGTTCGCAAAATTTCTGGTTTAGGCATCATCTCTAATTCATTTTCATATGACCATTTCGTAAAGAGCCTGAAACATTTACCAGGCCCAACACGCCCAGCTCTACCAGCCCTCTGATCAACTGAAGCTTTTGAACACGGAACAGTCAACAACTGTGACATTCCTGTAGATGGAATGAATGAATTCTCTTTGACGTAACCTGGATCGATAACGTACTTGATCCCGTTAATAGTCAGCGATGTCTCGGCTATATTTGTCGCTAAGACTAACTTTCTACAGTTATCAGGGGTGGGTTGGAATATTAGTGACTGTTGGTCTTGTGGTAAACTGGCATATATTGGTGTAATTAACAGTTGTGGTATCCGTGAACCCAATTTTGATGCAATTTGCTCTATCTTATCTCGTGTATTTTCAATTTCCTCTTGACCAGTTAAAAATAACAGGATATCTCCTTTTAATGGTTGTGTTGTATGGATTTGGAAAACTGTGGTAATTGCGGCGTTTATATAATTCCCCTCCGGTTGAAGGGTGTAATGAATGTCGACAGGATATCTTCTACCAGGAACTTTAATAATGGGACATTTGTTAAAGAAACTCGAGAACCTTTCTGCATTCATGGTCGCAGATGAAATCAATACTTTTAAATCCTTCCGCTCCAGAAGTATTCCTTTAAGTAGACCCAATAATATATCTGTTGACAATGTACGTTCATGCGCTTCATCAATCATGATACATGAGTATTTGAGTAGCTTTGGATCTGTTAAACACTCTCTCAGTAACATACCATCCGTTACATACTTTAGTATCGTCTTGTTAGGGGTTGTCTTATCATCGAAACGGATGGAGTAACCTACTTCTTGGCCTAACCGGACACCCATTTCTTCAGCAACCCTCACGGCAACAGATGTCGCGGCAACCCTTCTAGGTTGGGTTACTGCGATTTCAAACTTCCCTTTTTGTGTATAACCGTCTTCAACGAGATATTGGGGCAATTGGGTTGTCTTACCAGACCCTGTCTCACCAACAATAATAAGCACTTGGTTATTCCTCACAGCTGACATCAGCTTGCTTCTGTATTGAAAAACAGGCAAACTTCTTCTGGATTCTTCCATTGCCGACAATGTTTCCTCTTCTTCCGCACTATGTACATCCTCTGAAGCTGTCTCTCCATCATTATCATCGTCTTCACCTTGGTAAATATTTTCGTTATCACTAGTGAAGTCAATCATAGCCTCCGGATCGAAGACATAGTCGTATTGTATCGAATTTGGAATCACAATTTCATCAGCCTCCCTATTCACCACCGCGGTCTTCAAAAGCTGTTCTTCCCACATTTGTTGTCTGGATCTCTTGTCATCATCTACTTTCTGCATGGATTTTCCATCTCTAGAGCTTGTCTGCAAATCGATATCACCGGGTTGCGAAGTGAACCCATCTCGATTACTCTGAGCTGTCTGCTTAGAATCAAGTAGTTGTAGCAGATCCTTCTTCAGCTTGTACTGTTCCTGCTCCTTGCTGGATAATCTGTCCCACCCTTCACGGTTTATTTTACTCTCCAACCCGTATAACTCTCGTTTGACCCTCTTGTATTTTTGAACTTCTGCAGGTTCATTGTTAAATCTACTCTTACGTGGGGGTTCAATGCGAGCTATTGGAGATATACTAGAGTCGACTTGTTGCGTTGCATTTTCATCGCCTGAGCTCAACGAGGGCGACTCACGCGGTTGTTCAGCGGTATCAACATCACCAGCAACTCTCTTCACCCTACGTTTACCTGTACCACTTACTACCATGCGCTTTGAGTGGAGATCTGACGTTTATCTGCACCATCAGAAGGTGGTCATCAAAGGTCTTCAAGAGATCTCATCGCTAGTGAAAATATATTCACTAATGAGGAAACAGAATGTGACAAACCTTCGAGGACTCCTCGAACTGAAACCACTCGATCACGTCAGAAAGTAGACTCTAGAGTCTTACGAGGTGAAGTCTGTCCCGTTACCTTTCGTCTCATTTGCATGACTGCCACCCCATTACTTCCTAGTCCCGATGACACTGTCTTAATAGACGCTAAGAAACCCGACAGAAGGAGAAGCTCCGTCCTGTCCTACGAAACGGGCCGGGAGGAGAAGTATACACCTCCCTGGACAACACCATATATCATCGGTATCGGCGGTGCCTCGGGCTCGGGGAAAACCAGTGTTGCGTCCAAGATTGTCTCTGCTATAAACGTGCCTTGGACGGTACTGATCTCGATGGACAATTTCTATAAGCCATTGAATAAGGAGGAGAGGCAGATGGCCTTTGAAAATAGATATGATTTCGACGAACCGGCTGCGGTCGATCTAGATTTGGCGTACAATTGCATCTCCAGCCTGAAACACGGGAAGAAGGCCAGTATCCCCGTGTACAGTTTCGTTCATCACAATCGAGTTCCCGACAAATTCGTCACGATATATGGGGCCAGTGTCATTATTATAGAGGGTATTTATGCGTTGTTTGACAAGAGGTTACTAGACTTGATGGACTTGAAGATATTTGTCGATGCCGATCTGGATGTATGTTTAGCCAGGAGGCTTTCGAGAGATATCGTCTCGAGAGGCCGAGATTTAAATGGCTGTATTGACCAGTGGGAGAGGTTTGTGAAACCTAACGCCGTGAAATTCGTCAGCCCGACAATGGCCAATGCAGATGCTATCGTGCCATCGATGGGCGACAACGGAGTCGCTATAAAATTATTAGTTAATCACATTAAATCGAAATTAGACATCAAATCCCAGGAGCATGTCAACGAGCTAATTAAACTGGGTTTCCCCCGGATCGAATCCATTATAACACATGCAAAAGTTCATGTATTAGAAAGAACAAATCAAGTCCAGGGATTGCTCACAATGTTGTCGGATAGAAATACAACCCGTGACGACTTCGTATTTTACTTCAACAGAATCGCTACCATTCTTTTATCAAAGGTCCTGGACAACTTCCCTGTTCAGGCCAAGAAGGATATCGTCACTGCATCGGGATATGCACTAGAAGGGTTAGATTTCGTGGACTTCGAACAAGTGACCGTTGTGGATTTACTTCGATCAGGGGATTGTTTCGTGAGCTCTCTTCGAAAGACTTTACCGAACGTTTCCATTGGGAAGCTATTGATCCAGTCGGACTCGCACACGGGGGAGCCACAATTACATTGCAAGTTTTTACCAGAGCACATAGACCAATACGGGAGAGTCCTTTTAATGGAGGCTCAAATTATTAATGGTGCGGCTATTATTATGGCTGTCAGAGTGCTTTTAGACCATGGCGTTGACTTGAAGAAGATCAATGTCGTCTCTTACAGCGCTACGGATGCTGGGTTACGAAGGATCCTCAATGCCTTTAACGATGAGATTGACATCTTTGTCGGCACGCTCGTCACCAGTACTGAATTACACAGAGGGGAGAATAGGTGGGCCTTGGACCGATTCGTTGACTCTGAGTATTTCGGCTGCAAATAGAATTTGTAGATGAAATATATGATATTTCAAATCTGATTCAGAACCGTCATCAAACTCTGAGTATTTCGGCTGCAAATAGAATTTATAGATGAAATATGTATCTGTATGAGTATTATAACGCTGACACAGAATCGTCAATATCTCTGTGTATTTCGGCTGCAAATAGAAATTTGTAGATAAAATATGCATCTGTATGAGTATTATAACGCTGACACAGAATCGTCAATACCTCTGTGTATTTGGGCTGCAAATAGAAATTTGTAGATAAAATATGCATCTGTATGAGTATATCCATTCTGACTCAGAATTGCCGTCTCTGTATGTTGGCTACAAACAGAATTTGTAGATGAAATATGCATTTTGTATAGATTTATAAAGACATGTATCTACATGAGTATTTCAAATGGCGGTTGATCTTCTTTCCTTGGCAAATGAGGAATCCATCTGTCCCTCCTATCTGGATTTTCAATCATCTTTAACTCTTGCCCGACCATCCTGGGCGTGGAGTGACTAAAAGGAGATCAATCTCATGAGACCGTAACCCACGGTGACCACGATGAAATAGCAGAACAAGCTCGCGGGCACACCCCTGCTTATGAAATTGCCCACGTTGAGGTACCGGTCCCCCACTTCGTCCGTCATCGAGATGGCGGTCACGTTAGGAAACCCCGAAGTGGGCAGCCCCATCGCGCAAGAGCTCAGCAACGCCGTGATCATGATCAGCAGCCGCGAGTGGTCCTGCGGCAACTGCTGGCCGATCTCCCCCATCAGCGGGACCAGTATCATCGCGGCGACGGTGTGCGACACGAACGTCGCCATCACGATGATCCCCGCGCCGAAGATGACCGTGATGACGAGCAGCGTCCTCCCGGCTATCAGGGCCTTGATACTCTCCGCGATGGTGGAGAGGAGGCCGCAGTTCGCGACTGCTTTCCCCAGGGTGGACCCGCCCATGGCCAGGATCACGATCGTCCACATGAAGTTGTTGAAGTCCTCGCCGCTTAGCAGGCCCGTCCCGAAGAGCAGCAGGATCGGGATGATGGAGATGATGCCCATCTCGCCGAGGACCCCCGACAGCTGGTTCGACAGACACCACAGCAGGATCGTCCCGACGCACGTCGCCGTGACGAACCACTGCGTCGCGGTGAAGGGGTCCCTGGACGGGTGCAGCTGCAGGATCTTGATGTCTGCGTCCGGCGGGAACGTGATGATGAGGAGGATCCAAATGAGCACGATGCAGATGACGCACACGGGGATCGACACGATGAACCAGTCGCCCCATGACGGGGTCGGCTGCATGAGCCCGAACGCGAATATGTTTTGAGGTGACGCGATCGGGGACGCCATCCCGCCGACGTTCGACGCGAGCGCTATACCGAGGATGAGAGCCTTCGAGTACGAGGACTGCGAGGGTATGTTTCTGAGCAGCGGCTGTATGATGGAGTAGCACAGCACTGGCGACGCGACGTTCGATACCCACATGGACACGAACAGCGCGACGAACATGTTCGTGAGCAGGATGACCTGCGGGTTAGTCCCCGCGGAGGAGAGGATGTAAGTGGAGAGCACCTTTGCGATGTTGTATTTGGAGAGCGCCGCGGCTAGGGTAAACCCTCCCAGTAGCAACATGATGACGCTGGACCACATTGTCGAGAGGATGTACTTGGACGCGCCGACCGGGTCCATCGGGACGTGCGTCACAGGGTCTCTGAGCACGGGCAAGACGACGATGAGGAACGGGATCAGCAGCGATGTGACGAAGAGGGGCAGCGTCTCTGTCGCCCACAGCAGCGACGCGTAGACGAGGATCGCGAAACAGTTCTGCTCGAGCGTGTCTGCGAACATCGCCGAGTATTTTAGCAGCGACACGAACACGAGCGAGATGGACAGGAATTTCACGACGCTGGGCGCGGTGAGGATCATCACGATCCCTGCGCCGAGCGTGTCGATGTGGCTTACTTTTTCGAGCGGTTTCTCCAGCGCGTTCGCCGGCGAGTCCCCCAGGTCCTGCCTGCGCGCGCTGTGCGCTTTGCGCTCGATGTTCATCATGTCCCTCCAGACGGTGTTCCGCTCCCACACTACGTGGTCCCTGAGATGCGAGGACAGCTCCTGCTGCGCGTCGTCGAAGTTGACGACGGTTTCGTTCTCGTCTGCGTCGACTGCCGTAGTGACGACGGGAAAGGAGTCCTGCGAGAGCTTCGCGTACGTCGCGATGGTCTCGTTGACGATCCCGTTGATATTGCTGAGCGTCGCGTCGTTAAACACGTGCGAGTTCTCCCGCAGGGCCTTGAGGTAGGGCTCCTTGATCGCGGTGTTCAGGGACTTGTCGAACTTCTTGCATATCTTGCCGAACCCTGTCTCGTTGAGCTCTATGAAATCTTTGAGTTCCGAGAGCTGCGTGAACATGGCGATGAGCCGTTTCTTCAGGGAGAGCTTGTACCGGCGCACGGGGGTGAGGTCGAATTCCTCATCTCCAGGGATCACGTCTGCCCCGACGATATTACTCTGGAAGAGCGACCCCCATGTATTTCTCGAGGGCATTGCCTCTGCGGGCAGCGACGCTACGTCTGTTATGTTGAGCGACGCGAGGGACTCGTTGTCGGTGTTGATGTTGTCGGTATTGATGATGTCGTCGTTTGCACTATCATAAGCACCCGTAGAGGAGAGTGTACTGCTTCGCCTTCTGCGAGTGTTCCCCGGGACAGCCGAATGCCTTCTCCTCCCGCCCCGCAACAGCAACGAGTCGACGCCCGTGTCTGTAAAACTGGGCAGTCGGTGGTTTACCAAGTTACTCTCGAAGTCCCGCACGTCATCCCGCAACTCGTTATAGTTCGCCAACAGGCCCGTCTCCTGCGACGCAAAGAACTTCTCTATCTTGAACAGCTCGTGGTCCAATTCTCTAATAAACCGGGATACATAGGGGTCCGTGCGCTGCTCTAGCAAAGGCGTCGTCTCGGATACTGCACTCTCATCCCTCTTCGCGTACAGCTTCTCCCGCTGGAGCGCGTATATGATCTTCTTCAGATGCGAGTACGCTATGTACTTTGATGACCACTCCGGGACCGCGTTGAACTGCAGCGAGTGCGAGAACTTCATCTTGTTGCGTGCGGTGCTGTGGGGAACTCTCGGATGTGCACTCTCGGTGAGATCTGGAGCAGCAAGACGGGTCTAAAGAGACGGGTGCGAGTGACACAACCCTCGAGAGAAGCGAGTGCTTAATGAAACGGATATTGCACTGTTGCGGAAGCAGACACTGGCAGCGGCCCAAAGAGGAAGCGGTCTCCGGAAGGGGAAAGAAGAACAAACGCCGAACAAACAAAGCGCCGAACAAACGCCGGGGTTCCGTCTCTGTTCTCCGCAGAAAACGGGGCTTAAAGTTTGGGCGCGTGGAAAGAGGGAAAGACTGGAGAGAAGAGAGAAGCGAGGAGAGGAGAGGAGATTCCAGCGGGGTGCAGCGGGGAATTAGAGCGCGGGTGTCGTTCTCCGGTGCAGAACCCTGGGAGTAGCAGCTGCACTCAGGAGCGAAAGCACTGAACCCCGGCGAGGGTGCGTGTTTAGAGTTTCCGCCGGCTGTGTCCCCGTGAACCCTTTGAACAGCTTTGAATAGCTTTGAATGGCACAGACTTAGTCAGCGCCTCGCACAGCAACACGGAGTGCAGAACAACAGCCGCCCCGCTCCCGAAGGGGGAACCGGCGTTGGGGGCTCGTTTAACTCGTTAACCCGTGGTCACGTATTTGCAACGTTGCAACGTTGAAACCCCCAGTTTCTGTCTATTGTCCCCTGTTGTACTGTATTGTATTGTCCCCTGTTCTTTTGTATTGTATTGTCCCTGTGTCTGAGACGTGTGGAATGCAAAAGGCAACAGCAGACAACAATATCGCAAAGATACGATACAACAATGGCAACAGAGGTAAGTTACTATACGAACTGAACCTTGAATAGAACCTTGAATAGAACTGAACCGAATGAAGGCGGGGGAATAAACTTCTGTGTTGTCGGAAACTGTGGAAGACAGTGTTCGTGAAAAGTTTATTGCAAAGCTTATTTGGCGGGAAACGTAGTTTATCTTCAAGAGCTTCTTATCTCCTGGAATGACGTTCGCGGGAACTGTGGTGTGTGTCGTATATATACACTCGGGCTATCGCTGTTCTTGTCTCGAGTGGGTCTGTTCAGTCGTTACAACACTTGCAATACATCAAACACATTTTCTCGCTTATTATCAGTCACTCCGTAATGCAAACATACAACAAGCCCATCAAGGCACAGCTCATCATAAACAAGGGAAACAAGTCCCAAGAGGAGACAGTGACAACGCTCGAGTTCGACACGGACGAGTACTACACTAACATGAACAAAGTGCAGTCCTACTTGGAACAATTCAAGGAGTTCAACAAGAAAAGATCTTCGTGTGTCGAGAGTGATACCACTACGACGCGTCATAGGAGAAGACCCTCGGTCGCCATCAAGTTCAATAAGCCCATTCTTATCTGATTACATTGCTTATGTCAAAGCACACCATTATAATACCCACTGCATAGCATTGTGTACATTTCACATACCGTTGTGTGTTTGAGTGCGGGCACTCACACATACACGGTAGAGACTCTCAACAGATACGTAGAGTCCAAAGAAAGAAAGACACTAGTTGTCAAACCACATTTTCATCAATTCAATAAAAAATATATTCATTTCGTCGTACAGTTATATATTTGTATATGCTTCAATTACAATTCAATTACAATTCTTCAATTACAATTCTTTATTAACAGACTGAAAGCCTATTCCTTTCGTCTTGTGTACTTGTGTATGTTTAATCTTTTATTATTAGTGAGAGTGTGAATGCATATGTTTGATATCACTCATGTATTACAAGCACGCAACCTCTAAAGGCGGTGGGTTATTGCTGGTGCACACTTGGGTATGTTTTGATTACAGCGTTATTACCGATGTGAAATTGTATATTTATTGTCGGTTCAAGGTACGCTATAGTTTACAAATTGTACAGCGGGAACACATATACTAATGGGGGTGCCACGGTTTATGCAACACGACATCACAAAAGTAAAGAATGTTCGGATGATAGTGTGGCGAGTGTTCGGATGTTAGTGTGGCGAGACCAGGTCCATACATTTTGCGTTAACATTTTCTGCGCTTTACCCTCACCAAAACACACTCTTGGGTACCAAAAAAGCATTGATACTCTTGTTCTGACGTGCTGGCAGGAATCTAACAGGCCCGTTCTGTATTCTGAGGAAACGCTGACGAATGAGACTGTCTTTGTTTTCAAATCAAAATTAGATCAGGTACCTGACATAATCGGACAACGAGACGCAAAACTGTGCATCCTTAGATAGCGTCTTTAATATATTACACGTCCCTTTTATTATCAAGATTGAAGTCCTGTATGCCTACTAAAATTGGCAGTTTAACAGTATGATTTAGTTTACAGTAGTGTACAATTTCTGTGCTTTCAAACCACCAACTCAAACCGTACAAATATCTAATATATCAGTCCATACATTTATTTCAAGTTCAGGGTTCTACTCTGTTTTATTCATAGATATATTAACTCTTTTGTAAAAGTTCACTCTTCATAAGAGATGCTTTTCTCAAAAAATTTGTCTCATCTCTTATCGATGAGGTGACAAGTAAACCACACCCAAACACGCCAACATGAGCATCAAATACGCGGGAAAGCTGGTGCTGGCACCGATGGTCAGGGCCGGCGAGCTGCCAACAAGGCTCCTGGCGCTGCAACACGACTGCGACCTCGTGTGGGGGCCCGAGATCATCGACAAGAAGATCGTGCAGACCGAGCGTGTCGACAACGAGACCCTCGGCACCGTGGACTACGTACTGCCTGCGAAGCGCGACACCGTCGTGTTCAGGACGTACAGACCGCTGGAGCGCAACAAGCTGATATTCCAAATGGGCACCTGCGACGCGGAGCTGGCTGTGCGGGCGGCTATGCGTGTGATCGGGGACGTCGACGGCCTGGACGTCAACGCGGGGTGTCCCAAGCACTTCTCCGTGCATTCGGGCATGGGCGCCGCGTTGCTGAGCACACCCGATCTGCTGTGCGATATACTGAGGAGCCTCGTCGAGAAGGTCGGGAGGCCGACGGGGAAGCCCGTGAGCGTGAAGATCCGGCTGCTGCCCACCAGGGAGGCCACGCTGGGGCTCGTGCGGCGGCTCTGCGGCACGGGGATCGCGAACCTGACGGTGCACTGCCGCACGCGGGAGATGCGGAACCGCGAGGAGCCCATCAGGGCGTACCTCGGGGACATATACCGCATCTGCCACGCGGCGGACGTCTCGTTCGTAGTGAACGGTGGTATCAGAGACCGGCAACACTTCACGCAGCTGCGGGCGGAACTGGGGTTGCCGGAGGACGTAGGCGGGATGATCGCCGAGAACGCCGAGCGAGACCCGACTGTGTTCTCCCGGGACACTAGTACAACGGCAAAACGCCACTGGTGGGACGTCACTGGCGAGTACATCACGCTAGCCGACAAGATGGACAACAACGTCGGGAACACGAAGTACATGCTGAGCCGGCTTGTCCCCGGGAAGAGTGTATTCTTCCAGTACTTCGCGCGCTGCCACACGCACGCAGACGTGAAGCACATCCAGTCCCTCGTGGACCCCGCCACTGGCGAATGCACGAGCGACCCGAACGCGTTCCTGGCGGAGTCCAAGAGACTGCAAAAGGAGGCCAAGGCCGAACAGAAGGCCGAGAGGAAGGCCCAAAACAAGACCGCCAACGCAAAGAGACCCCGCGAGGGGGACACCGAGATACCGTCCGTCGCCAAGAAGGCGAGCGTCTCGGTGTGACGGCGTGTGCGTGTATACATTCGTTAATATACTGTCATTATATACTGTCATCAATTATTTAGTGTCACCGTCCAAAGCGACAGAAATCAGCGCCAAAAGAGCGTCAGAATGAAGAAACGGTCCAATGGACGGACGAGTCTCTGTGGTGATGACTAGCCGTTTGAGTCATCGTTCTGCACTAGCACCACGGCATTTGATAGAACAGGCGACATGTCCTTTGTGAGCGACAGGGACGGCGGTTTGGAGAGTATGGGTGGTGGCAGCAATGATAACGGTAGCAGTGGCGGCAACGGCGTCGACACCGCGAAGCTCACGAGCGTCACGAGCATGCTGACGAACCCGATGGCCTTCGACACGTCGCGGCTGCACCCGCTCGCGGGGCTCGAGAAGGGCGTCGAGTACATGGACCTGGAGGAGGAGCAGCTGTCCACGATGGAGGGCTCGCAGGGCCTGATCCCCTCGCGCGGGTGGACCGACGACCTGTGCTACGGCACGGGCGCAGTGTACCTGCTGGCCCTGGGCGCCGGGGGCGTCTCGGGCCTCGTCCAGGGCGTGAAGCAGATCCCGCCGAACAGCCCGGGCAAGCTGCAGCTGAACACTATTCTGAACAGCGTCACGAAGCGCGGGCCCTTCCTCGGCAACAACGCGGGCATCCTCGCGCTCAGCTACAACATCGTGAACTCGACCGTCGACGCGCTCAGGGGGAAGCACGACGCCATGGGGTCCGTTGGCGCGGGCGCGCTCACGGGCGCCATCTTCCGCTCGAGCAGGGGGCTCAAGCCCATGGCGTACGCGTCGGGGCTGATGGCCGGCGCGTGTGCGCTGTGGTGCGGCGCCAAGAAGACGCTGCTCGAGTGACGCTCTGGGGCGAGCATACGTACGTGTATATACTGAACAACGCAATGATACAAGAGATGGTTGCTCTGAGTCCCAGCTGCCAGGGACCCCAGCTGTCACTACGCTCCCGACCAGTCGCCGTGGAGCATTCTGGCGATGCAGCTCTTTATGCCCGTATTTGCTCACATTGCTCGAGAAGCAGTATAAATAACCGAGTTCCTTCCCTGCTTGTCATACGCACTTACACTCACCAACACTCACCAACACTCGATATGAAGATCCTGTCCTCCGAGGAAATCAAGGCGCACAGCTACTACACGCTCAGGGGCGGGCTCGCCGGGTGCGCCGCGGGGCTCGCGGTCTCCGCGGCCGCGTTCCGCTTCCTGCCCCGCCGCTTCCCCGGGTTCCGGCCCGCCGCGATGCCGTGGTCCATGAAGACCGCGCTCTTCATCACGCCGCCGACGCTGCTCACCGCCATCGGCGCAGAGGAGGCCTCGAACCGCTTCGACACGTTCACGTACAGCGCGGACTTCGACCGCGCGAACGAGCTCGAGCGCCACAGGGAATGGAGCGCGCTCTCCCTCGGGGAGAAGTGCGTCGAGACGCTCTCGAGGGACAAGTACAAGATCATCACGGGCGTCTGGGCCGCGTCGCTGTTCGCGGCGTGGCACGTAGTGAACAGGGACACGGTCATGACGCGGCCGCAGAAGGTCGTGCAGGCGCGCATGTACGCGCAGTTCATCACGGTGCTGCTGCTGCTCGCGTCGATGGGGCTCAGCACGTACGAGAGCGGGCTGCGGCCGGACAAGCGCGGCGCCGTCGAGCACAGCAGGTGGGAGCGCGCGCTGGAGGCCGCGGAGCGCGAGGAGAGGCACGAGCGCGAGGGCAGGACCGGGTTCGCGTCGAACCAGGACAGAATCGACGCCAAGATCTTCAAGTGACCGGCACTGCGCCGCAACGCGCCCCGAGACGCTGTAAATAGTGGGGCTATGCTATACTTTTTATACATTCTGACTCTTGGTACTAATCTTATTCGTTTAATAGTGACATTTCTTTGTGATATGCCTTCCCACCTGGACGATAACTACAAGAGTATCGCTGCGAATTGATCGAGCATTGATCTGCACCATTATGGCACTGGATATCTTGGAAGACGAGCAGTTCCGAAGGATCAGGGAGCTGAACAGCCCCGATGACGCCGTTTCCAGGGGTGAGGCCCCGGGCGCGCACCGCAGGAGGAAATCCATCACAGAGGACACGAAGGAGACTGTCGCGGGTGTCGGGACGGACCTCGCGGCGCTCACGGACTCATTCCAGGGCCGGTACAAGCTGCTCAGGGACCGGCTGAAGAGGCGGTACAGGTCCGACTCGCTCGTGTCGTATTTCGACGACGTGGACTTCGACGTGAGGCCCTCGATACTCGACGGAGCCGTCAGCGAGCCCTTCCAGCTGAAGTTCGAGGGGCCCACGCTCGAGAAAGAGATCAGGGACCAGGAGAAGGTCAAGAGGCAGTTGCTCAGGGACAAGCTGTCCAGGGGCGCTCCTCAGGGCGAGAATCACAGCAGTGAGGAGAGCGACGACGAACTGCTGGAGAATAGAGAACTGCACACGAGTTTCGCGGGGCTCTACGTCGCGCTGTGGATGACTATCGCGTTCAGCGTCCTCAAGATCGTGTTCAACTTCTACTGGACGGACGACAACTCCATCATGGAGCTGGAGATCGTGCAGTTTATGACCACGGGCATCTTCACCGTCGCGTTCATGGATTTGGTGATGTACCTGGCGACGTACGTGTCCTTTTTCGTCCAGTGGCTCTGCCGCAAGAGGGTCATCTGTTGGAACGGCGCAGGATGGCAGATTATCAGTGCGTACGAGGTCCTGTTCTTGGCGACTTTTATCTACTTGCCCGAGAATGCGTTGTCCCTGCATTGGATCGCTAAGATCTTTCTGTTTTTGCATTCCCTGGTGTTGTTGATGAAGATGCATTCGTTCTCGTTTTATAACGGATATCTTTGGTCCATATGGGAAGAGTTGCAATACTCGCGCAACGCGTTAAAGACCCATTTCAAGGAGACTGACCACAAGGACAAGAGTCTGCAAGAAATCAGGGAAACACTAGAAAAGTCCGTCGCATTCTGCGAATTTGAGATCAAATCGCAATCAAAGAATACTGTTCAGTTTCCAGAGACAATCAACCTAAAGAACTACTTTATGTTCACAATGTTCCCGACGCTAGTGTACCAGATCGAGTACCCTCGGACTCCGCGGATTCGGTGGAACTATGTCGTCGAGAAAGTATTCGCCATCTTCGGGACCATCCTCATCATGATGGTTACTGCGCAGGTGTTCATGTACCCGATCGCCATCCGTGCCCTTGAGATTAGGGAGTCCCCATGGACCACATGGTCTGCACGTCTCAGCCAGTGGCTTCAGATCATGATCGACATTGTCCCCAGCTTCATTTGCATTTACCTGTTGACATTCTACCTGATCTGGGATGCCATTTTGAATTGTATTGCGGAACTGACACGATTTGGTGACCGGTTTTTCTATGGGGACTGGTGGAACTGTGTCACTTGGGGGGAATTCTCGAGGATCTGGAACATCCCAGTGCACAAGTTCTTGCTGAGACACGTGTACCACAGCTCTATCAGTACGTTCCAGTTATCTCGGGGACAAGCGACGTTCATGACATTTTTAATCAGTTCAGTGGTACACGAGCTAGCGATGTACGTCCTGTTCCGCCGTCTACGGTTCTACTTGTTTGGATTCCAAATGTTGCAATTACCGCTTGTGTCGTTGAGCAATATGAAATTTATGCGGGACAGGCCAGTGATCGGGAACGTCATCTTCTGGATAGGTATCTGTATGGGTCCCTCCATCATGTGCAGTCTGTACCTCACCATATGATTGTTTGTGTTACTACTTGCTACTGCGACTATATATAAAAGTGTATCACAATTATATAACAAAATGTAACTACAAGATATATTTGTACTGATTAACCGCAAATTTGCACCAACACACACACACACACATGTATACATATTTTAGGTATGATGTCAAAGGGTAATATGGTATTCATTTGAGTCATATCAAGGCAGACAGAGTACAAAGTATCATTTAATAAAACTGTATCAGATTGAGCATTTGAACCTAGTGTGTTTGTTGTTGATAGTTTACGGGTTTGGCATGATTATTGAAAACATTCTGTTGACTTTGATAGGGGCCAAACTAATCGATTTGGTACTCATGAAATGGCCGTTCCCGGTATGATATGGCATATGATCGCTATATGATGTATTGATAAGTGAGACTAAAGATTGCTTTTAGTGATATACCACTGTCAGCTACAAAAATGTTCTAGTTTGATTGGAATGTCGGATCACTTTACTGTATTGTAATTTGATAAAGCCAAGCAAAGGAGTTGAACTATACGGGGTTGGCGAATGTTCAACGATCTAATAAATACATATGCTTCCAAATGTCTTCTTCTTAGCAAAATCATTCTTTTGAGTGTTGGTAATTCCTGGGACGTTTCATCAGGTCACTAATGAATTTGGTTGACTTTGTTACACTACCAATGATACAACTTCATTTTAGGGTGGAATAATGATTGTTACCGTAGCAACCGCTAACTGTCATGTCAAACAACAAAATAGAAAAAAGTTGTCTTAAACATGATACTTCAATGAAAACTGATTCTGGCGAGTACTTCGGTCCTGAATTCCTTTCAATAGTTTCACAAGGATTGTTCGACTTCTCAACAGGTATCCAATTCACTTGATCATTTTTTCGAAGTTAAAGAGTCATTTAAGCCTTGTCTAGTTGAATTATTATTGAATAATGCGCTATACAATATTGAGTTTCAGCATCTATATCAAGATACAGTGACATGTTACAGTTCAAACAGACGCAACATCGCACACTTCACTTCAAACCTTCAATAACGCCGAATCTTCCATTAACATACAAATATTGGCAGTGTCAGCACTAACTTTACCAGTATTAACACACAAATATTACAGTGTCAGATATTGGAAGCATTGACATTGTAGTGTCAGATATTGGAAGTCAGATATTGGCGCATTAACATTGCCACTATATCTTACAGTACATATTTACAAGAGCCCGAGATCACCTGTATATCTCGTCAAACGGCCGCGTATCGTTGAAACAGGCCTCCCACACCTCGTCGACTGCACGTTCCGCCTGTTCTGCGGACTTGCAGTTGGGATTACCTCTGACACTGATGACGGCGCGCCTGCGGACACAGCTCTGGTGCCCCCTAGAGAACTTGAACGGCGGGGACCCGTCCTGCGGCGTGAATAGCAAGTTGCCCACCCCCCTGCGCGCGCATTCCTGCCAGAAACGGCACTCGCCACTCAGCGACGACGCGCGCACCTCCGAACACGCGTGGTGCCGCAGCGAGAGCCAGTCGACGGCGAACCGCTCGTTGTCGTACCAGTGCACCAGCTCGTGCGCGAGCGTGTCCTCGAGGTGCTTCCTGTCCCGCAGCCGGTCCTGGCACAGCAGGATGCCGAGCGCCGGGTGGAACCCGCCGCTGCGCAGCTCGGGACACACGTCGCACACGACCTGGCGCGAGAAGTCCGGCGGCGCGCGGCCGCGGTCCCCCTGCAGCGCGGCGATCCGCTGCGTGAGGAACACGACCGTCGGGCTGTAGCGCAGCACCCAGTCCCGCTGCGCGTAGCACTCGCGACACTGCCTCGCTAGCGCCTCCTTGTCCATCTGTCGCCTGGGCGGCTAATCGTGGCTGTCCTTGGAACACTGTCCTCACATAAGGACAAGCGGACCGCACCAGAGCGGGAGCACAGCGGAGGCACAAGCGGATGATGAAGGGGACAACGACGCTGATGAGCGCGCTCTCGAAGCGCAACAGGCGCGTGCGCGTGCAGCTGCTCAGGGACTTCCCGCGCTTCCAGCTGCGCAGGGGCCAGGTCGCGCAGGTGCGGCCCTCCGTGATGCTGAACTACCTGCACCCGGGCGGCGGCGCGCGGTACGTGATGCAGCCGGGGGACGTCGACGAGGCGCTGCTGCGGCGGTGCGAGGCGCTGAGGAGCGAGGAGGACGCGAGAGCCGCGGCGCGGCGCGAGGCGGACGCCGCAGCCGACCGGACCGAGAAGACGGGGGACAAGCGCGCCGGGGACAAGCGCGCTGGGGACAAGCGCGCAGCGCCGAGGGGCGTCCTGGACAGCACGGTGACGCTGGCGGACGTGCGCATCCCGGGGCTGCACTAGCTCCGTATCGAGGTATCTTGTACATATAACGGGCGATGACCCAGCACCGCGACACACGGACCACACCACGCCCACAGAGCCATGAGCACCGACAGCAGCAGGGAGGGCAGCGTCAGCGGCAGCCTGTCGAGCCGCGTGCTGAACATGAAGTTCATGCGCTTCTCCGGCGAGGCGCCAGCGGACGCCCGCGGACAGGGACAGGGACAGGGACAGGCGGGGACACCGACACAGGCGAAGGCCGGGGACGCGGAGTGGAGCCTGCCGCGGCGGGGCGGTGCTACTGCTGCTGCCCGCCAGGTGGGCCGCACGGTGGTGAGGCGAAAGCCGCTCGGGATCACGGCGGTCCGGCGTGGCGGCGAGGCAGTCGCCGTCGGCAGAGCCACCTTCGGGGCGCCGGCCAGGACTGCCACGGAAGCTGCAGCTGGCGAGGAGGGCACGGCCGATAAACGTGGTGAGAAGCGGGCGAGGGCCGCCGACGCGGAGGGTGACGACGATAGCACCGACGGGTACGACCTGGACGCCATCTTCAAGGAGACGGTCCAGCGCAGCGGCAAGAGCAAGAGACAGGACACGGGGAAGAGCAAAGCGCGCGGCAAGAAGAAGCGCAGCGCGAAGAAGAACTAGTCTATCGTTAGTCGTGTGTGGTGCAGTTCGCATTCTCGCTCCCTTCCGAGGCAGATCTTCATACTATATACTATCAATATACTAGTCTGCATCATTACCATTCATACTGTATACTATCAATGTACTCTTGACTCTCTAAATCTGCAGTGCCTTGGCATGTACGAGTAGTTGCGTGTGTACCGATGCCGGGGTGAGACGGTACATGCAATGGGACACACAATATACTCTTGAGGCCTACGATAAACGGACAGGTGTCGATCTTTACGTCGATTCGCTTGCATGTTAACGTTGAAATGGGGACGCTTGCCCCGACTCTCATCAGACTGTCGCTTGCTTCAAGTACTGCAGTAGTACAGACGTTTGTGATGAGTGCTCTAAACTATAGCAGCACAGACATTATCGCGGCCGGCAGTTCATTAAAGTTGGACGGGGTTGAGATTCCTTCGCACTCTCTTCTGACATCACAACTATAATAATGGGATACCCAACTTAACAGGACCACGTCCGTCATAAATACTTCTAATCTATTGCCTTCGATTTCCTTCGTATTGTTTCGATTTCCTTCCAGCTTCAGTCTGGTTCAACACGTTCCAGCTTCGATCTAGTTCAATAGTTCTAGCTTCAATTTAATTCGATACCCTTTCCCAGCTTCAGATCCTTCATACAATTATTTTCAGTGGGTAGCTGCGGATCAACTTCTAAGATTCCACTCTGACACATAGTCTCTTGATCGCAACCAGTTTCCTTCACTCTATTGGATTAACAAACTAACTACCATTATCAATTGACAACAACAGAAATATCCAAAATTGACCAGTAGTTTATCCACCGCAGGATATCGGTATCCCTGGCGAAATTTGTTTCCTACCTGAAATCCCATCTCCATCTTGCTGTATCCCACCGAATAAATCATCCTACAACACACCAGCGAATAAGTCATCCTACATTACGGAGGGTGTCTCTCTTTTTATCTAGTTCGGAATATGACAAGCATATGATTGTACACTTGTCCCCAACCACTCTGCAAAAGCTTCATCACTGCTTCGTTGCAAGTCTCGTAACGGTTAATCTCTGGATACTGTCATTTTGCTTTGTATAAGGAAGATTGCTGGAATCGAAGCAACAATCGAGCAACCGCTGGTACCAAGATATTGCTTCAGACTCCTTGCGTATCTTCCTACTGCAGGTTATATCCAAGTATGTGATCTATCCATGTATGTAATTTACCCAAGAACAAGCTTCTGTCGACATGATTAGATTCGTTATCTGACCTGTCGTACGATACATCAGTTACTTGTCGTGTTTGTATTGCAACACCATTAGGCTTTAGTTGTACGATATCCCATTTCCAATAGTCAAAGCCCACGAAAACTTCACCGTTCCGTACTAAACACCATGTATCAAACTCTCATACTTTCTGGTGCGTAGATGAACCCCCTATCCGTACGAGATTGCCGCAGTGCTGCAAAGACAAGTATCTCGCCATCAGCGGTAACCATCCAATGTGGCAACCTTCCCCTTTCAGGAACAGCTCTACATTTCGTAAGACACCCACACGCACACCTGCACAGACATGAAACACCGCCGCCCGAACGGTACTTGGCGTAATACCGTCTTGTGAGCATTTCGTGACACAATATTCGCGATTTCTTGTTTACGCGTCCTCTTTTCGTTTCGCGTCATTGGAAAATGTGTCAAAACAAACTCTCGAGGATCAGATCCAGTATATAATATACGCAACTGCGGGTATCTTATATCGCACTTACACACATCCCGCAGCAAACACGAATAAACACTCGCGCAATTGGCAATGTTCAGCGATTCAGCAAGTGGTACCACGAGAAAGCGCTCCCCCGGGGACATCCTGGGCATAACAGACACCATCCGCAAGATGATCTCTCCGACACCTGCAACGTCGCCTCACTCTAAAACAGCTCAATTGAAGACTCCTGAGACGCACTCCAAGGGCAAGTCTGTTAGGTACACCATGGATGACCTGCTGGAGTACCTCGATAAAAGACGGGCGGAGGGGGATACAGACTCCCGGCCTAAACTCTCCTTCGGACAGCTCATATGCATGGCTATTCTGCAGTCCCCAGCGAAGCAATTGGCCCTGGCGCAGATATACACGTGGATATCGACAAACTTTCCTTACTATGCGTTGGATAGGGACGCTACGCGAGCCAGGAAGAGCGGGTGGCAGAACTCAATAAGACACAACCTATCCATCAACAGGGCCTTTGTCAAGTGTGCAAAGAATGATAGTGGAGTGGTGAGTGGTGACCGTGTGAGTAGACGTGGGTCTCGGGGACAGGATAGGAGGTGCTTTCTGTGGGGGGTGGCCCCGGGACAAGAGCACCGTTTCTTCCACATCACAAATACGCACCCGTCTGTGTGCGTAGCGTTACCCCTCGTGAATGCATATTTGCCTGGGAACAGGGGTCAGCAACGTGTGCTGACACCTGCATCGTCCTGTGACAATTCGCCTATTCTGCTGGGTGCCCCCGCAGAGGTGCACCCGAACGTGACACGCAGCAGTGGCCAGTGGCAGCCGCGACATGTGGAACCAATAATAATGACAGGACAAGAGCATGCACATCACGATATCGACGCGACGTTAGATTTGCTGCGTACACCCAAGTTTGATTCACAACCGTGGAGACTCCACGAGACGGACGCGGTGGCTCCTCTGGATTTAGTCTCTGCGCAGTCCATGTTCGACAACTTCAACAATGTTCTAGAGGCGGGCCTCTTCTCGCTGTGACGGGGTGCTCTGTATTACATAAGCAGCCATATATAAGAGACACAATCACGTATAGCTAGTATATACCTCGATAATCACATAGCGTGCTTCCAAGTACCCAACAAGCACTCAACTAGACATTGACATTAATTAAAACAAGTGTAAGATAAACAAAATACATTAACATATGAATCATACGCGCCTGGTGGCATTGCCGATCAGAGTAGACTGTGGACGGAACTCTTCTGTGTCGTCTCTGGCACTATGCTGTGGCCAGTGCGGTAGCCGCGAGTTGAGTGTCGTCTTGAGCGTCGCTTTGTTCTCCTTAACGTACTGTATTAGTAATGCCAACAGTAGCACTAGTATCAAGTTCCGTAGCGCCCTCTGCAGGAACTGGCCCATCTTGGCCGATGGCTGTGCGAAGGATGCAGGGACCTTGATGATGTGGACACTGTTCGCGGCAGAGACACTCGCGACGTGCCTTCCATCGGCAGAAACAGCGACTTTGGTGACGGCAAACGAGTGGATCTGCGAGAACACCTTCTTGACGCGCAGACTGTCCAATTGCACAAGCACCACAGAGTTATCACTTGTCGATAGAGCGGCAATGTTGCCTGTCTCGCTGACATCCATCGAGGTGATGCCCTTGAACCGTTTCCCGACCACACGGGACTGCACCAGGGCACACTCCCCGCTCTTCACATCTACTCTTAGAAGTTCGACACCAGAACCCGGGGACAGACCGACCAACAGCAACGAATCGTCGTCGATGAACCGAATCCGGGACAGGACAATGCGGCGCTGCGCAAACACTGTGTTCAGACGCGCGATGGGTTTACCCGTTACAGTGGAGATGACCTCTAGCGAAGCGCTCGTGACGTATGCGACCACTTTCCCGCCGGGGGAGAAGTGCAAGTCCTTGATCTCGGCGTCTTTGCTCTGTATCTCAAACCGCTCGGTCAGCGTGTGCGTCTCGACTAGTCGGATAGACGAGGGTGACTCCTTGGAGGAAAGCAAGGCGGCTAGCGACCCATTGTGGGAGACATAGAGCAGTTTCGTGTACAGGTCCGCGTCATCAGAGGCGTACAAATCCACCGCCCTCTCGAAGAGCAAACGACCGTCATCCTGGATCGTGTACTTGCGTAGATGCTTGTTCTCACCACCGTGCGTCTCCCTGTTCTCGTTACAGGCCAGCAACAACACTCTACCCTCGCGGGAAAGGTCCATTGCGGTTGGACAGTCCCCCTCGGGGTCCAATTCCAGGCTCTGGACGGCAGAAACCGTTCCACCGTTGCTGTCGTCACACTCTAGCAGTGTAACACCGTTGGGAACCCCATTCTTCCCCTCGCCACCGCCACCAGCGACCACTAACCGCGCCTTCGGGGACGCTTCACCAGCCCTTTTGCCGTCATCACCAACTACTCCACCAGCAATCGCGCTGAAGTCCTCCAAGAATCGCGCCCCGTACAGCGGATACTCCGCACTGTAACTGTAGCTCTCGAACCGCATGCTTCAAGGACTCTCAGCAAATTGGCCTCTTAACGGTCGTTTAGCGGTTCATAAGCCTTTGAACCTCCGGAACTTTTCAGTCCCTCTAACGATGTTGATCTTCACATTAGCGACCAGAGGCCGTCAACACATCTCAACACCATCAATGCTGCTGCGTGTTACTCCAGGAGCCCTGCTGAGGGCATTGCTGCTTTGTGTGTCGCTGTTAGGTGTCTTTGCCGCTGCTGCGCCAACGGACGGCAGATCGCACGAGCCACCCAGACTCGATTACGGGAAGGTGTACCCGCCTGACCCGCCCTCGTCGACCAGTATTTTGATGGGGATTAGCTACGTGGACGGCCGCACCAACGAGAAGCACACCGTCGACTTCGTCCTGTCGCTATTCAACACCATCGCGCCCAAGGCCGCCAAGAACTTCGTCGCCATGGCCAAGGGTGTCTCTGTCGTCACCGACCCTAGCAAGCCGGACCAAATCATCAAGACCGGGTATGTCAGTAACTCTGTCTACAACCTGTTCGCAGGCGACCGTCTGGAGACCGGGAGGATCTTCCCCAACGCGGCCTTCTGCATCTTCGGGTCGTTCTTCGAGGACGAGAGCTTCGCCGTGAAGCACGACAGACCTGGGAGAGTTGCGCTGGTGAACAAGGGCGAGAAGGACACGAACGAGTCCCGATTCATGATCGATTTATCCGTGGACGGTGCTCCGGAGAGGGACGGCAATAACGTCGTGTTCGGACAAGTCGTCTCCGGTTTGGAGGGGCTGCTGCAAGCGATGGCTACAGTGGAGGTCGCTGCCGACAACGTGCCTGTGAAGCCTATCGAGATCTCGTACGCCGTTGTCGACGAGCTCAGGATGAACAACATCCAGGAGCTGCACTCCATGTACGTCGAGGACCTCAAGGCCTTTGAAGCAGGGGACGTGTCTCGTGGGTTCACCTTCCGTGCTGCGACCGAGTCCAGTGAGGGTGTCGCCCAGGGGCTTGCCGACATCAAGTACGCCGAGTTCAATCACCCTGTACTGAAGATCTGTGTCCTGTTTACTGTGCTGGCCGTGTTCTACTTTGCCATGCGCAACAAGGATGCCATTGCCGCCAGGATCCCCGCCCAGTTGCGCAAGCGCGAGGAATCTTTGAGAAACGAGTAAGGTTATATATGTTTACGTGTGCAAATTTGTACTTTCAATTGATCACTGACTTTAGTAGATCCTGGATCCCAGCATCGTCCAGGTACTTCCCAATGAGCACCAGTTTACACTGTGCACTGGCCTCTCCCGAGGGTATCTCCCCCGGAAAGACATCGTAGGTGTCCCTGACACCCTGTATCACGAGCGTCTTGGGGCCCGTGGGCGTTCCGTACGTGATAAGCCCCTTGGTCCGTTGTACTTCCCATTCGTCATTTGCGAAACCCAGTGACTGTGACGCCGTGACACCAAACCGTCTCCACAGCAGCACTTGCAAAAACGCCTTGAGGAAGTGGTCGTACTCTGCTTTATCCCTCAACGCTCTGAATTGCAACACGACTGTGGACATCCGATGGTCGTGTATCGTCGGTCTTGCCGTTGATATCTTGGCTATATTGTCCGCAGTATTGACTCTCTCGTCTTGCGCACTGTCCAGTAATCCCGTGTGTGTGTCGTAAGCATGAAGATCCAATAACTGAGCAATGGGTACTTCACCGTATTTCGTGTGGTACAGAGGAGCCACCGAGTTGATCTCTCGGATACGGGACTCGATCTGCCCTACTTTCTCCGGGTGTGATTCGACCCTGTCGAACTTATTCAGCAGGATTCTGTCGGCCATGGCGATTTGAAAGTGTGCAATCGTCAGTTCCTCAGCATGCCCCTGAGGCAACTCACCATCACCGTGTAAATGAGCCTCGGGCGAAACATCGTCTAGCGATTTAATAATGTGCTCAGAGTCCAAAACAGTGATCACCCCGTCGATATAGACACTGCTGTTCAGCCCCTCATCTTGCCAGAACATCTTCGCGATGGGCGCCGGGTCTGCGATCCCCGAGGTCTCGAGCAATATGTAGTCGATGGCTCCCGGACTGCGGTCCACCATGTCCTCAATCGCCTTGACCCCGATGTTCTTCAGCGAGCAGCAGAGACACCCGTTCCCGAGGTCTAGCCACTCCTGGTACGATGCGCCGCCACTGCGGACGGTCATCGCCTTCTCGATCTCACTGGAGTCCCCAAACTCGTTCAAGATCACTGCGATCCGTCTGTCGCTCCCCTTCAGCGCGATCTTCTCCAGCAGCGTCGACTTCCCGGAGCCGAGGTACCCTGTGATGATGGTCACTGGAATCTTCTTCCGGCGATTCTCACCCGTACCACTGGAGGAGACCGCGCCAGCGGGCACCACCTCGTTCTGGCGGTTCACCCTCTCCACCTTCGCGTCCGAGACCAGCTGCCCGCCGTCACTGCGGAACTTGTCGAAGATCTTGTCCAGGTCGCCCTCGGAACCCGTCACCAGTGGGGGCAGCTCCCCGTCCTCCTCGGCGTTGTACTTGTAGTTCTTCAGCGCAGACATCCCACTCCCAATAGCAGTTCCTGAACTCCTGGGGCCATCCTGGGGGTCAAACAGTGATCACGGCAGGTAACGGTTCTTCGGCGGTTATTTGAATCTTTTGCCACTTTTAACCGCTTTTGACCACTGCATCCCCAATTCACCACCAAAGAAGCAGAGCAAACACTGAATACAGCTATGAAGTGGTCCTATTTCGACACCGCATTGCTGGTGATGGTTGCGTATCATCTGGTGCGGGCGCCGTACACGAAGGTGGAGGAGAGCTTCAGCATCCAGGCGATCCACGACATTCTGAAGTACGGGGTGGCGGATGTGTCCCAGTTCGACCATTTGCAGTTCCCTGGGGTTGTCCCCCGGAGTTTCATTGGACCCCTGATGATTGCGCTGTTGACAAAGCCGTTTATCCTGGTTTCGTCGCTTTGGGGCGGGTCTGAGCGCGCTGCTGCTGCTGGGTTTGAAGCGCAATTGCTCGTGAGAGCGACAATTGGGCTCACTAACGCACTGGGGTTTATCTACTTGAAGACTGCTGCGCAGAATATGTTTGACAAGGTGATGGAAGAGGAACAAGCCGGGGAGCGTCATTCTGGGAAGCCCCAGGGGAACACTTTCTCCTCCGCGGGGAACTGGTTTCTGGTGTTCACTATGGCCAGCTTCCACATGATGTTTTACAGCTCCAGGCCATTGCCAAACTTTGTCATGACTTTGCCCCTCGTCAATGTCGCATTTGGATGGATCTTGATGGGACGTTTCCCATCGGCTATCATATTGTTGGGCGCTGTCGCTGCCATCTTCAGATTGGAGGTGGCTGCTCTTGGTGCCGGTGTGGCGCTTGTAAGTGTCTACTACAAGAAGCTATCCATCGCGAGAGCCGCCAGATGTGGTTTTCTGGGTGTTTGTCTGGGGGCTGGGCTGAGTGTCCTAGTGGACTCTCATTTCTGGCAAGAATGGTGCTTCCCCGAGTTTGATGCGTTTGTGTTTAATGTCGTGTCTGGGAATTCTGCGAAATGGGGTGTTGAGCCAATTACTGCGTATGTCACCAATTACCTGAGAATGATGTTCTTGCCCCCAACGATCCTGTTTTTAAACTACTTGGGATTTAAGGTCGCACCAGATAATGTGCAGATCATCACTCTAGCCAGTTACTTCCATATCCTAGTGCTTTCCTTCCAACCTCACAAGGAATGGAGATTCATCGTGTATGCTGTCCCACCAATCATCCTGATTGGTTCAACTGCGGCCGCCTACTTGTGGGAAAATGTCAAGGTGGATAGTATCAAGGGGTTCCTACTAATGGCACTGATCCCAATGTCAGCGTTGATCTCCTTTGTCGCCTCTTTGTTGTTTTTGAAGGTCTCTTCCATCAATTACCCTGGTGGAGAGGCCCTAGCCAAATTCAACCAGTACGCGATCAATAACAATGTCACAGACGTCAATGTCCACATTAGTGTACCACCTTGTATGACGGGTGTTACACTGTTTGGAGAGTTGGATTCAAGTGTGTATAATATCACTTACGATAGAACTGAGGATACTGACACTTTGCAAAAGGAATGGCCATCCTTTGACTATTTGATCACTCACGAACCACAACCGGAGTTGTTCCTTGTGAAGTCAGATGCCGATGAGTGGCAACTGATTGACACTACCAAGATGTTCACAAGAATTGATATTGGGTATCTTGCTACGAAGATCCGTTCCTTTAGGGACAAGTATGAAAATTCCCAATTGGCTGTTATCGCCTTTGACCAGCTTCAACATATCCCACAGATTATTTCCCAAGCTGTCTCCGGCGCCGAATTCCATGGTTTTTTTACTGATGTCTTCGACAATACGTTCAAGAAGGAAGACGTCTTCTACACTTATAAAAGAATCGCTAATTAGATGGAGTGTTAGCCAAAAGGGAACCTTCTTCTAAAACGGTTCTGTGATACAGCAGTTCACTATCAATGACGAAATGAAACCTTCAATAAAGTTTTACCTAAGTGTCTAATTTCGTAGCTTTATTTTCTGACTTTTATATAGATTTTTATCTTATGTTTTTAAAAATGAGAAATTCCAAATTTCTAAATAATACCTTACAAAAGATGAAATGTGTTAAATTCTCATATTTAATTACATAAATATTACAACAATTTTACTTTATTCTAGTCTATCTTCAGTAATAATATAACGCGGTTTTAATAGGTATCATATAGGGAATATTTATTCATTATCAGTTGGAGTGGATCCTGGGTTTGAATTATTTGACGTACCAAATGCCAACTCTCTGATTTCAACAATCCATGGGTCCATCAGCAACTCGACAGCGGTTGCACGTTTGTTTGCATCATGGACAAGGCATCGTTTCAGGAAATGACGGCCAGCCTTCGAGACTTCATCTCGTGCAGGGAGTTGGGGAGTCTGGCCAGCAGCTACTTGATACATTATAGCCCATTCATTATCTAAATTGGCCCAGGGTCTTCTACCGGTGATCATCTCCAATACAACACATCCTAAGGACCAAACATCGTCAGCACCAAAGGCGCCCTTATTTTTCGAGCCAGTGATGGATTCAGGAGCCATGTACATTGGTGTCCCAATCATTTCGTTTAGGCGAGTTCCAGTGGCCGATGCTGCCGAGGGTCTCCTTTCAGGGTTATGCAACCTAGTACCATTCTTGGCTATCTTCCTTGCAGCTCCAAAGTCGACGTACTTGATAATACCATTGAAGTCTAATAAAATATTCTCTGGTTTAATATCACGATGGACAATCCCAGACTCATGCAAGTATGCAAGACCTTCTAGTAATTCTAATGTGTAAACTTGCGTTACCATCTCATCTTCGATTCTACCATGTTCTAACAAATTGGCTAATGACCCACCTTCACAATATTCCATGAAAATATTGACTTTATCTCTATGGACCTCAACACCATAATATTGAATAATGTTTGGGTGATTCAACATCTCCATGACACTCATTTCTTCCTTAATTGATGGGAAAATCTTTTCCATGGCTTTACTATCTTGGATTTTGATCTCTTTAACGGCTAAAATATCACCATTATCCAGATTGACGGCAGAAAATACTGAACCAAAAGTCCCTCCACCAACGAATTTCCTCTTTTGCCATCTCATGGACACGTTGGATATCGACGAGGCTAATGAAGACAAATATTTGTTACTCTGCTCCGTATCATCCAATACTTTACCAATCTGGTGAGGATTCCTCTTGATACCTTGTTCTAACTTAATAATATTCTGCAACCTTAACTGAGAATTGACATATAACATAGAATCCACGTCAAAGTCATCAATCAGATCAGCATTAGACCTTAGTTGTTGATTTGCCTTCTCCACTTCTGCGGCTCTGGCACCCATGACATCGAAATGCGAAATTAATAAGGACATGCATGCAGATATCTTTTGTTTCAATGACTTGAACTGAGATTCATCTAGTGCTAGAATGTTCCACCCACTTATCATCTGCATAGCAAATTCCATTGCGGTGACACACCACCTGAATGTCCTTGCATCGGTTGGGTCACATTCTTCAGTCAGGAAACTTAACCATGCAACACTTATCTTCACCATTAGCAGAATTATAAGCGATTTCTTCTCTCCATTAGCAATGTTATTTCGCAGAAAGTTCCTCCCAAAATCTCTTGAAAATAAGAATAGGCCATTTAGAAGATCATTAGATGGAGAAACCTTTTGAAATGTTTCCATGATCTTTCGATAGTCGTTTAGCATACTATAGGTACAACCAAAATATGCTTTATTGATTCTTTGGAGAGAACTTTCAACCGCATCTAGTAGACATTTCTTTTCCAGGAATGTTACAGATGTGCCTGCAATCTGTTGGAATCTATCGCATTGATATTCTAACGCATAACTTGAACCTTGACTTATTAATGTAATCATATCCATGGGATTTTTTGCGAAAAAGTTATCGAAATTTACTTTTGTTTCTTCGGAGAGATTAAACATCTTACCGTCCCACACAATTGGTTCACTTGGATAAAATACTAATATGTACCCTAAGGACTGTAACTGAAGTTCTAATCCTATAATCTCATTTTCAACTTCAGCATCAGGGTCTAGTAGGTTGTTATTATTATACTCACTCAAAAATTTTGAGGCATTACCGTTTGCATTTGCGAGAGCACTTAATCTGCGCTGAGAATAAAGATGCCCGCGTGGAATAACGTTGGCTTCAGATTGAACAGAATGGTAAGGGACACCATCCTTATCGTAATTATGAATTACTGTAGAGTTAATGTCGTTTTCAATTTCAATGGCATTGTATATCGTTAAACTGTTCTTGATATCCAATTTCGGCAGTAGATCACACCCAATGTTTGTACTTTCTAACATTTTCATGATTTCTTCATCTGTTGATCCAAGCAACTCACGACTCGCAATTAAGTAAACACCGTTATCTTCTAAATCTCCACCTGAGTAAAGCAAAAAATGACCTGTGGCCTTCAGACCATCAATTAACGTGGCATAATCGTCGATTTTATAGTTAACACCATTTTGAAATGCCTTTGTAAGAACATTGGTAAATCTGTTAAGCTTCCTCTTCATGGATCCAAGATTCTCAAATATTTGAGTCAACCATCTCTCCGCATCAGCAGGACCCTTCAAAGTTGGCGGTAAATTTTGCTGCTGGGATAGGTATGTATTCAGCCTATGAAGCAACCTGAGAGTGAGCTTACTAAACCCGACTGAGATTACTTTACCAGCACCTTCAATATAGTATCCAACATTCTTCAGATCATCCCAATACTTCAATAAAATCTCTGGTTCCTTCGTGGTTCTGAAAGTCTTGGTTGTACCATCGAGGATTTTTAATTGCAGTAAAATAAACAAGTATCTTATCGCCTCTATAATAACCTTATCATAATCAGTATCAGGTGGAATCTCCAAAGTCCAACCTTCAGTGTACTGATTCAGGGTAAACTTTAATTGGACAGATAGTCTAATATACGAGGAAAAATCGTCGATCATTTGATCAATCATCATCATTGTCGGATTTTGTAGTTTCTTAGCATATGCGATTCTTATGGAGATAATTTCCTTTAGTAGCTTCAGTGGGAAGAGTAATAATGTTATCAATTCTTCACTAGATATTTTTAGGTTCAACTCTTCCATGGACTTTGAATATTTGATATAGGAGACCTTCATTTTGAGTATCCATGGTGCAAGAGGAAAAAATATCTTCTTTTGGAAAATGGTTTCAATATCTTTTTCCTTCATAATTTGTTCTGCGAATTGTTTCCTTGTTTCTTTAACCTGAACATCACAATCATCACCAATCACGTAGTCTAGATCTTCAACACCTACCCATTTTGCAAGCGCATCAACTTGGGTCGCAATATTTCTCTTGTTATTCATCCAACTTAACATAGTGGCAATTCTTAGATTGAATTCCTCTGTATTCGAAACAGGCTTGTCAATATGCATCTTCTTCATATTAGGCCACAAGTAAACGACTTTAAAATATTTATTCAAAAGGGTATCCACAGCAGTCTCAATACTCTCTAGAGACACATCCTCGGATATTTTGAATTCCATTACCTCATCTAATATCGAGTCTGCAGAATTTCTTAGCAATTGTAAGGATCTCTTTTGGTCTTCAATACTCCTACCATTCATCCAGGATCGAAGCTCAATCCAAATTTCATTTGCACGTTCTTTATTGAGACCCGCAGAATTGTTTTCATTCGCAATCTTCGTCTTTTCACTTCTGACAATATCACCCTTCAACACGTTGAAGAGCATTGTTTGCCACTCAAACCTTTCCAGTACATTAGAGTCTAAAAATAACTTTTCCAATGTAGCCTCGAGATCGTTCTCCCCCATGGATTCCTTTCCATTCTGTATATTGTTTATTTGTTGTAACATTTTGTTGATCATGTCTTCTTTCTCTGGATCACCATCCCTTAGCCATTCTAACTTATGCAGCAAAAAATTGGAGCTAATTGCGAGTAACTTCTCCGAGGTGGACCCTAGACGGTTTTGCAACGAGCTACCACTCTGTAGACTCGCGGTAAAGAAGTTGAAACCGAAATTATCGGGATCATTCAGATTATTATTCTTTTGTTCGAACACGTCGTCTGTCTCATCGTCAAGGTCGTCATCACTGTCTCCTATTGCGGATTGAGGTACAATACCCCTAGTGTAATATTCATCGTCGTGGATCTTATTTTTCATCCGTTCCAGATATAGTTGTTCATTCAAGATGTATTGCTTCTTAAAGGAACGGAGACTAATGGCACTGGAGCTCTTGTTGGTAGATCTTGTCGTAGTAGACGTCGTTGTTGCATTACTTCCGGCACCGTCATATATCGGCGGCTTTATCGAAGACGCGACAGTGTTTGTGCTTGTGTTTGTGCCAGAATTTGCAGATGGTGCCTGTGGGGTGGGCACTGTGGAGGAGCTCAAGGTATTGAAAGAAGATGCCAATTCTGGAGATATCATGACAGTAGGATTTGTCTCTGCAATTCGCTTTTCCTTGGAGAGTGTCATTGCCGCCCCTGTACTGTGAGATGTCTTTATTGGAGGTAATTGCTGCTGTTGCTGTTGCTGTGGAGGGTGTGATGAGGTATACTTGGATGTAGTAGAGCTTATAACCGAGGCGCGCCTACTTGATCTCGCCGAAGACCCTGCAGAGCTAGAATTATACGCTACTTGGGGCTGATGATGCATACTCCCCGTGTTGTTATTGTGGTGACTCCCACCACTCGTGTGGCTTGTGCTGGTCAATGGTTGTAACTGGAAGCTACTAAACTGCTGCGAGGGAGTGCCCGTGATCCTGTGCAAGAGAAACTCGTTATTGCTCGCGGTAGACCCACCAGAGGAGTTCACAGCGTTAGAGCCCGTCGGCGAGCGCATTATATGCGACGAGGGAGTCTTGGACATGATTGTGGACTGGATGGTCGAGTTCGTGCCGGTACCTGAATTTGACACATTTGTACCGAAGGACGACGGTGGCAGGCCGGGACTTCTCGGGGCCAGAAAGGGTTTAGCGAATACGCCGCCGGACAACCCGGTGTTCACCTTCAAATTGTGGTTAGAATTGACGCTGGCGGACCGCGACCGCGATTTGGCAGCCGACACCGTGGGATGCTTTTGCCTTTGCTGGCTGGCGCCCTGAGCAGCATCCTCCTCGCCCTCGTTCGGCCTGTAATTGAAGTAATCCCCGGGGGACATGTGCACAGCGCTCTTGAGATGTGACAGCAGTTACTTCAAACGTTTCTGTGGGCCTCTCTCTCGCTGACCCCAGACGTTAATAAGGTGGAGTTTGATTCTAATTAAATGTCAAATTTGGCGGTTGACGGCGGGAAGTTTGAGGATGAGTGATTATAAGCCGGGGAAGACCAGGTAAACGTATACGTGCAGTGTATACACCCTGGTTGCCGAGTGGAGTACTGTACGGTTTGTTGGTATGGAATTGGACAAGTGTCTGGAGATCCTGTACCGGGGACAACTGTTGCCCGAGGTGACGATCGAGGCGCTGTGCTTCAAGCTGAAGGAGATGCTGGTAAGGCAGTCGAACGTGATCCACATCAGCACGCCCGTGACTGTGGTAGGTGATATGCACGGTCAATTCCACGACATGCTGGAGATGTTCAAGATCGGTGGGCGCGTGCCAGACACGAACTACCTATTCCTCGGGGACTATGTCGACAGAGGGCTGTACAGCGTTGAGACGATAATGCTGCTGATCGTGCTGAAGCTGCGGTACCCTGACCGGATCCACCTGCTGCGCGGCAACCACGAATCCCGGCAGATTACACAGAGTTACGGTTTCTATACGGAATGTTTGAACAAGTACGGCGGGGACTCCAAGGTGTGGCACCACCTGACAGACCTGTTTGATTATCTTGTGCTGTCGTGCATCATCGACAACGAATTGTTCTGCGTGCACGGCGGTCTCTCGCCGAACGTCCAGACCATTGATCAGATCAAGATAATAGACAGGTTCCGAGAGATCCCCCACGACGGGGCGATGGCCGATCTTGTTTGGTCAGACCCAGAGGACAACAATATCAACGACAGGTCTGCGGCTAATAATGCAACTGGCATCGCGGACAGTATATTCGACGAGGGATCCCAACACTTTCAAGTTTCGCCACGAGGTGCCGGTTACACTTTCGGCAAGAGCGTCGTCGAGAAGTTCCTGCATTTGAACAAGATGGAAAGGATATACAGGGCACACCAGCTGTGCAACGAGGGATACCAGGTCTACTTCGGCGGCCTCGTCACGACGGTCTGGTCCGCACCCAATTACTGCTACAGGTGTGGCAACAAGGCGTCTATCCTCGAGCTGTACAGCAAGGACGACTACTATTTCAACGTCTTCGACGAGGCGCCGGAGAACAGGCAGTACAATAGCGCTCTGGTCGGCAATGGCCCCATGTTAATGGGGGATGACGACGAGGAGTACTATAACAGCGGTGATATGTCGGCGTCCCAGACGGGCGCGACACGGACACGCAAGGTGATTTCAGACTACTTCGAGGACGATTCCTCGAGCGAGCTGTCGGACGACCCAACTCTGCCGAACGGGTCTTTCGGTAGCGAGGTGGATGTCTTCTCGGATACATACCAAGCACGCTCCGCATCGCACAGAAGAGTGGAGTACTTCCTGTGAAACGCCTTCATCATCTAACGCTTCTCTTTGCATATTCAATCGTGTTAATACTATACGCCAGATACTATATATACTCTTATGTACATCAGACTGTATTCTCTCACATGTAGTAGAGCTCCAGGTTGGTGCCGTCGTGGATCTCGTAGTCCTCCAGCGTGATGTGGTCCTTGAGGACGTTGCCGCCCTTCTGCAGCACCACTTTGTTCGAGGCTGTGCCCATCTGTAGGGACAGCACCTTCTTGAAATCGCCCACGGAGTCCTCCTCGAGGCACTTCACCTTTATCTTCTTGCCCAGCCGGTCGTTAACCACCACTTCTATCATCGCTCGACGCCTCTCTCCAGTTGTTGATTGGCTCTCGAGGTGACGTCCCCGTGTGGCTGTATAATTTAAATAGCGAATTAGCGATGCCCTTCAAACTTCACGAGTAGACTTCGAAAGATACAGCAGTTTACCAGAGCTCAAGAGCCCCTACGCAAAAGAGTATGTCGTTTCACGTACTGTTCATCGACTCGTACGACTCGTTTTGTTTCAACGTGCAACGGTTGATGGAGGCCCAGTTAGCTGGTGCTGTGGAGGTCACCACGATCCGCAACGATACTTTCACGGATATGGACGAGCTGGCGCCGCTTCTACGGCTGTTTGACTGCGTGGTTGTGGGTCCGGGGCCTGGAAACCCTACTAACGGTGCCAAGGACGTGGGGATATTGGCGGATCTGTTCACGCACCCGGCGGTGAAGAGGGTGCCTGTGCTTGGGATATGCCTGGGGATGCAGACCATGTGTCTCTCCCAGGGGTGTACCGTCGAGGAACTTGAGACTATCAAACATGGACAAGTCTACAGTATGCAGGTGACTCCTGCTGGGTTTGAGAGCCAGCTATTTGCGGAGTACCCTGCGAGGTTCAAATCTACGAGGTACCATTCGTTGCATTGTGTGACACCGGGAGATGACAAAGTAGTGCCATTAGCGACTACAAAGGATGAAAATGGGGAACTGTTAATGGCCGTCAAGATCAGGGAATACCCCTGGTACGCGGTGCAATACCACCCTGAATCCTGTTGTTCCGAATATGGAGGGTTGCTGGTACGAAATTTCGTCAAGCTAGCGAATGAATGGAACAAGGAGGCAACTAACAGGTACGAGATCAAAGTGGGTTCGCGTGAAGACTGTCCTGAGGAGTTGAGAGCACTATCGAGGGCTGTAGACAGGACTCCTCTCTACGTGCCATCGAGCGAGAAATATGTCCATAATTGTCTCTCCCCAGCTATCGAGGAATATAACTTTGAAAAGATGATAGGTGATGCCAACTTTACGTTACGTGTTGTCGATTTGATTAAACAAGATAAGTTCATATTCGCATCATCGTCACTAGCCGAAAACAGGGGCGAATGGTCCATAATTGCATTACCAGACAACAATTCTACCGTGTACACCCACTACGAATCACTTCAAAAGACCACTTTGCACAAGTGGCAGGATCCGAACATCAAACCCCAGGACATGAGGGATTGCATCTCTGATGCCACCTCCACAAAACACATTATTGTTGTGAACGAGGACAAGGATCAATTTTGGAAATCTATGGCTAGAGTCATGGGCGAATCTGCCCTAGATTCATATGAAGATCTACCCTTCATTGGTGGCATGGTAGGAATCCTGGGCTACGAGATGGGGTCGTACGTAGAAAAGAAAGAAGAGCGCAGTAGAGATAGACCTGACGCCAAGCTTGTCTTTATCCACAACACTATACTGATCGACCATTGCAAAGGGAAAGTATATCTGATATCGCTGAAAGATTCGTTCCCAGAGGACGTAAAAGCCCTCTTCGAGAATTATTCGAAGGAACTCGAGAATCATGCTATTGACTGGCCCACAGAATTACCAAGCGCGACCAAAGTTGACATATCGATGCCCACGGCGGATGAATACACATTTGCATTCGAGAAATGTCAGGAATACCTTCACAAGGGCGACTCCTATGAAATCTGCTTAACCACGCAGACTCAAGTGACACCAGCCGAGAAGATAGACCCCTGGACTATTTTCCAGACGCTTGTACAGCGGAACCCTGCACCGTTTAGCAGTTTCCTGCAATTTAATGACATTCTATCCCACGAGGGGGACGCTAATGATGACACGCTATGTTTCATCAGTACATCCCCAGAGAGATTCATCAAATGGGACAAGAACAGATGCGAACTGCGTCCCATCAAAGGTACGGTCAAGAAGATAGCCGAAATGACGAGAGAACGCGCCACGGAGATCCTGAAGACGCCCAAGGAGTTTGGGGAGAACCTCATGATCCTAGACCTGATAAGAAACGATCTCTACGAACTATTACGGGACGTGACCGTGGAGGAGTTTATGTCCGTCGAAGAATACCGGACAGTGTACCAGTTGGTCAGCGTCGTGGCCGCCACTGGATTATCCAAGCCCTACACGGGAATAGACATCCTGAAACACTCATTCCCGCCGGGGTCGATGACCGGTGCTCCAAAACGTATCACCGTGGAACTGTTGCAAGATGCCCTCGAGTCCCAATTGAACCGCCGCACATGCGGTGCAGACCGTGGAGTCTACAGCGGTGTCACGGGCTACTGGTCCCTGAACGGCCGCGGAGACTGGTCCGTGAACATCCGCTGCATGTATTCCTACGACAACGGCCGGAAATGGCAACTGGGCGCAGGTGGGGCCATCACAGTGCTCAGCACCTTGGAGGGCGAGCGCGAGGAGATGTTCACCAAGCTAGAGAGCGCACTTCAGGTCTTCCAGCAGTGACTGTGACACAACCATCGCTTTTCCAATCCATTTGCCAATCAAACTAGCTGATTCCCAAGCAATTGCACTTGTAACCGTTGCTACTATTAGCATTACTGCGTGGATGTACCACTGCTGGACCCGTCCCCAGGTGGAACCCACTGCTGCTGGGACTGCGGAAGCGCCCGGACCCGCGGAACGGGAACCCGGAAGGGCGTCACCCGGCCGCGGGGAAAATTCCGACACAAATCGGCAGAAAAGTGCGGTTCCAAGGGTGTAATGTGTCTACAACTTCCAGTTCCCCTCGGCTGAGACCTCCAGTTGCATCCCCAGGTATCAGTGTCGGCGTCCCCTCATTCAGTCACAACACGCGGCAGTCGCTACTCTGAACAGGTTTTCTTTTATCTATAAGCTACATACGTGGAATTAAGCCAATTACCCCTTTAGTGTCTACTATCCATCCTACCGTGGAATACACCACCCAGAGAGTCTTTCTGTCACAAACACACATATCTACGTACACTATACGTGAACATGACCACTACTGTCCCCAAAGTCTTTGCATTCCACGAGTTCTCGGGAGTCGCCGAGGCCGTTGCCGACTACATCGTTTACGCTCAGAACGGCGCTATGGTGCCCAAGGAGAGGAGGCAGTCCAATGTGAACCTCAGTGATAATAACAGCATAAACAGCAACTACAATTACAACAGCAACAGCACGGATATGCAGCGCGTGTTGTCCTCGAAGAGCATGTCTTCCCAGAGGGAGAAAAAGGACAGACCCAAGAAGGAGCTGCGGTTCAAGATCGCCATCTCCGGTGGGTCTCTGATCCAGGTTCTTCACGAGGGTTTGCTGAAAAGGAACGATATCCAGTGGGGGAAGTGGGATATTTATTTTGCAGACGAAAGATGCGTGCCCTTCGATTCGGATGAGAGTAACTACGGCCAGGCCAAGAGGAAGATTTTTGATTTGATCGACACGGAGAAGTACGGGAAGCCCAACGTGTTCCATATTAACGAGCCCCTGATTAACGATCCGCTAGAGTGTGCTGATGACTACGAGAAAGTTTTGATTCGCGGATTCGCTGGAAGAGACTCCGTCAAACTTCCGATGTTCGACTTGTTTTTGCTGGGGTGTGCGCCAGATGGCCACATTGCGTCTTTGTTCCCCAATTTCCAAGAGAATTTGCGTGAAAAGCTCGCGTGGGTCGTCCCCGTGGAGAATGCCCCCAGCGGGCCCTCCGAGAGAATATCGTTAACTATTCCAGTGATATGCCACTCGCACAGAGTCATCTTCGTCGTAGAGGGTGCCACAAAGGCCCCTGTCATCAAGACCATCATGGAGAGGCCTGAAAAGGGGTTGCCAAGTAGTATCGTCAACGAGGGTGCCGCAGGACGTGTATCGTGGTTCGTTGACGACGACGCCCTCACAGATGTCTTCGTCACAAAGAAGAAGTACAAGTACCACCAGAAACTCGAATTCAACGAGTCCTTCCAACAATAAATAAAGCCCTGGATGTTTTCCTGTGATTAGATTATATCTCAAATCCATTTTTATCTTATATATACAGCTCCATAATTGAATATACAAATATATGTATTGTATACATTATAATATTAAAACAATCAAAAAAAAAGTTTTGTAATTATTGATACCTAAATGTTAAATCTTGTTGAATGGATGTGAAATATTGCCATTTCACAAATACTTCTGAACTGGAAAATAATCTATCACGGTCTTGCATTAGGATTATATATTAAATTATTATAAATGTGAAAAGTACGAGTCCAGTCGCCTTGATGTAGTGTTCTCAGCTGTACGGTTCTCTCGCGTAGCACCGAGATCGATATCATCGTCGGTGTATCGGTTCGGTAGGTCCCTGTGTGTAGAGGCCCTCTCAAACAGGTACCGGCCATCCTGCAGCGAATATTCATAATCCTCATTGATGCTGTTATTACCGTGGCCGTGGCCTGACTCCAGTGAATCCTGTTGCATATCAGGGTCGTACAGCATCATTCCGAACAATTGGTAGTAATATTCTTCACCTAGGACTTTTACTAAAAGCCTCTGTTTCACATCGTATTTGTAACTGAGTGGGATGGCAATCATGAACAAGACAGGGAGGTACTTATTCAGGAAGTTCACGAGTGGGATGACCCTCAGATCATGGTACAAAGCCACATCGAATGCAGAGTTGTTCTCTCCAGGGAGTAGAGTCATTAGGTTGAAGCATAGTGGAAATAAGAGCCGACTAGAGTATAGAGAGTAATAAAGAACATTACTTGGGTTACTGTGGCCGTTTGGGATGAGGTGGAAATCGTGGAATTTGAATTTACTCATAGAATACAGGCTAGCTAGAGTATTGTACGACAGAATCAGGAAACTATAATGGTCTCGTGGAACCCATTCGTGAAACCAACGTGTCGGAATGATTTCTAGAAAGAGTACTACTGTGCTGAGCCCCACCGCAAACACACCGGCTGCAATTCTCACTAGTTTGAACAGTCGCTGCCCCAATGATCTGTTTGTTTGAGCAAGTGTGTGGATAATAGTGTCCGTCTTGTATTGGTAGTACTTGCAGTTGTAGTACTGTGTCACGAACTTGTTATAGGCCTTATTTAGACTATGCAATGAACTAACAGTTGTAGAAGTGGTAGTAGTATCTGTGTCTAGCAATGGTCTACTAGCACCAGATAATGTAAGTGTTGAGAGCCAGTGGGTTATTTCTGCCTGACAATCTGCGAGACGCTGGTTGAAAGTGACATCTCCATTGCGCAGCTGTTGTGCAGAAAGAATGCTCTGAGAGACGTCTGTAAGATTCAATTGGGATTCGTTCAGGTCATCATTATGTTTGCTCAATTCCACGTACAGCACGTTATCGCCTTCAGAACCTCTCTCACGCAGTAAATCCTTCGGTAGAAGGATAAGCCCCGTTGCCAATAGTGCAAGCGTGTATGATAACGAGTACATGTGGGCTAGAGATATCAGCAGGGGTTTAAACTCTTTTATAGAGTGCCCTGTGCTAGCCACCAAATAAACCACTCCAACAAGGATCGCCAGTAAGCAGAGGGAATAGAACTTGACGTTCTGTGTAACAGCGAGTCTGAATCGCTGAAACGTCTCCCCTTGTGCGACTGCATATCTCAGCGATACGTATGATATGAGTAGTGGGATAACTAGCCAGCAAAGGACGAACTGGAGCCAGTAAATCACTAGCCACAAAGTTTGGTAGGGGTCATTAGTTGTGACGTCCAAATTAATAGCATATTGCACTGTCGTATCCTGTATAAACGTAGAGTTGACAGTGGGTAATGTACTGTTCAAAGGTTGCGTAGTATTCGAAGGTATGTAGTCATTATGGAATGCTATATCTCTTGGTAATAATAAGTCTGTAATTAGCAGCAGTGCCAAGTTCAGTAGCACGACACCAAAAGTTACTGGCAGCCCCTTATACGACTTGAAAGCCAGGTACCTGTTGACAATGACTGCCGCAAGCAGTACAAGTGCCAGAGTGAGTGCTGCAGCGTTCACCATGCTGTGCTCTTGTGTTTGAATGTCTTCATTAGGTGCATTCAAGGTGTATGAAATTAATGTCAAAAATATATCCAATGTGTATAAAATGTTACAAGAGCTAATAGAAATGCCATTGATAAAGGATACTATATTTGAAGGAATGGTGATACTGAACTTCATCAAACATGTTAAAAGTTGTTCATACGTCTTTGTTACCATAATAGCTATCCTTTAAGTAATATGTCTTAATGAAGCGTTATATAAACGTAAATAGTACGTAGTTGTATTAGAGAAATCAATCTATATCAATTTTACAGAAATGAATACTCAGTAGACCAGTTTTCTACCTGTGGCAGTTCTCCTTGCTGTGTCCTGTTGCTCCCCAGTAGCCTCGTCTTCGTCTACCTTTGCTCTGTTCAACACTTTGACGAAGGAGTTCACTCTGAACCGCATACGCGAGTGCATGTATGCCTTGGCACACTTGATATGGTAGTGGAAGTAATTTCTGAACAGACACAATTGCGAGACACTCTTGAATTGCAATTCTGGTGTCTGGAAGTGTCTGGGAAACAAAACGAACGTGACAAAACGGCGAGAGCTATGTTCTGTGCTTGTGTTCGTTTGAGACAATTCTAAGGGTGCTGTGTGCGAGACCAACACCTGTGGTGCGGATTGAATATTTCTATTTCTCTTTCTCGCATCGACGAATTCTTGCAAGAACACTTTCCCGAGGACCTTATCCGTCTCATCTTGGAAGATTGTCTCGAAGATGACAGTGACACGGTCCACTGCAGGCCGCACAAATATGTTCTCGTCGTCCCTGTACTTGATGGTGTATAGCGTTCCCATGGATCTCTCTGTACTCTCCGTACCGAATTCACCCTGCGCGGGGCCCTGGGAGGCCAGTTGTGCAAATTCGTCAAAGGCCAATTGGAAGGGGAAACTCATAATCAGAGGCTTCAACAGGGACATCTGCGCAATGACACCAGCAACGTCAGAAACAGTAGCCAAATCGACAGCCAATATAAAATCGTACCCTTGTTCCGGCTGAGACAGAAGCGTGATCTCTGGGAATTGCGAGTACTTCGAAGCCAGAAACTGATGCAGTGCCTGTGGAGAGGCGCATTGGACGATACTCTGCCATGCCTTGGTTCTGACACTCAAACACAGCTTGCCCTTGTCGGAACTGTCCGAGTACATGTGGAATGTGGTGTAGTCGAAATCGGCGACGACCCTGTCCAGGGAAAGCGGAGAGCCCCCACGGGCGGCCTCTAGAGCCTCTGTCACGGTTTTCTGGATGAGTAAATTGTGTGGGTCCAGGTGTAGCATCTGTGGTTGTGCAATTGGGGTGTTGGGGACTCCTGTGAGTGTAATAGGGATTTCAAGCTCTTTAAGCCGTTGGAATTATTTTCAACCCTAATTTTTGAAAGCTAACCCTAACGCTTTCGATTCCTCGCCGCGGTATTAATACCTGTTAATAAGGTGACATGGTACTGGAGCCGCGGGTATGCTCGTTCACAAGGCATTGAACTAGTCCACAACACTGGTACTCTCAATACGGTGGTCAATCTATCTAAGTCAAGTGTTTTAGTGCATCTTTTTAGCAATAAAAACACACTGTTGAACTCCGGCCATATCTCGAGTAAGCTTAAGTTGTCCATCAGTAAGCTTCAGAAAGCAGTTGATACAGACTATGTGACATCAGAGAATAAATTATTCTACCTGATATACCTTTAATAGCTGTCTAAGGCAGGGTTTGTCTTACTATGAAACGAAATATTGTATTCCTTATTCCAATCGGCACTGACACTGACACTGGAATATATAGAATCATCGTATTATTGCACTTGATATTTACAGAATATAGTATATTAGAGTGGCGGCAATACTCATACAGTAGATTATTTGGTGGCGGGTCTCTTGACGCCGTATTTAGACCTAGACGAAATACGATTGACAACACCTGAGAGGTCGCCAGCGCCTCTCACGAGATGGTACTTCACCCCCGGCAGATCTTGGCACCTTCCGCCTCTTACGTAGACTATGCTATGCTCCTGTGCATTGTGGCCCTCCCCTGGGATGTAAGCAGATACCACTTGTCCGTTGGAAAGCTTGACACGGGCAGCCTTCCGCTGCGCAGAGTTTGGCTTCTTGGGTTTCAGGATCATCACCCTCAACACGACACCTTTCTTTTGCGGACACCTTTGCAAGTCGGGGGATGTGCAGATCGGTTTGCGTCTTGGGGCAGTGGCTCCCCTTTTGATCTGGTTCAGGGAGGCCTGTAACGTTGTGGAGGTGGTGAGTGTGCGCAGTGAAAGCACGTTTAATGTCGGTACACCCACATGGGAACATAACCTACGTGTCCATTGTAACATTTCGTCTTAGTTATGTTGTAATGAACTTGGTGACTTGTATTTTATCAAGTACCGCTAGTAACAATCTATTTCTAAAAAGTTTAAATTGAGAGAAACAAAGAGCTGAAGAACATCAAATGGATAGAGACGTGATAAATAAACACTCGGAGTAATCTTGCAGATGCTGGAACAAGAGCTCGCTATTCTGAGTTACTGTGAAACACAAGTTCATATGTGAGAGCATATCACTGCAAAATAATGCACCTTAAGGTATGAAAGCAAAAGACGAAGCTCACCTATGGAATGGAAAGTTATTAAGAGGAAAAGAAAACTCGAATAGGAATTCAAACAAGTATTGACATTATCATGAATATCGTTAAACCACAGAAATATATCTCTTTGGAATTGCAAATTACCAAGCAGGGGTCTGCTTCAGGGACAGAGGAAAAACTCTCCAAGGGCCGACACCTCTCTCCAGAGGCACAAAACCAAAGGAGAAATGTGCACTTGAGGAAAATGTGTTCCAGTGTTATGGATAGCTTGACAGTATTGGGTATGTTAAAATATATTGAGCATTGGGATAAACTCATCGCTGTATGTGATGTTATCGTATCGTTATGGGGCATTCAGGATGTATGGGCTACCACTTAGTTTTTATCAAGTTATGAGCAGACAACCAATTTGAATACTTCTATCCACCTGTTCTAATCGATCAGGAGATATTTGATATGTGAATGTTCTATATACAGGAGAGTGGTTAGTTTACGTAACTTTACAGTTCTGTTGATATCCGAAGTTTATAGTGCAGATTGCTCGGTAACAAGCTAAAGAAGAGTGTCTTGGCCGATTTTAGAAGGACCGGCCGACTTCATTTAGTTGAAGAAAGAAGTCTACTACAACTGCATCAATGAAACTGTATTTGAATTATTGACAAACAAGAAACATATAAGCAAGATTGAATTAAATATGATAGTAACAATTCTTAACCCAGATTTATTTGGTCTGGAGAACCCCTGAACTGCTGACAGTATAGTTCTTCAATATCCTGTTAAAGTGTACAAACAATTCTTCAGTTACGCAACAGTTTATTACGCTACAAAAACTAACTATAAAAGTATTGGATATGAACATGATGAATAACTGCAAACAGGTATGTACAATTTCCATTGCTTTCCTGACCTTTGTACAGTAAGCCAGTAGATTAAAACATCTATTCTTTAACCAGCAAAGAAAGATTCTCTGCATAATTTCATTCCATTGACTCCAGATGCACCTTTCGCTAGAACAGTAGTAATAAGTACTTGATATTATATTTATTCGGGACCTCAACAAAAACAATCGTCATGTGGTATGAAAATGCTAACTGACATAACATCACGCTTACTGGGAACTCAGAATCAAAATGTGACCTTACAATGAAAAAATTATGAAAATTCTTGAATAATCTTGTTTATGTTATTCATTAGTATATTTATTTTAATAGAATTTTGATCGTTTTTTAAACATATAAATAGAACTTATATAATATGTTGTAGTGTAATAAAAATGTAAAGTACAGTTCATTTGATTAAATGAAAATTTTCTCTTTCTCTTTCTCGTCGAGCACATGCCATTTGGTTGTGTTTGATGTTTGTGACACTTTTTGCTTGTCACTTCAGTAGTGATGTGGTTTTGTAGTTATAATTCCAACAAAAATATCACTGAATAATTGGAATGTGAATAACCTTCCATCCACGCAATTGAAAAGTAATGATCTTTAAGGTGGGATTTTGATTCAATTATAATTTTTTTTTACCTTAAAAAACCTTTCCCAATCATTCGTACTGAATGGCTTGAATATTCCTATAATAAAGTGACATTTTATCCTTTCAATGTCGCAAGAGATCCTTGAATGGCAATTTATCTGAAACCAAAGCTATTGATATTGCTCATTTAGTAGAGAGGTAGGAATAATTAGAATACTTGTTACAGAAGAAACTAAGTTCGGTGATATGGTAGGAGGCACTGGAGGAACTGAAATACTTACTGGTGGAACTGCATAGATGTCTGAAACTATTGAAGAAGTAGTAGTTACAAGCGGAATTGGTAATAGAATCGTCCCTAATGTAACTAGGATGGGACTTTCTTGCTAGTAGATGTCATTAGAGGTTGATCTATTGCAGTACTAGTTGGTGGTATAAGACAATAATCTTTGCATTCCTCAGACCAAAAGAACCCTGGGAAATCTGTGTAAGATATGGTTCCATCATTGTGGTCACAGCCTGTGGCTAGAGGAATTGCATTGCTACCCCATCCATTCGCATACCACTCATTGACATATTTATACGCATCACCTTGGAGATATTCTATTTGAATTTCGAAATTTGGCATCGAAACAAAGCAATAACCAGGATATGGTTGCCCATAGACCTCAAATGAAACTGTAAAGTCACTTGGAACAAAGTCATCCGGTGTCACTCCCTCGTTTTTGCCCCATATTTGGATCGCTCTTTGAGGTCCGTCAATACCAATAATTTTCGAAGAATATAAGAACTTCAAGTCAATGTATTCAGATGCGATGACATGTATTGTGATATTGTAGGTATTTTCTCTTACGAAAGCGACATGTAATAGTTCCATTTGATATCTTGGATTAATGTTTTGGATTTTAGAGTGGTAAGTGAAGTCTAAATGTGGGCATCTATTGTACCAAAAAGGACACACGACTTCATCTTGTTGTGAGTTATCAGAATCATCAGGTAAAGAAACACCCAACGAAGAAGCTAATATGGAAGAAGCACAGACTAGATATGTGAATATATCCCTCATACTGATATTATTGCTCTTGATAGCCTAGTTTTAATGGATTACTCCTGGGAAAACATCTTGGTTCCGGTACCATCATCTAATTTTTATATCTTCCCCAAACATATACCAACGACAATGCTAACGGGATATATTTGCAAATTGAAGGATACCTAACATAGAGGAGAAGTTCCTTCTGAGAGGAGAAATCCATCCTAAGAGGGTCAGTTATTTTCCTTTCGAAATATTTCTCGAGCATTTCGAATCAAAAATACCGAATTAGAAATTCCGGGATAGTCCCAAGAGAAAGGAGCTGCACAGATTGTTCTTGGATGTGACGGGTATTGGTATCCTTTCTCTAGTATAATAATGACGATCGGAGGTGTCACCCATGTATTAGAATTACCTAATACACCTTTTCTAACAAGGACAATCGTCGGCCCCCTAAAACTTCCTACCAGCCTGTCTGCTCGGGTGCAAAATGTAATCATTATTTGGATGGCAATTCGAATGATGGGATATATCAACATTACCCTTTCCTATGTATACATGACATAATTCAGTGTCGTTATTTGGATTGTCCTTCACGCCACACTTAAAACCAACCGTTTAACACCACGCTGGAATGACCATAACAAACCTACGAGATTGATACTTCCTCTTGCATCCCATTAATAAGATCTATTGTAGTCTCCTGCCCTTTTGTACTGGAAACTGTACTCGAACTGCCAAATTATTCGAGGTTACGAATGTACCGAGAATAATATGAAAGGCAGGATATGGTCTTATGTGTTCTCTTCAGGTAAAGTAGATGCACTATCGATTTGTGTATTTCATTCAAATGCATCAAATAGTTGTGTTTAGAGCATGGACACTTCTTTGGGTCAGTGGCAATTGGACCTTAATCAGACGTGTAGCAGATGTCATGAATATGGTATAAATAGTGCCAATTTTAGCTTCACAACGGACCAGTGATTGCTCTGCAGCGAGATCTGTAGGTCGTCTACAAAATCATGTCGATATGTGCATTGCC
>PPOK02000011.1:0-309691 GCA_003708865.2 Kazachstania taianensis | reverse complement strand
TCTTACGAAGGTAGGTAAAGTAATTTAATACTTCTTGAGTAAAACTAATAACTTAGGTTTGACTCTAAAACTGATAAGGGTTAAGCTACAAGGCCAATATTGTCATATGGGTCATGTTACACAAAATCAGAAATTGCGGATTTAGCTCAGTTGGGAGAGCGCCAGACTGAAGAAAACTTTAGTCACTGAAATCTGGAGGTCCTGTGTTCGATCCACAGAATTCGCATTTATTTTTGGAAAAGTATTATAGGTCACGTGATTTTTTGTTATTCAAACAATTGGCACAATGAGAACATGATACAATTTGTATCATACAAACTCTAATTAGTATAATATACGTTAATTAGTATTCTATTTTACAAAGGATGTCAGGTTAATTAATTGTATAATGTCAAAGAATCGAAAAATTCCCAAGGAAAGAAGAGCAAAGTCCCTTCTTAACGTTCCTTTAGAGCCTTATTCCTCTTTTCCCTCCTTCTTAATCTTTCCACCTTCTTCGCATGCATCTTCGCAGCTAGTCTTTCGTATCTGTCGTTCTCCTCCTTCTTTTCTCTTCTTGCCCGTAGTGCATCAACACGTCTCTGTTTTGCCTCTGCCTTCTCGTCCTTTAGTGCCTTTAACCTCTCCTTGAACTGCAGGTCCTCCAGCCTCTTTTGCTTTTTCAATTCCCATGAGGTCAATACTTTATTCTTGACAACACTGCTCCTGGCTCTGAAAGGTTTCTTTTCCACTTTCCAGGACCTACCACTGATATTAGAACCCTTGGCCTTAGCCTCAACTTCTTCCTGCACCGGAACAGCAACATCCATCTCTCCGACCTTCTTAACCTCTGATAAAGCCATCACTCACACTCCTTCACGCGATAGATCAGCCATCTAAGGCATCTGTTCCCATCCACATACCAATACAAAAATATTTCAAGCTCATCGCATCGAATCTTCAAATTTTCACCTCTAAAAGTCACATGACCACAAAATCGTTTTTACACTACCGGATAATGATCAAGAACACCAGTCACCGAGAGTTCCCCTGTTCTGATCTGGGCGCAGGAGGACCAAGGGACTGGGGATTATGCTCAGCAGTAATGTCCGGACGCTTCCCTGTGCAGGTCCGCTTTTGCACAGGAGAACCGTGTTTGTTCCGCGGATGAGATCTCGTGATGCCGGGGAGATTCCAGGGTCGGCGGCTATTGTACGGAAGGGACGGCGAAGGAGAGTTGCATTCAATAGGAAGACTCTAAATTATAGGGATATAGATCCCAATGCAGTGATGAGGATTGAAGACCCAAAATTACTCGAGATGAAGTTAAAACAGTTACAAGAATTTACTCGGCGGCTAAGAGAGGATATTGCTAATACGGCGAAGACCGACAATAAAACAGAGAACACTTTCCCTGTGGATATAGATTCCTCGGCAGACAAAGTCTTTGAGGGGCTGCAACTTGGTAGTGGTGATGCGGAGACACCCGTGGATAAACTTCTTTTGAAACAGAAGAATACAAATGGGGAAGAGGGAAATTTGTCTCAGTTGATCACATCTATGTCCTCAAACCAAGCGGCAAAATTGTTACCAGATACTATTAAAAATATTGTGAATGATGATAAATTGATTGTGGGATCATTAGGGAATAAAAAGAATCAAAATTGGAATGCTATTATAACTCGATTCTCCGACAAATTAGATGAACAGACATTAAAGAATATACCGTCAAGGAGTATGAATGCCTTTTTGAGGTCGGGAATTGACCGATTGACTTTTGATAATATTAACCTACTTGATAGTATTCTTTCAAAATACATGAGTAATAACCCCAAAGGGTTTCGTGTGTTTACCATGTATGATTGCCTATTCAAGAATCTCTCGAGATTATCACCTTACATGGGACCTCAATCAGGTTTGAATGATGATATGGTACTTGAAAAACTGAAAAGTTTATTAGAGAGATACAACACGTCTGTTCAGAGTCCTTCTGGAAAAGCAGCAAAACGTAACACAAATAATCTTATCCTGAATTATTGTATAACGTATGCATCAAAATTGAAAAGTATATCGCACATGGACTATTTTTTGAAATACTTCAAAGCGAAGTATAACACTTTACCCGACAGGCAGAATTTTACAAAGATAATACAGTTCTACTCTTCCATGAACATCCCCACAAAGGCTTGGGACATATTTGACACGATGAAGTTCTTGTCTGAGGAACATGCTCCAGATATTTTCACATATAACACGATGTTAGGTATTTGTGGTAAGACGAACGATTATGCAAGGGCTATCGATTTATTTCATGAGATCAAGGATCGAAAATTGGTTCCGACTGCTGACACATTTACTACTATGAGTGTTGTTCTTGCTAGATGCTCCACAGACAATGTTGTTGCTGAAGGTAAAAGTATACCACTGAGGTTGTTGGGATGGAAATTTATCAGCGAGATATTTAACAAGGACGACATCTATAGTGTTGGTGCAATGATGGCCCTAGCCGCTTATGATGGAGACATCGCAGTAGCGCGAGCTCTATATTTTGATTTTGTGATGAATCAATATAGGAAACTACGCATAACAAATAATAATGCTTCAAAAATATGGCATGACGCATTAAATCCAATATTATTCAATTATTTGCTTTTATCATATTCCAAGTTTTCTCCACAACAGAAACCGTTATTAGAGGAATGGGAACAAGGCCAGCACCTGAGAAGAAATATCTTAAACAATGCCGATTATACACTACGTTCTAACAGCGAATTCCCCATCATCTTACCATTATTACCGCTAATTGAGCTGAATGACGAGAATCAAATCATAATGGAAGCGAAAGCATTATGGCATTTCCATCTTAATTATGGTAGTATCGAGAGAGATTATTTGAGTATTTCTGAATCCATTAATGAAAATATTCTTTTAAATTTAAAAGATGAAAGCGGGACTTTCAATGATTTTAAATTCAAGATATTATCTATTGTTAATGATTTACGCCAGGAGGAGGTCAACGGTGACATCCTTAACTATAATTGCCTAGTAAGCTATTTGACAATAATGCTAAAGTTAGGCAATGAGAAAGAATTTTTGCATGCATTAACGGGAAATACATTTCAACAACATGAGCTAGATGAGCAACTTTCATCAATCTACAGTCTAAGTTTACCTATAGTTAATACCACGGATGTAACTGATGAATCTGCTGTCACATTACCTCGCGTCGATGCCTCAGCTGCATACATCTCATCGTTAAAACATAAAGTTATTATGAACTGTGCTCTCTATGAATTATGCATGAAGGCAGCAATCAAGTTTAATAGTGAATCACTAGCAATGAAGACTTGGGAAGATCGTGGTATATTCAGAAAGACGTTATCATTTGGTAAATTACCCATGAAGGAGCGAATTGATAGAGATACAGTGTTTGCTACTCTAATGGTGGACTTTTTCACTGCACAAAAACAGTACACTGATGCATTGAATATTATAATGTCCTCTCAAAGGTATATTAACTGGACATTTCCCATGATAAAACAATTGTATGCTCGATTATTAGAATTAGATGATGATCGTTCTGTGAGAAAATTGCTTGAAATTGTTAATAAAAAGAATCCAATCGAGGATATAAATATGAAAATCCAAGAATTGACATTGTAAATAGACTTCAAAAGAAATTAGAAAAGAGGAGATATTGTATTATAGAATAATAACTTGTATATAGATATATTTTCAACGTCTTCTTTCCTAATTATTGATCAGGTGTACTACGAGTGGGTGCCTGATTATGTATAAATATATATTTGTTAGCAAACCGTACTCAATTCACTCGGTGTACACGGCGGGTGAGACATCTTGGCTTGAGAGAGATGTCGTTGAGTCATTGAAACCAGGAGTAAATTCTTTTTCATTCTTTGAGTTCAACTGTGCTTGTAAAATTTCTAATTCCTCCTTTAATTTATCAACCTGTCTTTCAAAATTCTTTCCATAAACGTCAATATAATAAGTTGCCCCATTATGTGCTGCCGCTAAGAAAATAAAAATCAAGAAACTCAATGCAGCCAGTTTATATCTCAACCAAATAGAACAAAGTAACATTGTTAATAACTGGTAGAAATACTGTAATGTGACATAGATAATCATTGGCCAAGGTGCATTCAATTTAACTGCCCAAAAATCTTTAAACTGATGTCTTGTCAAATACTCAAAACTTGTCATCCTTTGTCCAGATTTGATCTTGGAAGATTTCCTTAATGTGATAAAATAATGATAAAGAGATTGCCAAATTAAATAATAAAATGATGTCCAAAGGATATTTGTCTTCAGATTCAATGTCGACCTTAGAGCACCTGGAAACCTCTCTGCTTTATACTCTTCAGGTAGCCCATAATAAATAACGTACATTGCTACCGGTGGTATTATATGGATAAAACAGGACGTAGTCTTATCAATGGAATGCAGCACTAAGGAGTTCCTCCATGTAATCACAGCAAACGATAAGGAGCCGAATGTGAGAGCAAAACATGATTGAAATAAGTTTCTTGATTCAGGAAACACCCAAATGAACATAAGACATAGGAAATTGACAAAATAACATAAATCAGCCATGAAATAATGATTTTGTACTTTATAGTAAGTGTAGAATCTAATTGGCATTAAAAGACACAAAATAAATGTATAATAGACATGAAACCATTCAGGGAATTTACCCATAATAACTCCAATAGCCAAAATATTGAACAGAGTAAAAGGATAGAATAATTTGTCCAATTTATTTGTGTTCTTGAAGAATATTGTTTGTAAAGGTACATCCAGCGCCTTTACCCTCAATAATACTTTGGTCTTTATCTCCTCAATTGGCTTCAAACGATTCACTGTGCCATCGGCTAACTTACTCTTCAAATGCCAATAATTCTGCCTTGTCTTATGTCGCAAGTGGGCAGTTGCAGTGGTACCTGTTATATAATCACTTTTGCTAGTTTTGAGTTTTTCCCGAGCCTTCTCGTCACCCCCATCGTTCGACCCCTCATTAACAGCCTCGCGAGAATAGTTCCAGAATTTATAATTCCTCGAAGACACCCTGGAGGCTATGGGATCCAAAAATTCCAGTATAGTGGCCAGTGTGATCCTTGAATTCTCATCATCATCCTCATCCCAAACGGGATCCACATACAACATTTTCTGCAGGTTATCCAACGAGCGCATTGCTATAGTACTTGTAACCTTGTATCTATATCAATAGTCTTGATACACTTACAACAGGTATTCGAACTGTCATAGAAGAGAACTGATCGAACCACCAAAGGGAACAACCCCTAAGCAAACCATCGAACCGTGTCAATCCTTACATCTCAGGACCTAATTTCCACTTTGGGTAAGGGGTGTATAAAGCTGTTTCCAGACAGTATAAAACATCCGGACACCGACACACTTCAAGAAAAACTTCCGTGCACCCAGAAAATTAGGAAATATGAAAACTCGAGCGTTTCCACTTCTCAAACGAGAGACGCATTTCCGATTCCAAATGGGCGAAAACGGCGGTGGGAGCTGGCCGTTGTGCGGGTTACCGGAGTCCCCAGTTGGCGTCCCGTGGTATCTGGTTTCTGGCACTAACTATGGACAGAAGCCTTTGGGTACTTTTCAATGGGTTGCGTATCCACGATTGTAAGTGGTTCACCCTCCGTCCATAAGAAAAGAGATCGATTAAATTGAAAAGTATGTGCACCATAACTGGCAGCAGCGTTATCCCGGTTTTGCTCTAGCGACCCGATATACGGTCCCCCGTCGACGATAAGGATGGAAGATAATACCAAACATTTAGAATGAAATAATATACTACATTTTAAAATCCCTGGAAACGTATTAGTGGATAGTAACCAGCGGATAATGAAACCGAGACGCATGGGGGGACTAATTGCGATTGTAATAAGGGACAAAGATAACCGAATATTGAAGAAATGAATTATGTTTTACTAACAGTACCTGGATGTACGTCAATATGTGTGTGACTACAAGACAAATAATAATTATAGATGAAGGTTGAGATAGATTCGTTTTCCGGTGCCAAGATCTACCCAGGCAGAGGTACTCTGTTCATCCGTGGTGACTCCAAGATTTTCAGATTCCAAAACTCCAAGTCTGCTTCTCTATTCAAGCAAAGAAAGAACCCAAGAAGAGTTCACTGGACCGTCCTATACAGAAGACACCACAAGAAGGGTATCACTGAGGAAGTTGCCAAGAAGAGATCCAGAAAGGCCGTCAAGGCTCAAAGACCAATTGTCGGTGCCTCTCTAGACTTGATCAAGGAGAGAAGATCCGTCAAGCCAGAAGTCAGAAAGGCCCAAAGAGACCAAAAGAAGTCTGCTGACAAGGAAAAGAAGAAGGCTGACAAGGCTGCCAGAAAGGTCGAGAAGGCCAAGCTAGCTGGTTCTCAAGGTTCCAAGTTCTCCAAGCAACAAGCCAAGGGTGCTTTCCAAAAGGTCGCTGCCACTTCCCGTTAAGAGAGGTATGGGGGAATGTTGATTTACGATTGTAACTTAAATATACCAAGAATAAACTATTTTCTATTAATTGAACTCTCTACGTATACACATATATAATAACACAAGGCTTAAGAGAAGGTTGTATTGTGAGGGGGCAGTGTATAATTGTGAGGAGAAAGGCTTTGATATGAACCCTTTTAAATCTGATGAAAAAAGCGTTTGAAATCTTTTAAGCATATATAAAGTCTCTGTACGAAAGAAAGCAAAGCAAGACCAAGACAGATCCAGCACGCACAACCAATGTTCAAAGGCATACTCACCAAACAGAACCCACTCAGGTCTCTAGCATACAAACGCGCCACCAACCAATTACTCCGCCAGGGCACCCTTAGGGGAATCAGCCATGACGCGAAGGCGACGATCAGGGAGGACGCGAGGGGGATCAAGAAACTGATGAAGACTTACGGTTACTCCGCACTTATCGTGTACATCGGCATCACGTTCATCAGTCTTCCTCTCTGTTTCTCCACGGTGCACTCCTTTGGGGAGGAGAGGATATCGGTGTATCTGAACAGAGGCAAGCGTATATTCGGGTACGGGGAACCGGACGAGACGAAAGTGCAAGAGCGGATCCGGGAGAAGCAGAGCAAGAGAAGGGAATCGTTCGACCATACTTCGTGGTGGGAGAGAGTGAGACACAGCCCGTTACTTGCTGAATTTATAATTGCGTACGGGTTGCACAAGTCCCTTGTGTTTGTGAGGATCCCGGTGACCGCGGCGATCACGCCCGCTATGGCGCGGCTACTGAGACGGCTAGGGTTCACCAAATTGTCCGGAGGAGCCAACCCAACTACAATAAACAACGTTAAACTGAGCGCCAATGGCATCGATGTCCCCCGACAAGCCAAATCCAAGGGACATAAATGGTTCAACGGGCTATTTTAAAGTGTGCGTTACTTCAACGAAACACAGTCCCTTCAAAGAGATACAAATCCGACTTGTAAATAGACAACACCCAATATTTGGTGACAAGAGTACATTCTACTTCCTATAGACATACATACAACCTTGTTACCATTGGGTTACGCCTACGTATCCGAGAAAGCTGCGTGAACAAGAGCGCGAGAGATAATCTATCATCATTACTAATGGAAATAGCAACATACCCTCCGAGTTGTTGGGTACACGCGGAGATAAGACACTATAAGTGGAATGCTGGCTCCTCTGCCATAGCAAAGAGCAACATTATGTAAATCCCCAGTGTAAATACCTCACTCATACGTATAGAACATTTTACTCGAACTATTATACTTTCCCCAGATCAAGAACACCAAGTTACACACGCTTAGTAAAAGAGACAAGATCATAACGGATCATGACAACATACAAAGCTTAACGGATCATCACATCGAGGGAATATGTCATTCTGCAACGAGATCCCTCGACTGACATAATCACTACAACCTCGAGTGTTCTGTTCCACTGAGAACATTCTCTCTCTCTTACAGTCTCGAAAGGAACGCGAACGTCAGCGTTACGAAAACACGATTCCACCCGCGGCCAAACAGTTTCGAAACCAGATAAACTTCGCGCTGTTTTACGATATCGCACTCCGAGACTCCGAGATGGAAAGCAGCAACGAAACGCGAGAGGAAGAGGGGAAGAAGCGTGGGGGGAGACCTTTTCGCTCCGTGTCGAGACGCGGAACGAAAGATAGACAAACGACGAGGAGGGTGCAGATCTCGAGGAATCTCCGGGCGGGGTGGCTAGCTCCGCGGGGAGCGAAGAATCGGGTGCAGAGGGGGAGCATGTCCCGAGAGCCGGTTATTATTCTCTTCCGGGCTGCGATAGGGGGGACAGCAAGCCCGCGGAACGGGAGTTTCCTTTCAGTATAATAGTGTTCGGAGCACTGCGAAAGGGGAAAAAACTTTAAATTTCCACGTTTGTGCCTCGTTTCTTTCTCCACACGAGATTCCGCACTGCCCCGGATTTTATTTCCCTTTCGCGTTTCCTTCGTTCTTTCTTTTTCCACGCGCGGAGTGAGTGACCTTTCGTTTCCCCCCTGAAAGGAACCCGTGGCTGTGAACCACAGTTTCGGTTCTCCACGGGGGGTTGTGTGTACGAATGTGAATGTGAAAGTGTGTGGTATTTACCTTTTACTGTAACGGTTCACAGTTTCCACTGCAGAGTCTCCGCACTCTTCCATTTTCGAGCGGCTGACGTCCTGGTTTCGACAACTTTGTCGCATTGTTGATGTAATAGCGTTGGATTCCCCCACGAGTTGTTGAGGTTTCGTGATGAGTCAGTCGGCTGGCGAATGTATATATATATGTTGGTGTGACGGGGAGTGGGTTGCAACCTTGTTGTCGGTTTAGGTTTCTGCGATCTTATGTTTTAGGTTTAGACGTACCGTGCACAAACTAGTATATATATATATATATACAGGGTGTCGTAACTGTACAGTCGGTTACCAATACTTCAGGGTTAGGAAGAGACTGATCGTATCGTTCTATTGGTTATATTAATTTATAGACAGGATGGATTCCTTTAACGACTACTGTATTGTTTGTGACCACCTGATCACCGGTAATGGTGCTGGTATGAGGAATAGTAATAACAACAACGGTGCCTCGGGTAGGCCACTGTATTGTTCGGAAGCGTGTAGGCTGAGAGATGATGATAGGGACGATCAGCATCATCATCATCACAGTGAGTTTAATTTTAACGAAGTGGCAAGTGATGTTGACGTCGCAGATATGGATGCGCTGTTGAGATCTCCACTGTTGACGCCTGCTGATCACCATAATAAAACATTTGTTAACGAGCCACATACGGACATGATCTATTACATCCCAACGTTCAACGCTAGTAAGAACAATTTAATGATTAATGGCAACGATTTCGGTGCGTATGACCACATCGCAGAGAACAACTATAAGCTATGGTTGTCCTCTAATGATAATGACTTTCCAATGAAGAACAACACTATAAAGACTTGAACTATTTTGCAAGTTCTTTTATGATGAAATGATAGCATAATAATAATATTAAAAAATTAAAGAAAAAATTAAAGGGGACAGGTTTTTGTCTCTACCTGCATATACATGTTTGATATATTCAAAGAGATCTTTACTATTTAGTAAAGACATTACAATTATATATGAAATATATACATCTATCGCTTGAAATGAATAATGATTTTTACGTATAGAGCACATAATCTTTTAAATATCATAACAAAGGGGCGTGAAACACGGTTAAATCCCCAATTCGGCATACCGTTTACAGGCATCCTCACCAAAATGCTCAACGGTCATGTGCCTCACCGCACAGTTACCATACAAATTGGTAAACCGTCTCCTGACTACAATGTTGTTGTGCGAATCTGGCTGGATCTTCACAAGCACTTTCCTCCACTCCATCGTCTCTTGCCACCGTCTAGCGATCCTCTCCTGGATCCGGTTCACACTCTCGTGCGGGTACAGAAGCTTCTTTATGTTAGGTCTATCAATGTAATGTGGTGGCGGTAGCGACTCCGGTGTGTACACCTTATCGTGCACGATCGAGTCGTTACGCAGGTTCGGGTTCTTAATGTACTCCTGACTCGGCACGGGTGCCGTCAGTGTCGACAGCGCAGACAACACGGCAGAGGCCTCCTCCGGTGCATCAGTGAACTTCGCCAGTGGGTGACCCGTGTCCGTCCCGTCGACGATCTGACCACGCCCGAACTTCTTGTTGTTCCGGCTCATCTCCTTGAACACGTGCGGGAACATGAACTGCAGCGTCGCCTTCTTGCTCATCGTGTCTGCGGGGATCTCCCCAGTCGTGACGTTGCCGTGATTCTTGTTAAGAGTCGTGTCCGTCGGCGTCTGAGACAGCGGCGAGGACTCCATCGGTGCGTTTAATTCCGCGGCTGGGTGTCTCGTCTCCTTCTCCTGTATCCTACCTACTTTCGAAAGACCCCTCCAGTCCAAGTACAGCAACGCGGCAGTCCTCAGGGGCACGATACCGTCATTGACCACATTCGCGTACAGTGTCCGGTTGACAAACCTTTCGAAAGTGACCCGAATGGGCGGTTGCGGTATGATCTCCATGATCAGTTTCGGGTACTCCTTTTCGTCCTTATAATACAGCCCGTCCTTGGACGTGAGAGGCGTGTACTTCAAGTTCAAGTCCCTACCAGTGAGTCCCAAGGCACCCATGTCTAGCGGCACAGACAAGTATATGGGGAAGTCACCAATGACACCGATATAAGGTGACGCCAGCGTGATGAAGTTCACGGGCCTGGTGCCGCCTTTAGACTCGTCGAACAGGTCGGGCCTCTTCATGGTGATGTAGTGGATAGCCATCGATTGCGTGGGCCCACCCAGCGAATGCCCTACGAACGAGATCTTATTCACCGTGTACGTCTTGCGCAATTCCTCGAGAGTTCGAATGATATACTCGCCGACACGCTTCCCCAAGTAATGCACACCGTGGCCGGATTTGCCCATGTTCTCCATGCATCCTCTGACGACGACGTTTGTGTTTATCTCCTCGTTCACACTGTTGGCAACTTCCTCGATCTTGTCCTTCATGTAAAGCATATCGCAGCCAACGTTAGAGAAGATCCCATGCGTGATTATCACCAAGTGGACGGGCTTCTCTGGATATTTTGGAGGCAAGGCCCAAAGCGTATTAGAGTCCCATTCCTCACACACAAACGCGTCATGCGGATTCTTAACGGGTCGCCGCTTGGACCTCCTCCCCTTGGTGACGCTCCTCGACGTGCCGACCCTTATAGTGAAGCCTATGATAGGGAAAGTGACTACTGCCAATTGCGTCACTACGTCAACAATCCAGCAGTATTTCTGACCCTCACCGGGCAACTTGCTGTGTTCATTGAATAACAAATCCGTCTTGAACGTCTCTCCCGGTTTCAAATCCTCCACGAACCGTATGGGCTCCTTTGAATCAAACCTCGTATCCTCATCGTAATTGATGGGTCTCACGTCCGCGTAGAAGGAATACGGCCCGGTCAGATACACTGGCCTCAGTAGAGGGTTCTCCTCGTTCTTCACCCTCAGAAATAGCTGGTCAGGGTTCACGCCACTGGAACCATCTGCACCTTGTAACTTGTCCAGGTCTAGCGTCAACTTGAACCGAGACATCCCACCTATGCCGTGGCTTCGGAACTCGTTTAGAAGCAGCATTTCCTCACTCTTGGTCATCGCAGGTCTCTAGACACTTCAGCAGGTGGGGTCAGTGCGATTGAATGGCAGGGAGTTCCAGGTGTCCAGTGTCACGGTAATCTGTGTCCAGATCAACGATGATCAGCGATGACCTGTTTGATACACATAGATTTTGTGTGATTAAACGATTCCCATGGCGTACGACGGCGCAAAGGCGAGCAGTAGGAAGGGCTACTGCAGGAGGGGATAGTGTTATGGGGCGGGTCCCGCATGTGTCTATGTCTCTGGTGTTCTAGTTGTGGTTGTCCCTGGCCTCTGAGATCATATTCTTGTACAGAGGGCAGGGTGGAGAAAGGACACCATACGGACACTATAGCATGAACACGTCGAGACATAAACACATCAAGGGGGGAGGGGATTAAGTACACTGGGATAATCACAAGGGAAGCCAGTCGATCAAGTAATCACCTCGAAGTGATTCTCTCCCAGCATCGAATTATCATTATCACGTTGCAGCTGTTTAGAACCTGCCAAATAAGGTCCGACAGTTACAGAGCTTGATGATAATGCAAATGTGACATTGGGTGCAACATTTCTAAGGATCATAACATATTCCCATACTCTTAATAGTACTATTAAATCTTGATATTTAGTAACTGATCATATACAGACCGGAGATTTACACAGCTGGAATATACCCGACAGCAGGCCACAAGATAGCTAATCATATCCTTGTTAAGCACCCTTGACCAATATCTGGCTAACAGACCCACTTACCACTCGCAATTGGATCTTTAATCTCCGTTAATTACATAATTATATAATATATTTGATCTATTTTATGTCATGATTGAGTGATCGGCAGTTGGACAGACCCACAAAGGCAGACGCTGCAACACAAGGGGATATGGAGGACATATCCAATAAGTACAGGCTGGAGGAACTGGCGTCCAGCCTCTACGGACTCGAAAATGTCGAGAAGGTCAACTACGCACAGTACCTGCCTCCAGACCAAGACGATCAATGGTCCATTCAGATGGAGTTGATACTGCGAAAACAGGACTCTAGCAGCCTTGTTGCTCTGCTCTCGAGGGAACTATGGTGCTTTAGTATCAATGACAGGCCGCTGCCTCAATTGCCAGAGGCTGTGTGGAACACAAAGAATGAAGGGGACACCGACGTTGATCTTGTGTTGATGGAGTCCCCAGGAGTAACAGCACCAAGTAAGTGCGGCGAATTCACTGCTGATTACTCGAAACCTAACCTACCGCCGCACTACGCACTGTTTCTGAAGGCACTGAGGAGAGTGATATACATTAATTTGGCTCTAAACTCCAATAACCAACTGATACAGTACGGGAATGCATGCATATCACTAGTGGACGATGAATGTTGTGGGACAAATCCCATATTACAATTGGAGCCCCATCTGTTCGCGGATGGGAATTTGGCCGTGTCAGTGTGCACGAAGGATTTGGGGCTAGTAAAACTTACAGAGGAACGATTGCAAGATGATACATTTCTAACGACACATGCATTGTATTTGGCACCTTCTGGGATCAGAATGTTTCTGTCCCCGTCACTTCCCGGTGATATGGGATCAACTTCTCCTTCAACAATTACAAATAATACCAACAACTACTTTACATCACCACCAGATAACGCAGATATTCTTTTGATAACACTGAATGTTTCCCACGGAATTAAACTTGGTAATAAGGACGATATCAAATGGGTCACTGTCATCCCACACTTGGGTCATTTGAATGGAAACACGCCGAGCGTAGCAAATTATCTGGGTGGGCTATCACAACAGGATGATCGTAAGATAGTATGGCCCCTAGATTTATGTTTTGCACAACCTTCTACGGTCATAAATCCATCACTAGATATAACGGATTCCTTACAGGTGTCCTCTCGGAATACGGAGAGGACTTCATTCCAAGATTTTCAAGATGTCTTGACGGTAGTTGACGATTTTATCCAGTTAAAGCTGAGTTCTGCATACAGAACACCAGGCTCCTCAGGGGCTTTGACCACTAATCCGATGAGTTCCGGTGGCGGGTACACCGAACAATTCCAACAGTATTACAAGAACTCGAATAATAACTACAATACACTAACGAGGACTTCTCCCATGAGCAATGCCAACGTATCACCCCTGCCGATGGCCTCACAGGATAAAAATCCCCTTGTCACAAAGGAAAATTTCCATCCTGAATTGTCCACAACACCACAAAATCTCATATCAAACCCTCATGCAAACAATGATTTGTTTGCATCGGACAAGAGTAAGATGATGATGTCTGTTGATGGATTAAGCATGTCACCCCTCAAATCAGAGCTTGACAGAAAAAGTATTTTAGAGTCCTCGATAGAACAAACGGGACAAGATAGCATGGAGAGTACCGGTGTGGTTGATGTAGATAATGACACTAATGATAGAGAACTATTTGGCGATGATGATGAGGAAAGAGAGGAAGATGTATCAAAATCAGAGGATATGGACGTTGATAATGAAATGAGGGGTGACGAGATATTATTTGGAGATAATACACCGAGTTTAGCAAAGAAATTGGCGAAACAACGACAACCATCCGACGAAATTACAGAAGATATGTTTGGGATGTCTGATGATGAGGATAACCAAAGAAATAACGTTAACAAGGATATGGGGACATCCTATACCGAGAGCAACCTTCCATCCAATCTTGAAACGACGGAGTCTACCTTCAAAAAGCCTAGTATGAAGAGAAAATACCTTGACATACCAATTGAGGAAATGACTCTTTCCAATAGTCCATTATACACAGACCCTGGTGCGCCACTTCCCATAGAGACACCTAGGGATAAGAGAAAGAGTGTTTTTGCGCCATTGACTTTCAATCCAATAATTGAAAATAATGTAGATAACAAATACAAAAATGGCGGTAAGTTTTCTTTTAGTCCCATCCCAAGAGATGAAGGAATGAAGTTTGATGTATCTGTCGGAGATATATCTAGCTCTGAAGATGAAGAAAGTGATTCAAGTTTCGAATCATTCGAATACAACAATATTAAACAGGATTTAAAATCCTTTGAAGGAAGCGTTTATGACAATCAATTTATGAATTACATGCCAATACCAGGTGCCCCAGAGTCAGTACCGCCTGGTCTCCTATCTGGAAACTATGCTGGCCCAAACGAGCCTCTCACGAGAGATGGAGCTACCTCTATATGGAAAATACCTCACAATGAGATACCATCAACTGATTCTCCCCTAAAGGCAGTCGACACAGTTTCACCCATTACAGATAACGGTCTTATCTACAATACTCCGAAAGTTAAGACAGTCCAAAAAATTGAGAAACCATTTATTGATGAAACAGAAATAAAAAAGATTGCCAATTCGGAAGAACATGCTAAAAATGGGGAAGATCTAATCATAAAAGTTAAAAAATCTGAAGAGACCAAATCTACACAGTCGGTTTTCAATAGTTTACCTTTCGTCTTGAGACATATACCCTTATCCTCTATCCCTGATATTTTTATAGACAATAACCCAATAATGAAGTTAAAAACTGACAACCAGGAGGCTTTAGATCTAATATGTGAACAAATAGTTTATGACTACAACTTACTAGAGAATTTACAAATTCCAGATATCAGATACGACGAGATACTACTGGAAGAGGATGGATATATTATGAATACAATGAAGAATATTTTTACATCATTCCATACCTTAAATGGTAATGAATTGATAGGCAAAATATACCCAATGAAACAACCATATGTATATGCGAAGAAACAACATGAAATTATTAAAATCAAGGCAGATTCTCAACCATTTGGAAAATTCTTGAGCCTTAAGCCATCATCTGGGCTCAAGAACTTCAAATTTCTCATGTTAACAACATCCATGGAAGAAGGCTGCAAGACATTCACATCTACATTATCACAAACATATACTAATCAAGAATTCGGGTTTTGTGAACTTTTAAAATTAACGTCAGAGGATACCAATGGCTTGATTTGTCTGAAGGATTTTGACCGAAACAAATTATTACTATTAGCAGCACAGATTGTTACTTATTGTTCAACAGAGAAAAATTCCCAAAAAGATACGACTCTTATGATAATTTTGCCAATGAAAGAAAAACGTTTAAATGACTTATTATCGAACGTTGGGATATTCCAAATAATACGGAATGAGGTAAAATCTAAACTTCCTAATATGGATCTATTACTGAAGGTAGTTCCCATGGATATTATTAGAAATCCCCTAACATCTGTTGATGAATACTATAACTTATGTTCCAGCATCTATAACATACTGTGGCCCAACGTAACAAAATTTACGACGATTGCTCACCGTTTACCAGAAAAGGTAACTTTTAAAACATTACAACAAAATAATGGTGTTTCTTTTATAAGCTATGATTCATACATCCATGTTGCCTACTCAAGAAGTGTTGATAAACAATGGGTATTTGGTGCTTTGTCGGATAGTGAAGGTACGGAGACCAAAGTTAAATCATGGTATGTTGGAGATTCAAAGGAACTATTTGATCTTGTATGTACAAAGTTATGGTCCATGGCTATTTCATTGGCTGGTAAGAAATATGGTAAGATCTGTTTAATTCTGACTAGATTAAACGCAATTTTGCCTGATGACGAGTTAATGAACTGGAGAAGATTATCCGGAAGAAATGTGCACTTAGCTGTAGTATGTGTCGATGATAATACCAAAATTTCATTCTATGACCAAGATAAGATATACCCGACATTCAAACCAATAATTAATGATCTGGCTATGACTACTGCAATGAACTATAGCAAAATGGATGATTATGAAGTTAGAAATATTGATGAAGATATTCACGGTGTTGTCTTCCAAAATCCATTCCCATTGGCAAATTCGCAACACAGATGTGCTATAAAGAGCGGTGCCTTGATCAAATTTAAGAAAACTAGTACCAACGCAGTCTGGGACAAATTTGAGGTCAATCTACTAAACTGTCCCCATTCTGATAGTACAAAGCTCTTAGAAATTATTTTGGAGGAGTTTAGAAATTTGGCTGCCCTGAATATTTGGTTCGGCATATCTAACGGTGACAATTCACATATACCATGGCACGTTTTGGCGGTCAAAAAGATGATGAGGGCTTTGATTCACACGCGTGTTGAAATGACGGATTGATCAATATAAAATGATAGCATTCATAAATATACATAAGGATAGACATCTAATGATATTGAGGATATATATAGAGCATTTTTTTACTAAAAAAAAATTATGGCAGTATCTTTATATACAAAGTTGCATATGTTCTATAAGTTATAGGTAGCGAAAATGGGCTTTCGATAATGATACTGATCCTCACACGATGAAACATACGAAGTATCAAAGGTGTATACTATGTACAGCAATAGAAGGTGATAATTTTATCTTGTATATTTTACAGGTCTTCCTCTCGTTCTAAATCTCTGGTGTGTGTCGAATAAAGTCTCATCAATACAATCTTGGACAGTTGACACATAGTACTCGCCACCAGTGTGAGTCCATGAAACACTATCTTCTCTAAACTTGCATTTTTCTACCCTCAATCTACTTAGGACATTATCCACGTTGTAATAATCGATGGTATAACCAAAACTTCTTAAATTTTTGAGTGTGATAATTTTACAACCAACCTTCACATTTTGGAGCAGTTGTTCCACTTTTTTATTCAATTCACTATCAAATAAAAAGTTGTTAATCAGAAGAACGTCACAATCCTTTATGATTTCGTCAATATTCTTGTTATCGACAAAACTTTCCCTTAGGAAAAACTTGATGGGACACAGATTTAATCCCATTGATTTGCAACGAATTTTCAGTTCATTATATTGTAATTCAGTTAACGTACTTGCATCAGCCATGATTTCACACCCAGCACTGGTTTTACAACCATGTTCTAAGGCAGCTTGGATAACACAGTTCCCTACACCAGATCCTAAATCTATAAACATATCGTCTGGTTTTAAATTGCATTTATTGAAAACTTCTGAGAGAAATGAGGGCAACAGTTCACCATAAACAAAGTTACTAAATGCCTTATAGTTTTTCAATTTACTGGCGTGTGGATGTATCGTCCTCGTATAGACAATCTGAAGAAAATCATGAATGAAGGACACCGGTATATGTTTTACACCAGATAGATGCTCTATTATTACATTTCGTGGAATTGAGGAGATGAATTTATTGTATTCCTCTACGGCAGATATGAATGATGAGACATTAGATGTATCATATGCCTTGTTTACTCTTTGAATAATCCCTGTCTTTAGTATCGTTGAATATGGTTCTGGCAAATATATAAGGGCTGTGTACTCAATTAATTTGCCAATTTCACACATTGAATCATATCTCTCTAAATCCATACTAAAATCTACATCATATTTTTCCACACAATTGAAATATAATGGATTACGCAGGGAGACAGATCCTCTTTCCTTCGTTTTAATATTTTCATTACTAGTATTACATTTTTGCGGGCTCGTTTCTCTCTTCATCTTGCTAGGAGAGTGACTACGTGCACGATTATGATTATCATGATTATTTTGTGGGTGATTTACATTATTTTCAACATGTGTTAATATTGTTGAGGGTATCACACTTTTCTGAAAGAAATTTTTGCTCATGAGGTCTTTGACATTAAAGAAATCGTATTGGAGCTCCATCATGGGACCATTCCAATCGACAAAAGTGGAGTGGTCTTCTCCAGGTATTTTTTTATTCTTCTTTATGGCTCTTTGTTTCATTGGTGATGGGGATTCACTCGATCTCGAAAATTGTTCATCGAAGGATGCAGTGTCGTCATTTTGTATTTCTTGTTTGATACTATTCTCGCTTGTGCTGTTAGATTTCTGATCAGTTTCCAGGGGACTTTCGGAACTAGAGGGAGATAAAATACTATCGACCGTCATTTCAGCATTTCCATTAGCAACAGCTAGGTGTGTCTTCCCGTTCTTAGTACGTTGTGCTTTTGATTTTGGAGTGCTAACATTGCTATGTTGAGAAGATTCAATCTCCGGCGAATTCAACGCATTGACCTTATTTGCCACCTCACTAGCCCTCAACAATCTTCTTCTCTTGTAAACTTTCTTTTGAGGCATATCTTCATCAGTGGGTGACTTGATATCACCATTGACAGCATCATATCTACCATTTTCCTTTCCATGTAACGGGCGAGTGTTATCATTCTCATCCTTAGATTTCACAGTATTAGAAATATTGTTGGTAGGTCTTCGTACGTTTCTCCTGTAACTTGTCGGTAGAGAATACTCGTACCCAGGATCGTACCTATTCGCGTCTTCCAACAATTGCTTCAGTTCAGTTTGCATTTTTGTAGCTTTCAATTTTTTAGCCTTAGGCTTTGTCTTCGATTGAACATCGTCCTTAGAAGGTTTAGATTCCAAACCGATTGCGGTCGTAGATGTCTCTGGTGTCAGGGTCTTGTTGCTCTCTGAGATCAAAGTTGTGGAATCGGCATGAAAATCATGAGACGATGCAGAGGAATCAGAGGGGGATAGCGGGGGGCTATACTGTTTGTTTGCAGGCATTGTAGGTACTAACCTCTTACACCTCCCCAATGGTTTCCACTTCTAACGGAATTGCCGACACAACCTGCGTTTCTCTCTACCGTCTTCCAAGGCTACACCAAATTTCATTTCAAATTTACACGATTATTTATTTTTCTTCCCCGCTTGTGGAAAATTTGGCGTTAATTTCGGTTTTATTGCAATGATGATGACTCTGAGGGCCGATGTATACGGTCTATATATCGACTACCCTATGCTTTATGGTTCCGCTGGCTGTTCCACGGTATCCTGTATGACCTTCTCGATCTTCTTGTTGGAAAGTTTGCGCTTTTTGGAGCCATTGGACGCCGTGGATGCCGGACGATCCTCCGTGCTCGGGCTTGTGCTCTCTTCCCCGCTTGGGTCCTTTGAGAAGTCTCCCAGATCAGGTATCTCCAGCTTATCCAGTTGTATTTTCAAATCTCTTGGTGGCTTGGCGCTGCGTTGTACTTCCTTCTTGTGCTGAGCCCTCTTCTTCGACTGGTGTTTGGTTGCCCTCTCTAGGGACAGCGCGAATGCGTCCCTCCCCTCGGGATTCTGAGGGTCATCACTTCCACTGCCGTCGCTGTCGCTGTCGTCGAATATGGTGGTCGACACGTGCCTCGAGGAGTCCAGCATGTGCTTCCCGACGGGTGACAGGAGATGGAACTTGGCCCTCCCCTCATTATCCGCACTGCCACCCTTCCTCGGGGTCGCTGCCCCTCCCTGAGCATCCTCGTCTCTACCTCTGTACCCGCGGCGTTTGAGCCCCTTCAATTGATCGATTGTCGATCTGTACTTGGACATCTTGGACTCCGCGAGGGACTTCATGCTCTTGTTCGTCTCTCTGAGCTTATCGTTCTCCCTCGCCAGGCTATTCAGTTGCGTCGTCAACGTGTTGATCTGCCTCTGCAATTGCAATGCGACGTTATCTGTGGCAGACACCGAAGACGCCGGGGAAGCCGAGGGGGCCGGTTCTACGGTCGCATCTGCGCTCGTTGTGTGTGTCTTGTGTGTCTCTGCATTTATGCCGCCGTAGTATATTCGCTCGCTCTCGAGCACTGCTTTGTAATAGTTCTGTAGTAGCTGCAGGAGCGTAGTCATGGCGAATTGCGTGGTTGTACTGTGGTGTAGACGGTTTGTATATCAGCTCATCACCTCATATTTTGTTGAACGATGCAGGGAAAAAATATTATTGATACTTTGATCAAATATTTATTGATACTTTGATCCGAATATTTGTGAATACATCATCGAGCTTGCAGAATGTAGATACGGTTGAATATTATTAATGTACGAATGTATAAATATTTGTGAAATATGCAAATAATGTTTGAAAATGCAGTATACTTTTTAAACTGCGACGATGGAGCCGTAGTAATCCTCCTCCTTATGCGTGTCCTCGACAGGTTCCTCCTTCACTTCCTGTTTATTGATTAAAAGGAACGAAAAGAAGATCATGGAGGCCCCCAACAGGTACGCTCCAGTGATTGCCCTCCCGCCGAACACAAAGTCTCCCGCCATTGCCAACGGGATGGTGAAACTCAACCCGACGGTCACCGTCAGCGGGTTTGTCAAAATGATGGCCTTCGCCCAGCAGAAGTCGCTGATGAACGTGATGGAGCAGTTTATAAGGATCACCGCGACGATCTTCGGGTCGTGCCAGAAGGGCTGGAGGGTCTCCCACCCTGCGACGTGGAAGACGAGCAGGACGGGCCACAGACACGAGAGCGTGAACAAACCGACGAACCCTAGAAACAACTTGACGTCGATCTTGACCTCTGTGAGACTCTCGGTGAAGGTGTGCAGCTTGAGTCTGTTCACGGATCTCTTGAAGAACGTACTGTACAGCCCGTAGATGAGCGCGCCCAACAGGGCCAGAGTGTTCCCCACGATCATGTGGATTCGTGTCACTTCGAACCCCGCGGACGAAACAGCCGAGCCATTAGTGACGATGATCACTATCCCGATAAAGGATATGACCAGCCCACATACCTTGTTGAAATTCACCGAGTCGATACGGAACACGGCACCGAAGAAAAGGGTGAAGAAGGACGCCGTAGACGAGAGAATAGTCTGGGATGTCACCGATGTATACGACAGCGACGCGTTTGTCGTGAGGTTGGCACCGAACCACAGAACACAGAAGATCGCACTCAGTCTCACAATCGACCGCAGTGGAGCGATCGGTTGAGTTTGAGTCTTCTTGTCGGGAGAACTGTCGCCGGTACTCAATAACGGTTGTGACTCCTCGCTAGCGTGGGTACTGTACTTCAGATTGTATGCGTCATTGATACTTATATTACCGGACTTCCAGTACAGCCGCCACGTATCCCTAAGCAGGGGCAACAGGTACAGCGAACACGAGGACACCGAGCAGTACGTGATGAATATGGGCTTTCTGTAGTAATTCGACTCAAATATCTTGTTCAGCAGGAAGGAGGAGGACACCCAGGACACCACCACTATGGAAAGCATCAGCAGGCCCAACGCCCACCTTCTGCCCTCACTCATCATTATGCTTGCGAGAGTGTTGTTGATCTTATATCCCCGCCGAGAAACCAAGTACTTTTATGCATTCAGGTCAAACATGTATATATATATAAACAAGACACTGGCAGTCTTAGTAATAACAACAGAGATAATAATAACCCATGGTCCGGAGAAGGTATAGCGGATTTACTCACTAATCACCGATGACAGATCCACTGTGATACTATCCCACTGTAACATGACCCAAAATTGTGGCTATCTATCTCTCCCAACAGCCGTATCGTATCTCTTTCGCCCTTCGCCCTTCGCCGTTCAGCAAGGCCCACAAATTTCACCACAGTTTCCGTATTGGGAAAACTGTGGGTGGGGGGGCAGAAAAACTGTGGGAACCGTGACTCCTCCGACCACGTGACTGTGACGCGTGTCTGACTTCTTCCAGGTCAAGAGAGTTCCGGGTAACGCGATGCGATGATGTGTTAGCTGTTAGTGCATTACTCTACAGTGGGCAGAGCAAGGCACTGACTGCTATGGGACATCCACTGATGCCCTAGAATGCATCGGATGTGTCCTCGCTGTATAGTATCTCGCAGACATCCATGATTGGAACATCAACGACACCGCTCGTCTCGTTGAACAAGAACGTGTCCGCGTACGCCGCGCCCCCTTGATGCGTGGCACCCGCGTATTCTTGCGACAGTACCAACGTCCCCTGCATGTCCGTCACGGTCCTGTAATCGTCCAAGGGCACCGTCATGACGTCCTCTCGGTACAGGTTCAGCCCGACGTATGCAAACATCATGGCCATTAATCCCAAGCATTCGAACCACACCATCCACATCCGTTGGGGGAGTAAGTCCAGTAAGAACTGTAACAGTATCTGGTGGTCTCCCTCGGAGGACCGCGGGATGGTGGACCATATTAGGGACAGGATGAGTATGCTCGTGGAGACTAAGTGGTGCACGAAGAAGTAGTAATCGGATGCAGTCGGGACCTGATGGCTGACAGCTTGCGGACGGTGCTTCCCACCGGCTGGTAATGTCCTTATGATCTCGTTTCCGTATAGATTCATTGCACAGTTTGTCTTGGCAAGTTGACTGATGCTTCGAAGTAATGAATGCAACTCTTACGAAAAAATGTGTCCAAATAAAGTTTGGAGTGGAAAAAATATACGTATACAAGCATACATATATATATCACGAATATTATAATTATTTTTTACTGATTGACACGAGACTATTAAACAGTCCCTCCTCGTTAGAAAACTATTGATACTGTGCTCTTTGTTGCTGTTCGCCACCGGCGGCCAGCTTTCTCTCTTGCCTGCCCTTCTTCATCACCTGTTTCAGCGAGGCCTTGTCCAGGGGGTCCAGTAACTCAAACGAACATAGCAGACCCTCACTCACAGTCATCACCGCGCCCCAATTGTCGAACTCGCCACAGTAATTCGGCGCAGAAAACACAGTGACAAGACTTCTGTCGTTGAAGAACTCGTATCCGTCCTCAACGACCATGTGTGCGCGACAGACTAAGTCAAACCCGAATTTGTTCAGAAACTTGTTGATCGCCACTTTATTATAACAGTAACTGACCCCGCGCTCGTTGTCCTCCCACTCGTTCGGCGAGTCTGTAGGGTCCGACCACAGAAGATCGTTGACAAGTCCGAAATCGGGGACGTCCGTGGGCCTCGTCACATGTCGGATCTCATCCATCGAGTTCAGCACCGGTGATAGTCCACCGTGCACGCAGAATATCTTCCCTGTCACAATAGCAGCCAGCGGGAGCGTGTTGAACGCATCGATGAAATGCTTCCACGTCTTGATGTTGCAGCGCCTCTTGCACTCGTCGTAGAAGCCGTACACCCTCGTCACGTTGGCACACTCGTGGTTCCCCCTCAGCAGAAAGAAATTCTCTGGGTGCTTTATCTTGTAACAGAACAGTAGTAGGATCGTCTCCAGGGATTGCTTACCACGGTCCACGTAGTCGCCGAGAAATAAATAGTTTGAAGATGGTGGGTATCCACATTTACTAAACAACCTCAACAGATCGCCGTATTGTCCGTGGACGTCCCCGACAATCTTAACAGATGGAGACAACTCTAAAAGCGTGGGCTGTGAAAGTAACACTTCCCTAGTCAGCCTGCAGATTTGAGTGATCTCATAATTTTTCAAACATACGTTCTTCGTTCTCTTGGCTGCGTACCCAGCGTCAATGAGTCTCTCTATGCAATCGTCAATATCAACAATTCTCTTCTTTTTGGTCCCATCCTGTGCCTGGTAATACTGTTGCTGAAGATCCTGCGGCGACGCTTGCTCGTCTATGTCAAGGTGTACCCCGGTAGGGTACTTGGCTTTGTCACCAATCATATTGATACTGAAATAATCATTGCCGTCACTGTCAGTGGTCACTATGTTTGGTGTGTGTACGGGTGTGCCGTATAGCGAATGTCCACTGACGGAACCCGTGTTTGACCCACGTCTACTGCCATTGCTTGGCCCAGAGGGAGTAATAATTTTGTTAGCAGAACTACGGAGCGTAGAGGATAACAAATCACTGATGTGAGGATTGATACCGCCACTCTCCGACTTCCTACTCATTCTGGGGAGATGCTTGAAGTTGTCGTCGTTGATCTCTTGAAACGAGTTATGTCTCTTCGAGGGTGTATTTCTATTCTTCAAATGAGACAATGACGACGTACGCCGATGTTGCTTATTTTTGCTTCTTGAACTCTTTTCGTTATCTTCATCTTCACTATCCGTAATGGCATGCTCGGAATACATCTGGGAGTTGCTGGATGTATTTGTACCTACCTTCCGCAAGGTGGGGATCCCTCCTTCCCTCCCGCTGGGCCTCCTCGACGATGAACCTCGCCTACTTCCAGCTGCACTTGCACTGCCATTGCTCGATTTTTGACCGTTTATAGGGTTCAACAGTATCGAACCGTTAGCAGTGTTTGTTGTTCTCAACGATGACTGGGACTGCCTGGATTTCATGGATCTTGCCGATCTTGTCGAATGTGCCGTCTCGGTTCTCGATATCATGGGAGAACTATCATAATCGTCGTCGTCTTCATCGGCAGTAGAGACGCTCGCACTCCTCCTATCCTTTGTATGTCTGCTAGCCTTGTTCCTTGTGCTGTCTGGTGTCAGCCTTTTCGCCCTCGGGGAATGAGTTTGCCGTTGTTGTACCTTGGCATCGACATTATCAGCCACATCCTCCGAACTCTTTCCCTTCTTCTTCTTTCCCTTCGAGCCACTACCCTTAGAAGAGAGCTTTGAATTCGAGTTACCCATGGTTATTTGTACCTGTTCGTATACTCTTTTCTAGATATGCACTTTATACTAACAGTTTCCAACACTGCAAACCCTGATTGATCACAAACGAACACGCCTATCTATATCGTCTAGTATCCCAAGTACTTGCACTAACACAGAGCTTTGCCGAGTGAACAACTCACCCTCTGAACAGTGATGGCGTGTAAGGGATTGGAACAGTTCCATCCATTAATTATCGTAGGCTCCGGAACTTTTTTTTGTGTGCAAAGGATTGAAATTTCACCTTAATTGAGAGGGAAACAGTGGTGAAGAAGAAGCTTTGCAATACGAGCGACTCCCTCCAACAACAACCAATTGTTATATTCCCCATTGACTGTGATGCAAGCTCCTATACAAGAGACCGATTATGACGCCTTTTCTGCGAAATTGGCATGTCTTTCGAAAGGCTATTTACCCCCTCCCAGTGGATCACAACCGATTATCTCCAACGTTGCGGAGCTGAACGGTGCCCTCTCGAAATTCTACAGTGGGTATCACGAACTACATAAGAGCTATTTGACTGGTCTGCGGACAATTGGTACCAGAAGAACTAATTCCAAGATTGATAAAACGATCAAGACAGCCTTACCTGTAATGAATTTCGGTACGTATCTAAGGACCGTTTCAATTGACCTCGCGATATTACAATACTTATACGAGGGCTCTTCAGATGTGATTCAAATTGTCAATCTGGGCTGCGGCTCTGATTTGCGATGTTCGCAATTTCTCGACAAGAATAACTACTCTCACTCGAGAATTTCCAAGTACATTGATATTGATTTTGAGGGTTCTATAGATTTCAAAAGAAAGGTATTTAATTCTATGCATAATGACAAGGGGAAGATCCTCGAAGATGATCGCTACCGTCTAATACCGTGTGATCTCAAGGAGATTGATGAGACAATGAAAATCTTGACCTCCGAGCTCAACGTTTCGATACCAACAATTTTCATTACCGAATGTTCCTTATGTTACATGCCAGAAAAGGAATCACAACAGGTGATCGACTCGATAAAAGAGACTTTTAAGTCCGGTTTCTGGATTTCGTATGATCCAATTGGAGGATCTGACCCGCATGATAGGTTTGGGAAGATCATGAAGGACAATCTTTTAATGTCCAGGAACCTCGATCTTCCAACATTATTGACGTTCAATTCTAAGGAGACATATGCTGCCAGGTGGGCCAACTATCCAAATGTCAACATCAATGATATGTGGGAATTTTTACAGGCAAATATCTCGATTAAAGAGAGAAAAAGGTTACAATCGTTACAATTCTTAGACGAATTTGAAGAGTTAAAACTTATGCAATCGCACTATATCATTTTGAAGGCTCAATGGTAAAGCTGTAAAGAGAGAATATGCCGATAGAACAGTTTTTCCAATCTCATAACTACCTAAACATATCCCCATTTGCCTCTCCCTGGCCCCTCCATGCTCCCCCATTATATGTATCACTTTGCAGCATATATAACCTCCATGCTTCTCTAATGTGCTCAGGTAATAGAGGACTATTATTGTACTTCTCCATGCTGACGTCTAATTTGTTAAATTCTTTGACTAATTTATTGTACTGATCGATCAAACCCAGTCTGACCTCCTGTGTATTATCTTCACACTTTAAGAGTTTATTGCATCGTATCGTTTCCTTCATATCTTCTTCTTCGTCATCAAAGTATTCGTCACTCTCATTTTCGTCGACTTCATCGTCGACGAGTATATTCTTATCATCCTGTATGTTATTGGTACCACTTCCATTACTCTTCTCTACCAGCATTGTCAATTTCTTCAGATACTTCTTCAATCTAAGGCCAAGTACCTTCCTCTTGTCAAAGATGCAGACCATCTCACCCACAAACCACCGTTTTCTAACACTCAATGCCAATTCGATTATCTCACCTGCGAATACTTTACCAACAGCTTGTAAAAAGACTCTAACATTCTCCCCAACATTTTGGTTGCATACCATGGTGGCCAATTTCTTCACCTGCCCTTTACTCAACGCTGTTCTGTGGAACACTTCAAATCTGTTGTTTTGATCACTGTCTAGATTCAACACCAACAGTTTAAATTGTTCCTCGTAGCTCAACTCCTCCAATGCAATACCATCCTCCTCTAACTCCGTAGTAACGTCGTTTTCTAGCTTCTTTTCGTAAATGTCCTTGGTAAAGGTCAAACCCTTCGGCACATAATTGATACTAGTATTTTGCACGTTTTGGTTATTCTTCGGGTCGTACCTTTCCATATCGGAGGGTACAAAGGCATTCATCGTTCCGCCGGTTCTCAAGTCCATAAGCTTCCATGATACATAGTCCTGATCCTCTGACACTATCTGATCGATCATCTGTTTTATTGAATAATAATTTGCCTGGGTGAGGATTGGGGGATAGTTCACCTTTGGGATGGTGTCTAGAGGTCCTTGTGGTGGTTCTGCCATGGTTGAAAGATGATTGGATGTGTCTTTGTACTGCTGCTTCGTAGGTATCCACGTCAAGTATCGGTTACTCTTTCAAATAATTTTCACTTTTAATTACTTATTTTTCAGTTGTGTTTCTTATATAATGCACATACAGATTACAAGATGTGTTTAGTACACGTTACGACCGTAAGAATAAGGTAGATGCGATCATTCTTCCGGTTCGCGTATTGAATCTTCACCCTCAACAGCATCTAACTCCTCGACCTCAGTTTCCTCTTCTTGTTCCTCTCTTTCGAATACATTCAATGGTTTCTTCTCTTTCAACTCATCACAGGGCTTTTCCTTCAGTATCGACAATAAACCTGTGAATACGACAACTGAAAGTGGCCCCAGAAGTGGCAAGTAAACCGCAATTTTATGTTCTTGGGGGAAGAAATTCTGCTGTAACATCTCGCCATGGAAGAACGCACTCTCACAATATTTCACCACTGTGTTACTCTTCACCAAAGCTTCACTCCATACACTATCTCCACCAGCATTCGGGTTATTTAGCAAGTCAATAACTTCAAGTCGCAGATCTAATGCCTTCGTAACGTCATCGAGAACTTGTTCGGGAATTGCCATCTGCTTGAATTGTCTTGTTAATTTAATAAGAGACCATAGGGTCTCAACAGCCTTGTCTAGATTTTGGATAGTTCTTAATCTCTTCATTGAATCAATCAAGATATATGGAGATAACATCTCATTGGACTCTATACCCTGCGTAGTATTTACTACCCCAATCAACTTTAAAAGGTCTCTAACGAAATTAGTCATGATTGGGTTTAAATAGTCTTCGGTAAGTATTGCGTTGGCCTCTAATGGATCTTTGTTAATAATGAGTGCCCCCCATTGTGGTACAATGAAACTTTGCCAGTTTGCGTCTCCACTCTCAATGAATGGTAGACCCTCAGGGTATGAATGCTTACTAGGGAAAACAATAGCTAAATTAATGGCATTCTGTTCTAAATAATAGTTGGTGGACGATAGTTCGGATAAGTCAATGACATGAGATAGGTCCTGCCATGTGGGTTGTGAAATATTTCCTAAAGAATGTAAATTCAAATCATTGTAGTACAGAATGGTAGAATCGATTGTGAAATTGACCAAGGGAGATAGCATGTTTCTAAATGGATCAAAATAATGTTTCAAAGTTGAGTCAATCTCCCAGCCGATTGGAGTACCATCTCCATTTAACAACGAAATACTCAGGTGAATATCTGGGTTATAATTGATAGAAATATCGTTATTCTGATTCATTTCTGGGACAAGTTGATCCGGCTTAAGACTCAATTGGTTCCATTCTAGCTCGAAAGTATGCTCTACCAGAGTCTGTGCCACGAAGAAGGGCAAATCATTTCCAGCCACTGAGTTGTCGTCAAAGTACACAATTGTTACTTTCGAATCATACGTCAGATAGTAGCCGATAAAATCATCCAATACGAGGTCCACAACATGGAAATTATTCCCTTTAGAGGCTTCCTCCTGTATCAACGTCTCGTTGTAGGCTAGGATCTGTAAAGACCAGGGCAGATACTGCCTCTTCGAGTTCAACAGGTGGTTGACTTGCACTTGCACCGCATCATGAATATCCGGGAACCGATACACATCAGACTTGATATATACCGGAATTGCCATGTACACATCTTGGAATTTGTCATTGTGTAGTGATTCAATGTATTCAGTGGGTAACGGGGCCCTATAGACTGTCGTCAGCTTGTACCAAAGCGGTATTCCTACAAAGACATATGTGGCAGCAAAGATGAATGCCATGCATCTTCGTAATGTTAGTGACGACATCGGAGAACACCAATTCGTTTGACTCCTCTCGTCTCGAAGAGGGATCTTTAACTACTATTTCTTTAGGAAATGAAATTTCTTTGACTATTTTAAAAGAATTAAACAATCCCATGCGAGAAGGGCTCAAAACCACGTGAAGCCCGCAATTGATTGATACAGATATTAAGCAATGACTGGACGATATACATGTTAAATCGGATAATGCAAGGATTGTTCTATATAATTTTATAAATGCTAAAATATGCGGGACGGAATATGTAAAAATGGGAAACACAAGATCTTGTCAGAGGGAGGGAGTTTATATTGGAAGATATTAAGACATATCTGTTAGATACAGAAGATGGACAAAGTCAAAAATGCATTAGGATTGAATGCAACAAGGTAATTATCATTGGGTAACTATTATTAATTGAGGTGATTTCCGTATGTAATTCAGAAATTCAAATGCAAAATAAGAGGATTTTTCTTAGCCCAAGAAGGCAGTAACTCGTGAATAGTTTATCGTTTTCAGAATTATAACAAAAAAGGATCATGGATCAATGGAACCACTAAGTAAACGTAATTTAGTTTCTTAAAAGACATAGAAGGGTAGGAGCCCTGTGGAAGGGGATTCTAGTAATTATACACAATAAATTTAAAAATAGGAATGTTGTTTGTTTATTTGATTATTTCATTTCGGGTTTTGAAAAACTCTTGTCTTACTTCAATCAGTGTAATGAATGCATGCTCGTTGAAGTGTTGAGTCATGAACCTAATAACAATAACAAATATATGGGACAGAAAAGATAATAGTAATAGTAGAATTTATTTTTTTTTGGTTTCATTGTTTGCTTGCTTGTTTGTTTGCTCTAAATAATGATAGTAATAAAAATATTTGGAAAGAAGAGGAATTTATTTATCTCGATTCCGGGAAAGAAAAAAACACAGTGGATTTGTTGTCATTGCCTTGTAATATTTCCTGTTTACCTGGTTGGAGAGTGTTCACGTGGAGCACCACCTTCTCTGGATCTGTAGGAGTCTCTTGGAGCACCGTAGTCACCTCTTGGAGCACCGTATTCTGGACCACCTCTTGGAGGCATGTTGCTGCCGCCGTAGCCGCCACGGTTTGGACCACCGTAGCCACCACGACTGTAACCACCGCGGTAACCACCACGGTCACCACCGTAACCACCACGGTCGCCACCGTAACCGCCACGGCTGTAACCGCCACGGCCACCGAAACCACCACGGTCACCACCATAGCCACCACGGTCGCCACCGTAGCCACCACGGCTGTAACCACCACGGCCACCGAAGCCACCACGGCCTCTGTAGCCACCACGGTCACCACCGTAACCGCCACGGTTGTACCCGCCACGGCCACCGAAGCCACCGCGACCTCTGAAGCCACCGCGGCCTCTGAATCCGCCTCTGTTGGATCTTCTGATTGGAGGAGGGTTATCGTCTCTCTCGACGGAGAGGACGGACCCCCTGAATTCGATGTTGTTCAACTTGACAAGCGCATCATTCAGGATTTCCTCGGAGGGGAACTCCAGCGCGCCGGTGCCGTCGAAGTCTCTGGAGTTGACGCTGGAGAAGGTGGTCTCTAGGTTGTTCTCCCTGGCCAGGTCCTTCAGTTCCTGCCACGAACAGCCCTCTGGCAGGTTTCTCAGCGCCAGACGGTATCTCTTCGAGGGCATCTTCGAGTAGACGACCTCCAGTGGCTGGTCGGCGAAGGACTTGCCGTTGACCTCCTCGACGGCCTTTGCGGCGGACTCGGCCTCTTCGAACTCGACGAAGGCGAACCCGTTGAGGATCTTGACCTCCTTCATTGGGCCGAATGGCGCGAAGATCTCGTTCAGTTCGGACTCCTGGACGTCGAATGGGAATGGTCTGACGAACAGTCTCGTGGTGGACAACTCGCCGTCGTCGTTGTCGTAGTCGTTGTGACGGTGGTATGGCTGGTGCATTGGGGGAGGGTAAGAGCCCGGCTGCTGAGGAGGATAGTATGGTTGTGGTTCCGCTGGGTGGTGTGGAGGCTGCTGGAAACCCTCGTTGTCGATCGGACGGGAACGCTCGTACTGTGGTTCCCTTGGAATGTCGTTGTGGGCCATTGGTTGGGCAGGCACTTCTGGTTCTTGGTAGCTCTGTTCAACAGCTGCAGGAGCAGGGGCGTCTTGCTGTTGTTCTTGAGCAGGCTCTTGTTCTTGCTGTTGTTCTTGAGCTGGAGCTGGAGCTTGTTCTTGTTGTTGTTCTGGAACCGCGGCAGGGGCGACAGTTTCCTGGCTACCGGCAGCCACGTCGGCTTCAGGAGGAGGTGGAGGAGGGATGTTTTCTTCAGACATGTCTTGTGCAGGTGTGATACAGTCGGTGTCCTGTTGCTTATCCCAACAACAAGCCAACAGGACAGCAGGGAGTAACTAATAGCAAGTTGAAGCAAAACTGGTATAAGACGAAAATTTTTCAGTGGCGAAAACGCAGGCCCTTCGTGGAAAGTGACGGCTGAATCGAACTAGCGCCAAACGGCAGCGGTAACGCCGGGTCCAGGGCATCTCCACTGGTTGATGACGGTGCTGTGGAGGTGGTGGATGGGTATGTCGGTGCTGGGACCTGCTGCATCGAGATAGGACAGGTGAGGAGAGCCGGTGTTTATAGGAAAACCCCGAGATGCTGCGCTTCAGAAGACTGTATTCTAAGGGTGTGCCGGGTCTGGACAGACTCGCGCGCAAGTACCCTGCTGGTGCCCAGATCCATGGGTTCACGATCAACAGGACGTTGCCCCTGCCGGACTTCAAGCTGCTGGCAGTGGAGCTGGCACACGCGCAAACGGGCGCTCAGTACCTCCATGTGGACTCGAGCGAGTTAGGGGACAACAACAACGTCTTCTCTGTCGCGTTTCGGACACAGCCGCCCAACGATACTGGGGTGCCGCATGTTCTGGAGCACACCACGCTGTGTGGGTCGCACAGGTTCCCGATACATGACCCATTCTTCAAGATGTTGAACAAGTCTGTCGCGAATTTTATGAATGCCATGACTGGATCCGATTACACCTTCTATCCGTTCGCGACTACGAATGCTAACGATTACCAGAATCTGTTAAAGGTCTACGTGGACTCTGTCTTCAACCCTCTGTTGACTAATGAAGATTTCATACAGGAGGGGTGGAGAGTCGAGAACTCAGATGTGAACGATGCCAAAAGTGATCTTGCATTCAAGGGTGTCGTGTACAATGAAATGAAGGGGCAAGTATCGAATGCGGACTACTATTTTTATAGCCAGTTTCAAAGGAGCATATACCCGTCGTTAAATAATTCAGGCGGTGATCCACAGAAGATTACTGACCTCACCCATGACGATCTGTTGGCTTTCCACAAACTAAATTATCATCCATCGAACGCAAAGGTGTTTAGTTACGGGAGTTTCCCCCTGGTGAATACACTAGAGACTGTTAATAAAGAGTTTGTTAAATATGGCAAGAGACCAGTGACACTGAATAAGTTACTACCGATTGCTCTCCCTACCGATACTCGCAAGACTGTAAGGGGTCACTTCGATCAGATGTTACCACCAGATAAACAATTGAAAAGTTCGGTGACTTGGGTGTGTGGATCAACCAGAGACATATACACTTCATTCCTAATGAGGATAGTCGGGTCTCTATTATTAGACGGACAATCGTCGCCCATGTATCAGAGTTTAATTGAATCGGGCCTTGGGACGGATTTCACTGTGAACACAGGTATGGAGTCTCAAACTGAGAGAAACTTGTTTACTGTGGGTCTACAGGGGATTAATAAAGACGATTGCCAAAATTTGAAATCCAAGATCACCCAGGTCCTAGCCGACTTCATTAAGAGACCTATTGACTCTACAAAAATTGAGGCAATTATACAACAGATTGAGCTGAGCAAAAAGGATCATAAGGCTGATTTTGGTCTACAAATGCTATACTCTCTAGTGCCAAGTTGGTCAATTGATGTTGACCCCTTTGAAACACTCAATTTTGAGCAACTACTGCAAAGATTCAAAAAGGAGTATGCCGAAAGGGGGGATGCTTTACTCTTCAGTCTCGTAGAGCAGTACATGTTGGATAAACCAAGTCTTCACTTCACAATGGAGGGATCAGAAGAATTTGCTAAGGATTTAGAAGTAGAGGAAGCACAGAGGTTAGAATCAAAGGTTGCAAACTTATCTACCGAGGATAAAGCTGTGATATTCGAACGTGGGTTGAAATTAAAGGAAAAACAAGAAAAGGTGGAAGATCTTTCCTGTTTGCCAAGTCTACACGTACCAGAAGATATCCCCAGGCTGGGACAGGTTTACCCTGTTAGCTCAGATAAGAATGGGATTGCCCGTCTAACCGATACGAATAGTATATCGTACATTCGGGCCAAAATTAATCTTAACCGTCTCATTCCTAGGGATTTGTATCCAATCCTGCCTTTATTCAGTGATTGCCTAACAAGTTTGGGGACTAAGGACAGACCTTTTAAAGACATTGAGAACGATATTAAACTGCATACAGGTGGAGTCGCAACTCGGATTTCCGTCTCCAATAATCCATTCAATTTGGATCCCTCTATTTCCCTGGGGTTCAGCGGTTGGTCCTTAAATTCTAAGATCGATAAGGTCTTTGATATTTGGAACCAGTTGATTCTAAACACAGATATTGCCGCCAATAAGGAAACGCTGAAGATTTTAATCAAGATGACGGCATCCTCGGCGATGTCTTCGATATCGGATAGTGGCCACTCCTTTGCGATGAGGTATGCAGGGGCCCATTTCAGTAAAGCAAAATCGATCTCTGAGACTCTTCGTGGTATCGATCAGTTGAAATTCATGATGAATTTGAACAAAATCGTCGAGAGGAATGACGAGACGCTATTTGAGACCGAGATATTGCAAAAACTAATTCGGTTACAAGAGATCATAATCAATAATTCAAGAGATCGTTTACGGGTCTTTATGACCTCAGACACAGACGCTCAGATCAACACCATGTCACGGCACGTTGATGGGTTTAAAGGCAACTTTGGTAAGGGACAGTTGCTCACGGGACAGGAAACCTTAGCTTTCCCGTTGTTAGAAAACAAGGGGAACCCTCCAACCTTACTCTCATTCCCATTCCAAACCCACTTCTCCTCATACTGTCGCCCTACAGGATTATCATATTTACATCCTGACACGGCACCACTAGCGATCCTAGCGAATATCGTCAGCTCGAAATACCTACACCGTGAGATCAGAGAACGCAACGGAGCCTACGGGGCCGGGATGAGCTACGATTCGATGGACGGTCTGATCAGTTACTACAGTTATAGGGACCCCAACCCTGCGACATCCCTCGAAATCTTCCAGGACCCACAATTCATCGTCGGCGACATCACACCCGAACAGCTGAACGGCGGGAAGCTGAGAATGTTCCAGAGCCTGGACTCTCCCCTAAGCAAGAGAGACGAGTCCCTGTGGTACTTCGACCAGGGAGTCACTGATGACATGCGGCAATCCCGCCGGGAGCGGCTGCTGGACACGAATAGGGACGATCTGGAGCGCGTCTTCGAGACATACGTGGCCAATGGGTCCCGGGGCCAGGCAGTAGTCGTCGGAGCTCCAATCGAAGATACACAACAGTGGAGAGTCGAGAGTCTGACGTCTTGATCTCTCGTTTAAAAGTTATTCGACATTCAATATATTGGTACTTTCCCCTTCGAGGTCAAGATCTTGTAAATATCAACTGTTTATATCTGTCCTCGGGGAACCTCTCAAGGGCCTAGAGAACCAATAGATATGCTTCTTTGGAACGTGTTCCTGCTTGCTGTGTGCTGTGTTGCCAGCGTGTTAGGTCTCCGGTTTGAGATTGACGCCCGCACAGACCCCACGCCGCTGTGCATCAGGGACTTTGCCGACCAGGACCAACTGGTGGTGATCACAATCGAGACAGACGACGGTGAGAAGGCTGCTGGACAGCTTCTTAGCGTGTCCGTGCACGACGGTAACGGGAATGAGTACCGGAACAAGCGCAACCTCGAGGGCCATGCTCAGATCGTGTTCACCTCGCGCAGCAGTGGCTCGTCGTCCTTCGACATCTGCTTCGAGAACAGGTTGGAGTACAGCAGTGGTGGGCTGGGGCTACGGAGGTCTATTGAGCTGGACATCGAGACTGGGTCACAGGCTCGTGATTGGAACCAGCTAGCAGCGCAGGACAAGTTGCGTCCTGTTGAGTTGGAGTTACGGAAGCTCGAGGAGCTGACAGATGACGTCTTTGACCAGCTAAACTACTTGAAGACGCGGGAGGAGAGGCTTAGGGACACTAACGAGTCCACCAACAGCCGTGTGAGGGACTTCAGCATTGTGATAATCGTGCTGCTGTTTGTGGTCGGTGGGTACCAGGTGATGTACTTGCGGCGGTTCTTCAAGACGAAGCATATTATATAGTGACAGGTGTATGGCACACCTTGATTTGCATGTAATGTTACCATTGTGAATGATGAATGAATAGACGTTAACGCATGTTTCGCCATGGGTTCGCAAGAATGTATAAGTGGGATTGTCAGCTACTGGAGGGAGATTCTATAAATCTGTCAAGAACCAAATCTATAAGGTTGTGGTGTTAGGCCAAGGTGAGAAGTCCTCAAGCAAAATATCGAAATAATGTCACAGATTCGCTAACTGAAGGTGTGGCACAGGCAAGGACAGACGTGGTCGAGTTTTAAGAATATACTCTTTACTTTACTGGCGCATTTGCAACTAGACTTCAACGTCATAAAGTATTTGCACGCTGGTAATATCCTGGACGCGCAAAAATATTGATACAGTTGTAATAAACTCCCAATGTCAAAGTAATGGTATCTCGGTCACAAAACTTTGAACATCAAGAAATGTTGCTATTATTGGACCGTAGTTTCAGATATCAAGAAATGTTGGTACATTCATAGTAAATTTTTAATGCAGAGAGATGTTTGTACACCGTTATACAATCTTGGACGTCAAATAATGAGAGCACATTGCCAATAAAACCCCGAGCATCGAAAGATACTGAACTCTCCAAATAAAGTCAAGAAATGTCGGCAGGTTGGAAATAATGTCTCAAAAGTCAAAGATGCTAATACCCTTACTACAAGGATCTGAGCTTCCAGAAATGTTGACGCACTCGCAGTGAAGTTTTGAACAATTCAATTCCACGAAACCTCTCCCTGTTGCAATGCAAAAGTATATGAGGGCAGAAACCTGCTCTAAAGGGCTTCGATGAAGGTAAGCGAAAGTTTGTATTGCATATTAGCTACTGTCCTTTTTAGGATTTTCTTATGGTTGGTCTTTCAAGAAAGCCCGTCCAATATTAAACTTCCGCAAGTGAAAGAATATCGATCCGGTACAGTTCCAAGGACCTCATCTGAATCAAGTCCTAATTTACATGAGCAAAACAATGCCGTCTAGCGTCTTCTTATTAAAATCTGTCGAGGAAAGAGCGTTGGGGAAGTCTCTGAATCTGGCTCTTGAAGTAGACATTGAGTTGACAGGTTCTTAGCCAACTTCCCTCGCTAGACCCCCATTAGAAAGGAGTACTGACAGTATCGTTGGCGACAATTCACGATTTTGTGCCTTGAGAGGCACTGACATCTAATTTTGCCATTTCTATTCAGACGGGGCTTGCAGCAATTCATCCATGTTTCTTAAAGGGCGTTTGGCCGGCAGACGGGCCAGGAGAATGCCGGAATTGAGGGTGGGATGGAAAGAAACGATTCCTCAGGACGACTGCCTGTTTAACTTATAGAGATCCTAAGAGGATTTAGAAGAGTTTGGAAAGATTAGAGAAGTAACCGGAAAAGTGTCGGATTCAGAAACATCCTGGTAAACTAAATCCAGACGCAATGCCAGTTGTTAGTGTAGGGTTTAGTCGAAGATCAAAGGCCCCCAGATTTGCATTCCGTGATGGATTCAAAGGAAATAGAATGATGAGCAGCACGACCCAGAGCTTGATTAATTGAAAGGGAAAAGCTGCCAGTTACTTCGGAAATATCTCTCTTCAATGAATATGAAAAGTATGTTGGGTATGAAAAGTATGTTGGGTATGAATTGTGATATTTACTCACCGCCCCTGAGGCTGTTGATGACACAGACTGTGATTGCCTTTCAACTGCATGCCTTGCTGCACAATGGCATATAATGGTGTTCAATTCATATTAACCTCATTACTGTTCAAACATATTGCATATTGCTCTTCAATTTATATATTGCTGTTCAACTCATACTGTTCTTCAATATAATATTGTTCAATTGTATTCCTATTCGATTGCATATATTGAATATCGCTGTTCAACTGCATATGCTGTTCAATTGTATTCCTATTCGATTGCATATATTGAATATTGCTGTTCAACTGCATATGCTGTTCAATTGTATTCCTATTCGATTGCATATATTGAATATTGCTGTTCAACTGTACATTGCTGTTCAATTGTATACCTATTCAATTGCATATATTGAATATCGCTGTTCAACTGCATATTTCTGTTCAACTGCATAGGTTCAACTGCATAGGTTCAAGTGCATAGGTTCCAGTGCATATGTTCAAGTGCATATGCTCAAGTGCATATGTTCAAGTGCATATGCTCAAGTGCATATGTTCAAGTGCATACGTTCAAGTGCATATTTCAAGTGCACAGGTTCAACTGCATAAACTCATATAACTCTTATACACGCCCGCTGGTCAAACCCAGATACTCTCCCCCCTCGCGTCCATCTTCTGCGCGAGGGCGCTGACGTTTGCCTGCCACGCTTGCAACCGTTGCTGCATCCTGTTGATCTGGTCGAAGTTGATGATGCGGGGCTGCACCCACGTCACGGTGACGATCTGCGCGACCTGGTCAATGGACCCCCTGAGCAGCCCCAGCGAAACGGCCTTCATCACCAGGTGTTCCACTGCAGACGTGTCCAGGTGCGTCGCGTCCGCTATCTCGTCGAAGGAGAGGACACGGATATTCCTCGCGAAGAGCGCCTCGACGAGCGTCATGATGCAGATCTTCTGTCTCAGGAAGGGCTCGTTCTGCAACAGCACGGGCGGGACGCTCTCTGGCGCCTCGCCCATCAGCTTCTCGAACTGCGCGAACCCACCGGCCGCGAGCGCGTGTAACAGCGCGACGACCCATTGGAACTGCGGCGTCTGCTGTTGCGCGGTCTGCACCGCGGTCTGCATCAGCGGGTGCTGCAGCAGCTCGCCGAAGTTGAAGATCTTGTCACCGAGCAACGCGGCAACGCACAGGTCGAAGGGCAGCGTGCTGTCCGTGGGGACGGTGTCCTCGCCGCGCGTCGAGACGTACATCAGCGCGGTGTAGTAGAACGCGTTGAAGTCGTCTCTCGCACGGGCCTGCTGCGCACTCGCCGCGTAGTACGCGTTGCACACGGGGAGCGGTAGCACGTTCAGCGCCGCGGCGTGCTCGGTCTCGAACGCGTCGAGGATATCCTTCGCGCGGGAGAGCTCGACGCTCTTCCCGGGGGAGAGCTCAGCGGCACGCAGGTGGACGGCAGCACACTGCAACTGCACGAGCAGCACCCCGTCCCGGTGCGAGCCCAGCCCGCTGTTGCGCGCGGAGCTGTCGTCTCTCGCGTCTATCTCTTTGAACGCCGCCTCTAGCCTCGCCCACCTCGCGAGAGCCTCCTCCGGCGGCACATCCGCCGCGAGCAACGCATCCCGCAGCAGCCTCACAACGTCCAGCTGGTTAAGTCTATCGACACACGGCGCGACGAGCGCGTCGTAGAGGGGCAGCCGCCACTGCTCCGTGCCCTGCAGCGCGGAGAACTGCTCCAGGGCCGCGGACAGCTGGTGCCACAGCTTCTGCGCGTGCTGCGTCTGCATCGTGTCCAGCAGCGCGCCTGCGCCGGGGACAGCGCCTGCTTCTTCGCGTAGCGTCTCCATTCGTGCTTGGTTGTTTGTGCTTGGTCTGGTGAAGTGAAGGGTGAAGTAAAGAGTGGCAAATAACAGTCCTTACCAGACACAGCCAGACAAGCACAAACAATGAAGGACCCCATCGTGAAGGCGAGCGACATGTCCGCGGAGATGCAGCAGGCGCTGTTCGCCATCACGCGCGCCGCGCTGCAGGGGGACGCGCAGGGGCAAGAGCAGGGAGACGCGCAGGGACAAGACGACGCCGACGCCGACGCCCCAGCACAACAACAAGAGCACGAACAAGCACAAGACGAAGCACGCCAGCCGCTGGAGCGCGAGGTGGCGCGCCGGATCAAGACGCAGCTGGACGCGCGCTTCGGCGCGGCGTGGCACGTCGTCGTCGGGCGCTCGTTCGGGTCCTTCGTGACGCACGAGCGCGGCCACTTCGCGTACTACTACGTCGGGCCCCTCGCGTTCCTCGTCTTCAAGACGGCGTGAGTGCAACGTGCTTGGCGGTGTCCTTCGGCGGAGCATCGCAGACACCCATATTTAAGTCTATAGTACACCACGACGACACCCCAAGCACAACAACACCAACAGACCAAACACACATGGAGAAGCGCAAGGTCGGGCGGCCCGGCCGCAAGCGCATCGACACCGAGGCGAAGAACAAGCGCACGCAGCAGAACCGGGCCGCGCAGCGCGCGTACCGCGAGCGCAAGGAGGCGCGGCTCAGGGCCCTGGAGCGGCGCATCCAGCTGCTCGAGCAGCTCGACGCCGCGGGCAGGCAGCGGAGCGCGATCCTGGAGCAGCGGCTCGCGGCGCTGTTGAAGGAGCGTGCGCCGGAGTCCGAGGAAGCGAGTGTCCGGGACAGGGAGTGGGCGGCGGCCGCGCAGCAGCAGTTGCAGCGCCGCCAAGAAGTCGAGCGCCAGCTGCGGCTGCTGGACGAGCAAAGCGCGCCCGTGCGTGCGGATGCCGCGGACGCCGCAGCAGACGTTGCAGTAGCTACTGCGGACGCCACCGCGTCGACCTCGCCCAACACGCCAGGCGCGTCGCCGGACATCGACCCGGTGATCGCACAGACGCTCAACACAGCCACAGACACGCTGCCGCTGCCCTGGCCGCAGATCCTGCTGCGGCACGCCGACGCCAGGGACAGCAGCGGGGACAGCGCAGGGTTCGAGTTCACCAACACCTGGGAGTCCGCCATGGAGGAGCACAGCACAGCGCACGACTCGCACAGCCACAATCACAGCCCGCTCGACGGGCTCGCGAACTACTACGACGAGTACGCGGACCTGCAGGACTACATCGTGCCGCTCGGCGACCTCGCGTTCCCAGACATATGGAGCGACGCGGGCAAGGGCAAGAGCACGAGCACAATCAAGGACACGAGCAGTGACGACTGCGCGTGCGGCGGCGCGTGTGCCGTGGATGCATTAGAAGAGCAAGATGTGAAGCAGGACCGCGTGTCCTGCACGCTGCTCACGCGGCACGTCCTGCGCGGCGAGCCCCTGGGTGCCGTCCTTGCTGACTCCGAGTTCACCGACGCGCACAACCACAAGCACAAGCACGCCGACACGGAGTGCTGCGGCGCGTTCGTGCAGGCGGTGCGGGCGAGGACGCCGCCCGCGTCCTTCGAGGCGAGCCTCGAGTCGCTGTGCCGCGAGCTCATGCGCGTGCGCGTCAAGGACACGGATGCGGACGCTGCTGTGGTGCACCGTTCGGACCTGCAGCGGCTGCTCACGGCGTGATTCGGGTTCGTCAACCCTCGGCGACTTGTCAACCCGGCGGCCCTTGAATACATAGTCCACTATATTATGCAGATACCTTAACAGGGCCTTACCAAACACCACGAGGGCATTGATGGTGTTTGACAGGGCCATTGTCACTGATTAGTGTTGTTGGGATAAGATATACACACACCCACGCTCTGACTAGTGTTGTTGCGAAGAGATGTGTTATCGCAGTTGTGCAACCGCATACACATCAACACAATCCAAGCAAGTAACGAACAGTTAACACTTTACCGCCTGACACAACACTTCTCAAGCAGCAATCGTTGCGACTGTCTTGTATATGGCTGCCTTGTATGAAGTCGTGGCTATAGTAACCGTCGTATGTGTTAATAAGACGTTGGATAGCAGTGACAGAAAGTCAATGCATGTATATATATGCGGGTGATTCTGCAGAACAGTGGATCCCTGTAACACATACTTCCCAACAGACTGTAGACGCAGCAACTAGGCAACATGGACTGTTCCCATTCGACACTCTTGCAGCAGCCAGTATTAACACGATATAACGATTATGTATGCATCCAATAGTTCACTGCCAGATCCGCCCACAGGACAACAATGGCAGACGGCATAGACACCACGCTCGCGGGACTAGCGCTCGACTCGCACGAGAGCAGCGCGGTGACGTCCGCGGACTCGGCGACCAAGGACTCGCACAGCACAGTCCCGGGGAAGAAGGCCGTCCACGCGTACCAGTACGAGTACTTCCCGCTGCCCACGGAGCTGCTCTCGACGCACCACTCACACGAGCACCTGCACAAGCACCCGCACTCCCACGACCCGGAAGCGGGAGTGCTCCAGGGGCAGGACAAGGTGCTGAACCACTCCGCGCTGCAGCACGCCGTCAGGAGAGACGCGGGCGACGCTGCACGGGGCAAGGGGACAAGCACCCCGGCGAGTACGCCGGCCTCGAGCAGGGCAGGGAGAAGCACCCCGGCGAGTGCGCCGGCCTCGAGTGCTGGGATGTCCGCGACGGCGCGCATGATGCTCGCGCTGTACGGGGACGCGACGCAGCAGGCGAGGGAGAGTGTGCCGCGGGAGAACGCGCACCCGGACGAGTCCCGCACGATGCGGCTCGTGAGTGCGCACCGCAAGACTCCAGAAGTAACCGTCTCGACGCCACCGCACCCGCCCGTCTCGCCGCCACCGCTCACAGACCCACTCGCAGATCCACTCGCAGACCCCAAACTGCAACTCTACAAGCACAACGTCAAACCCAATTACAACTCCTCGAGCTCGTCGGCGTCCTCCCTCGACAACGACGACGACTTCCCGCAAGAACACGTAGAAGTCGTCCTCAAGTGGAGGGACTACTTCCCGGGCATCGAGGACGCCAAGATCGCCATCGTCAGCAGGGACATAGTATCGACGCTCACCTCCGTATACGCGGACTACCACATCTCAGACAGGGACAGGCACGACAGCTCCATAGCGATGTGCTTCGACAGGGTGTCCCGCGAGTGGTACGTGCAGAACCTGTTCTTGCCGCCGGGGATATACAAGCTCCAGTTCTCCCTCGACGGGAACCTCACGCACTCGAACTACCTGCCGACGGCAACGAACACAAACGGAAACATCGTCAACTGGTTCGAAGTGTTGCCAGGGTACCAGACAGTAGAGCCGTACAGGGACGAAACCGTCCCCGTCGCCACGACGAACGAACCGGGGAACGAGACCACGGATTCGGGCGAATCGATGAAATCGACAACTTCGCTCACGGACTACGCGGGGATCTCGCGCTCCAGTGTCTCTCTGAACAAGAACTCGCTCTCAAACTTAAAACTCACAAACATCTACGGGTTCACGAACCTGACAGAGACGAAACCAAAGATAAAATACTCCAACGAGGTACCGGAACTGTTCAAGTTCGACCAAGAAGAAGACGACGAGGAAGACGATCACGATCACGATCACGATCACAACCACAATACGTTCGACCTCACGCTCTCGAAGGTCGTGGACCAAGAACAGGACTCCCTGTTCGCCAACATCCAAAAGATCGCAAAGATGACCACGGAGGAGGCAGAGGAGTACTTCCTCACAAAATTTAAAGTGCCGGACTTGCCGATATACCTCAACTCCACGTACTTGAACAAGAACTTCAACAGCCAAGTCAACCACATCATCCCGCACGTCAACCTCAAGCATCTGCTCACGACCTCCATCAAGGACGAGATCATATGTGTGGGCACCACGGCACGGTATCAGGGGAAGTTCATCACGCAGGTCATGTACGCGCCCTGCAAGTATGAACCATAGTCCGTGCAGTATGAACCAACCCGTTATTCACTATTTTCACTTGGGTCTCGTCCATGCATCATTTCCCCACGAATCTATTTTCTTTTGTCTCACGAACCCTTTACATTTTGACTCTTTGTCTCTCACGAACCTTTACATTTTGACTCTTTGTCCCTCACGAACTCACGTCTTTGACTCCTATTTCTCACAAATGTCATAAACACGACTAATTCTCACATTTTAACTCTAATGAATATCATAGACATAGAAACGAACATATATATCATACACAATGTACCTGTTTACCAAACATCAGAACATCAACATAAAATCACAATGTACCTGTTTACCAAACATCAGAACAGCAACATAAAATCACAATGTACCTGTTTACCAACAATCAGAACAGCAACATAAAATCACAATGTACCTGTTTACCAACAATCAGAACAGCAACATAAAATCACAATGTACCTGTTTACCAACAATCAGAACAGCAACATAAAATCACAATATCTTGCAGAAAAGAATCATCACTTGCTTGTGGCTGTCCGTCCCCAGGAGAATGTCGTCAAGTCGACAGTACTCCAGATTGTCCAGCGAGAACTGTGCATCGTAGATGATCCAGTCCTCCCCCGGCGATTGCCGAATAGCATGCCAAAGAGACCCACTGGCCTCCCTCCCCAGTAGCGCACACACCTTCATGTTAATGTCGCAGACACTGCCTTTGCCGGAGACGCGGCTCACCCGCGGGTACGCGTGCTCCAGCGCCAGGTCCTCCGCGTCACCGTAGCTGTGCGTCAGGTCCATCTCGTAGTCGCTGGGGATGCTCGAGAGCGACATGCACTCCGAATTCGTCGGAGTGAGGGTGTTGAATGGGACGCCGGTCATCTCGATATCCCCGTTATCGCAGCGGCTCTGTTTCCGCGATGACCTGTTGAAATTCAACACGATCGCGTCCTCCTCCTCCTCCTCTTCGTCCTCCTCGCATCCTTCCACTGCGGTGCCGTCTATTTCTTTCTCTTGAATGTTATTATTACTTTCGTGATGCTGATGCCTGTGATGCTGATGGTGATGGTGGTTGTGGTGATGATCAGCGTGCCAAACTGACTCTTCCTCTGGAGTCATCTCATTGTACAACTGCTCGTTGTCGTGGTATTGTTCCAGGAGGCGGAAATCGTGGTCATAGATCGGGATCAGGTACCGAACGCAGTCGTCCGCGGCCTCCTCGGAGTGAAGACTGATTATATGATTGTTCTTGATCTCGAACCTTTCCAAGAGGAAGGACTCTAGTTCCTCCTGTGCAAAATGATGCTCGTGTGGGATAGATAATAGCAGCAATTTATAAGGTCTTGACGAACCGGTAAAGTGTCTATCCAAGAATATCTCCAATTCCCTCTGTAAGAGAGTGTTGTGACTGATCTCTTCAAATTTTCCATTCTTCAAGTTATCTAGATAGGATGACCATAACCCGTTGTATTCATGCTCGTAGTCTACTGGTGTGGTAATATTTGTCCTTTCTACCATACTCGTTTGGCGCAATTGGGTCAATGCAGCGTATGTCAAATATTCCTAGCAGTATTCGAATTGAAGATTCAGGGACAGCCTGGATTGTCCACAGCATATATATCAGAACGTAAAATGAAACACATCACTGCATCCAGCACTCCTAGCGAGGAATAAAACGAAACATAAAAACTCTTGGCTTATTAAGACGGCCAGTAATCTGTGTCATAAATCTCCCTATTTTCCTTCGGTTCTCCCCCACTTCGAGAGATTTTCATGCGACCCGAGATCTGCCGGCCTGCGAGATCTCTGTGCAGATCCGACCCCACATTTAAATACGTCTTCCGCCTGCCGGGTTTTTCCGAAAAAAAGGCAACGGGGAATTTTCCTGCCAGATAAGACGGATATGTCACTAAATCTTATAGCGCATTCCTCGTTGGCGATTCGATTGCATACCGCCCCCGTGAGTGGTGCGTTATATAGCTTATCGTGGATGTATCCAGAGGCCGCCCTATTTGGATTCGTTGTCAAAAAAATCATACAAGTCTGCAAACACATTAGACTCGCTGCCACCACTTTGTAAGAATCTCTGTTCGAGCATTTCTGTCCATGGCTCGACAAAGCCTAGGCCAATGTCTGCACTCCCTGAAAACCAGTTGATAAAATCGTCAGGCGATGATGGATTTGGGCCATTATTAGTTATGTCATTTTCAGAAGCTCCGAGGTTATCTGTGTTTTCGGCATCGTATGGATTCTCATTCTCATATGCATCCTCCGCTACAGATGAGGTTACCCCATTCTTGTCAATATCCGAATCTCTGAGAAATTCATGTACATCTCCACCCACATCTACCTCTCTTTCAGGGGAGTTCCCAGATTTGTCGGTAGTATGATCGGGGTTCATTTTTTGTGTAATTCGAGAATGTGCCAGTTTAGTGTCATTAGGTTTCTCTCGGTTCTCCTTTACAATAATACCATGTGAAACCAGAAGTTTCTTATTTCTTTCCTTCTTTAAGTTCATTTCCCTGCACAGATACAACAATATCGCAGAATACCTGATAGCTAGATGCAGTTCGTCTGGTGTAGCTTCCTTTAAAGTCAAGGCTGCTGATTTTATGACGTGGATTGTCTCATCTAATGAGATACAGCATAATTTTAGGATAGTTCTAGCCTCAGCGTTACCAGAAGTCCCACCAGTATTTGTTAACGTTAAATAGCACTTTACTAAAAATGCGACAGCCCGAACTATTCGCATCACCCATCGTACAGGCATGTATTTCAATAATTTCAATTTGTGTACTCTGGTAGCAGAATAAAGAATCTCTTTTGCAGCAATGTATGCTAATTCTACGTATTTAGCACTCCTTGTTATCTCGTTCATTCTTAGCTTAGATTCCTTTAGATCTACTTGTAGCGCTAAGGAATATATGTACAATTGGCAGTAACGGTAGTCACAAAGAATGCTCTCCCTTGTGATTTGATTGGCTAACTCGTGAACAACTCTTTTGTTTTTCCTGAGCTTGATATTGTATGGGGCTCCAGCTTTGATTCTTAGTAGATCTCTATATGTGTCATACCAGCCCTCGATAAGGGGAGATAAAATACTCAAGACGGCCAAGTTATGTACTTGGTCGTTAGAGGCCAACTTTTTCCTGCCTTTGTCGTAATATATTGTATCGTAACCAATGAGCATTATACGGATCAGTTCAATTTTTGCCCTCTGATGGAAAGAAAATCTAAGTGGAAATGGGAGAGTTCTATTTTGCTGCTGGTGGACCACTTCGTCGTTGTTCTTAGAGTAATATAGGACGTATTCGTCATTCAAAAATTCTCTTTCTAGGTCTGTCAACCCACCATCGCTTGTATCATTGTCCTTTTGGATCCTTTCCAGCACATTTTTCCATCTTTCTTTACTTTCATCGTTGCGCAATATTTGTTCCAGATAGAAATGCTCATTCCCCACATCATTATCATCCCCATCATTTATGTCAATAGCAGCACTTCTATTCTTGTTGTTTTCAAAACTAATCTCACTGAAATTCTCGGCTAAAACAGACTTTTGATTCATATTCATCGAGGCAAATGCATCTGAGATGTGCGTGGATACAAAGACCTTGGTGCTTATTTCTATAAATCCCATATCTTGTGCTAATCTAATTGCACTCCCAGTAAGCATCCAGGCCATTCTGTCACTTCTCCGGATTGCACCAATCCCTGTTACTTCTTCGTCCTCTTTATTATTGCTATCCTTCTCCGTATTCGCATAATCAGCCTTCTTCCAATGAATCTGTCTGGGGTTCCATTCCGTAAATATTATAAATGCTAGAACAGTTCCGATTGACCTAGTACTAGCCTCTGCCCATATTGTCTGTGAAATTAACCGCTGGCAATAATCCCACAGTTTTTCGTGAACGTGGATGTTGCGTTTATTATCTTCGCCATTAGAGAATCCAAATTCACTAAATGGATGGTACCTTGTTGAAATTGTGAGTATTGCGCATAATAAAATAGGATACTGAACCAACTCTTCTGGATCCTGTAATTGTAACGGAATGTGTGGAAAGAATGGATGCATAGTACAGAAAAAAATATCTATAAATTCGATGGCCTCCTCTTCGGTTAATAGTTCTGAGGAACCAATATATTCTACATCAGAGAGTTTTTTTGTCGGTTTGGGTCGTACATTGCTTAACTTTTCAATTAATGGGGCAGTTGTCCTCTGTGGTCCGTTTGAACGGAATAAAGGTGCTATAGCGCTTTTATCTGAGAGTTCGAATGATGATATGTTTGCTTCCTTCAGATCATTTGGAGATGCTGTACTCTCCTGAGGTAGTGGAGTTGATCTCCCGGAGTTCAATGTCCGTTCTTGTGACACTGGGGTTGATACTCCGGCGTTCAGTGTTCTTTCAAAAGGTAATTTGTTAGATTGCTTAGCCACTGATCCAGCCGCATGAGCAAGGTATTGTAATGTGTTTTGCATCGAACTTAATTCCAGTCTTACCTTTACATTTTTCGTGTTGGCATTCGGTTGATTCGGATATTTATTCTTGTTGATTCTGGCCCCAGTCGAAGACGTTTTCTGAGAGATGCCTTCTAAAATGTCTTTTGTATTATTATTATTCAACCCGGCATCAACGGAGACTGTATCAGTAACTATTTTGTCGTTTCCATTGACCTTTATAGTAAATAAGCATTCCCTTTGTTCTCTCTGACACCTTATGCATGGTGGCGGATGCGGGTTGTCTATTGGACCAAGGTCACATTTGACTTTTCTCGCCCGGCAATTCAAACAGGCCTTGTAGTTTCTTTTCCACTTCCCTGGTTTCTTCATCCCTTTCATTGAGCATACAGATGCACCGTGGTTGACACTAAATTATTGCGTATGGAACCGGCTTACCATCGTATCAACGTTAATTAGTTGGCATATACCCCTCCACCTATAACTCGGAAACTGTTATTTCAATATATGAAAGAAACTAGAAATAAAAATAAAAAACAGCTTTAAAAATTATAATACAGTATTTCAATTATGAATGTAGATAGTATATATTATTACAATTATGAATGTAGACAGTATATATTATTAAAATTACTCGTTCCAAACAAAACGATCTATATATGTCTATTAGTATTGATAATTTTGAGTATTCCAATCAGTGACTACGAATGTTGATACTTTTTACCTTCAATATGCATCTTAAGGATTTCTTTTTGTCTTTCTCTGAACAAAGCTGGATTATCCATTGTTTTCAAATGCATGATGTTTGCCAAACGTGTATACAATTCCTCATCTAGTTCGTCAAATTCGCCGACATATACATCATCAACATCATCAATGTCAAAGTTACCAGTATCTATTTCATTATTGGTGGAACAATTTATGTTACAATCGTCGGTTTTATTTTGGGGTACTCTAACACATTCTTTAAAGTTTTGCTCGAAAATACCATTGAAAAAGGAAGAGTTGTTATTATTATCGGCATTATCACTAAGGATATTAGTTACACCCTCAAGGGTTGTATATTCGACATCATTTAAGGATGATGGAACGTCACTGCCTTCCGTTGTTTTGACATGTTTAGCTTCAGTAATTACTTCTACTTCGTTTCCCATTGTAGCATCTCTTGATTTTTGGACAGAGTTGCCGAAAGTATAAGTAATGTTTCCCTCTATGGTATTCGGCAAAAATATCTGGTTATTCTGACTTTGAGACTTATTGGAACGTAAACATTCTGACCCAGAGTTATTCTTCCTGATTATTGAAACAGATTTTTCTTGAGTCCTGTCTAGTTGGTTACTTTCCTTTTTGTAATAAAAGTTACCATCATTTCCAATTAAATAATGAATATCATGGTCAGGATTATATATCGTATCCGAATCAACGGCGGTGTTCGAAGAATATTCCATGGTACAGTACTTATCATACGTGTACCTGGTTGGAGATTCGCTACTGAAGTGTTTATGAACATCGTGAAACGGGTTTGATTGATATAATTGAATTGATCCTCTTTCTGCTTTTTCTACATCATCCAGCTGAAGAGTTTTTGAGCTCGCTCTTAACCTAAATATGATCATGAACGTTGCTATCCATAGAAAAATACCGACTATCAGGCAGCATATAAACACTAAAAGTCTTTTCTTGATAGACTCTGTAATATGGGAGACATCTGTTGTCAGATAATCAATGGATCCTGTCAATAAATGGTGTCTGTATGATTGTACTTCATCTTGACCCTTAGAATGGATATTACTAGTACTATTATTTCCTGATTGGGTCAAAGTGCCCTGTTGATCCGCAGTTTGATGAGCCTCTAACTGACTCAGGCAGTCTAATGGTACTGATGGATCGATCAACTCTGCTAGAGTAATAAAGGTAGACTTAGGGTTATGATATAACAGTGAGTTGTTGTCTTTAATCAATTCTTGTAATTTATCGATGTAATCCTTTGGAAAATAGACTTCTGCAACTGATGTAATATAATCTTTACCACTTCTAATCAAAGGAACGATTTGCTTAACTTGGATAGCAGATTTTAAGAAAGTAGCTTGAATGCTTTGCCCGTCTGAAAGTGTATCAGGAATAGAGGCTGAAGAATAAATTGGGTCTACTAGGGATGTCGATGATGATCCTTCTGTATTGAGAATCATGCTATTCTGTTCAACCCAACTACCCTCTATTGTAGTATTACCTATCAGATTTCTTTTAGCTATATTGGGGGATAATGTGGTAGTACCATCAAAAGAATGCGTCTGGATATTTTGCAGAATTATCTGGGCCGCAGGACCAAATGGATAATATAGCACATATGGCAGAAAATCGAATACTTGTGCTGCTGACAAAGGATTTTCAACTAAAAATGAATAATGCAACTGTGATTGAAACCCAATGGTTATAAGTTTACAATTGGGTGCAATATTTACATTATTAGAAGGTGCAATAACTGCAGGTAAATTGGTCATACTAGGGGAATTTGCGGTCGCTGATGGGTCAAGTGTCGTTGCGTAGACTATTTGAGTTGGTAACCAACTTATATTGTCTGGGTATACGTTACCTGCTGTTTTTGCCGAATTGATCTCCACGGGAGGTGGTGTGGTCCTTAATTCATATGATGTTACGCTTTCTGAAAGCGCATTCGATGGTATAACTTTTGTTGCCCTTGTGTTTGCGGTCGTAGGACTGTCGTTATCGATTTGGGTTTGTTGATTGTTCTTGGTCATTGTTTGACTATTTAATATGGATACTGGCTCAGCGTCATTCTGAGAAGCTTTTTGTGTTTGGGTCAGTCTATCTCCGTCTTTACCTGTGAATCTACCAGTACTGGAAGATATACTGGAAAGAATAATAGGGTTGTTTATTATGGTGGTAGCTGTGTTTGTATGTGGAATATTATCAGATATGTGTTTCGTTATTGAATATTGATTAGCGTATTCTGAGGAGATCTTTGAGTTGAGGATACCCTGGATGGTGGGGCTAGTCGTAGCATCCTTGGGTAGACTGCCTGTGTTTTGATTAGTTGCGATAGAATTGATTTGTGATGCCAGTGAAATGGATGTCGTGATTGTAACGCTGGTTTTACCTGTTTTTTGGGGCCCCAGTAAGGCATCAGTAGATTGGATAGTCTGTATTGGTAGGGTATTTGATTGCTTTAGGAGAGTCTCAGCTTCACTATTTATAACATCCTTAGAACTCATAAGACCGCTAATTGGCTTAAATGATGATGTAAGCGATTTAATATTACTTTGCAGAATTGTGTCAATAGTATATTCAGGTACCTGTGATGGTATATCATTAGGAGCAGAAGCAATTGTGGTGATGTAATTGGGATTCAATGAACTCAACACTTTAGATCTCACAGAATTCCCATTGTTTGTAGTAATTCTATTGCCCGTTGCAGTTGATGAGTACGGCGAAGTTACTGTATTTACAGAAGACATGTCAGACGCCGTTATCGTACGAGTAGGTGGTGTTATAATGTTAGGATTATTATTTTGAGTTGGCTTAATCTCCTTTGAGATCTGTGATATTATTGCTGATGTACTGGGTTTAGAATTCTGCCCATTTGATAAAACTGCAGATGGGGCTGTCTCTGGTGGTTTTGACGAGACGTTGTTGGTAGTTGGCGCCGGCTTAGCCGAAGTCGTGGTGGCCGCAACCGATATCCTCTGTGTGCTAACTGAATTCACTGTAGATATGATATTTTGAGCATTTGTTTTATATTCTTCTTCTGTAAAAATTTGTTGTTCAGTTGAGAGTGTTGAACCACTTTCTTTCGATGACTCTAAGGAGAGAGCCCACGTAGGTAAAATTACATTATCTTCCGATTCAGTGTTTATTTCAGCTAATGCTTCGGATGGTATATTTGTAGGTATATTGCTAGTCGCAATCGGGTATGAAGATGTAGGTGTTGATGGTATCATTGCTAAAGTGTCTGTAGGCAAATTCTCTATATATGACGTTGCTATTGCTGATTTGAATGCTTCAGTTATACTAACAGTGGTTTTGGTTGATGTATGTGATATTTCCCAGTAATCCTCTGGCTGTATCGATATTTGAGGTTCGTGCAAAGATATCGCTGAAGCTCCCGTAGTAACGAGATCACTTGTCACTATTGAATCTATACCGACCTCATTGTTGTTATTACTGTCATCTGGTGGTGCACCTGGTGGAAATAGTTGTTTGGTTAAATTAGCCCGACTCCACCTCACTTCCCGCTTTGAAAGTCTTTTGGGTTGTTGTGCATTCGGGAGAAATGGTGCGCTAGCATCTTTTAACTCATAACAATGTGCACGTATCACTGTTAAGATGGTAATCCATACTAGAGTTATTATTAATGGTTTCATTTCCTAAAACATGCTTGCTTGTTTCTTGTTGAGTTATATTTTTAATATCCAGGATTGGTGGATTGTTGTGAATATATATCGGCAGATATTTATAGCGATTTGACAGCACTTATAATCTCACGTTATGGAAACAAATAAAAAATCTCAAATGAGTAGGAATAAAAACACTTGTTGTAGAATTATCTAAAGTATATATGAGGAGGAAGACTCCTCTAAAAGGTCATTTCGAGAAGAAGAGAGTGGTTGCATCTCGCCAAATTCTTCGAGAACAATATTTAGGAAAAGCTAAAAATAATAAATAGAAAAACAAGGAAAAAAAAACAAAAAACAGATGAAAAAAATCAGTAGACCGCGAGAAGATCTCACTTTCCCTTTTCGGAAACCGTGAAGGAAACTCGGGGTTTAGTGATAGATTGAACATGATATTATCAAGGGAGCAGATTAATGGAACGGTTAAAATCATTCGACAAAGGAGTATTATCGACTTTCTACTACTCTGCCCAGGAGTGGCATAAACTGCAAAACAGCAAGAAAATAAATACGTACTTATCCATCTGAGGATATAAAGAGGGGTCTACAATCACTGCCGTAACTAAAACCTGGTGCTATTATGTCGGATATTGCAAGTTCAGATTTAAACTTTTTATCCGGCACAATTAATATTTAAGCTCTCAGGGTTTAGGGGTTATACCTTACTCCCTCTTCCTCGATGACTTCCTCACTAGATGCAATTCTGAGTTCTTAATTTCCCAACTTCTCTTCTACTCTCCTCTTAGGTTTCTATTCCCCGCTGCGAGTGGATCGTTTATTCATTTATCTTGATTTCACTCCTCTTCCTCGAAAAACATTCATGACTAAAGTGATTGGACAGATATTTACTATGTAGATAATATCTATGGTTTTACATTATATCTCTGGGAACGATTAAGCTGAGACAATAGCAAAAGAATGGGTTTCTAATTATTTGAGTATCGAATATACGTAACGTAGAGACATAGTATCATTGTTATTATTGATATTATGGTTGTTGTTAAGATACGGTACTATTGATATGCTTATGTTGAAATTGTCAGCCTTGTTTTGATGTAATGAAACAGTTGCCTATTATAACAGATGCGCTGAAGGATAAGAGGTCTAATATGCCATTTCTAAGTAACTAACGTATAGGAGCGAGAAATGGGGAATATCGGGTTCGTCCTGTAAGATTCTTCGGGCCTTGACCTCCTTTATTCCAAAAGCTTGCAGGATTCTAAAACAACAAGATCAAAAACCTTACTCCAATCTCCTTCTCTTCAGATCCTCTTGGACCTCGCCGTTTGGTGTTGCCATAGAGCTGCCGCTAGATTTATTCTTCCGCTTCTTTGCTGTTGATGATTTCCCCGTACCATCTAGATCGAACGCTAAATCATCGATCTGGAATCCTTCTTGATTTTGAAATTCTGTTGGATACGATCGTTCAAATTGTGATAATACGTTTTGACAGAGATTCCAATCGATCCCGCCACCACCATTAGTAAACAGGTTTGAGTCTCTATTAACCATGGCCTCGTGCCACTGTTCATCAGTCATGTCACTTGTTCTATGCACCTGGTTCAACATATTTGGATTATTCTGAAACAGTATGTGGGCAAGTTCACCACCTTTACCATTTTCTCTGGTGGGTATCGTTGAGAATTTACCTGACAGGTCAGCAATCTGATTCTTGTAAGACTTCCGCAGTTTGACTGCCTTTGACCCATCCGGATTCGTCCTGGCTACTTGTCTCGATATGTCATCTAAACCGTATAGTGATATCAGATCATCTAGCGGGTTTGGTTGTTGCGGAGGGTAGTTCACGTTGGGATCGATATAATAATAATATGATGGTATCGTTTGTTCGTCTACAGTCGATGTCATGTGTGATATGGCAGTTCTTATTGAAGTCCGTGTAGATGTGTGTAAATGGGGAATGAAGCGTGTTCACTGTCTTGAATGAATGATAACAATTTTATTCTGAAAAGACAATTTTTGACCATATATATATCACAGATAGAAATATAGCACTCGTTATTTCCCCCCTCTTCTGTTGAAGAAAAGTTTGCAACTACAGCAGTGAAGATGATGTTCTTTGCTGAACGATTAGCGGGGGAAAGTTTCCAACGAAATTTACGAGGAATAGATATCCATTAATTAATTTTATCACGATCGGAAAAACCCCACTACATTTTTTTTGAGGAAAAAGAGTACCGGAAAGTGAAATTTTCGACGTGTAGGAAATTATTGCCACGTTAACGGGTATAAGGCATGCGCCGTATAACGCCAGCTTTTTCAACAGCTGTTCCAAGAATGGACAGGAAGACACTGGAAATCATGTGCGTTCCTATAGGGCACGTTTCATGCCTGTATACCCTGAGACATTATTATTTTGTTGATATTATATCTACACATGGCATCAAAAAGGTACACATGATGGCATGTCATACGGCCTTTTTTCATGCACTGCGTTCTCTTGCATGTGGGAATATTGGGCAGTAGATCATCTGTAGATTTTATCTTGATCTACTCCTTGGTTTGTAGTGAGTGTCATTATTAGTAATCGATTGGTTCTTTCATTGCCCGTAGTTGGATACTCTTGAAATTACCGAAACAGAATGCTAAGAATAAATGAAATTACTGCATCCAAACGCGCCGTGGGTGTTAACAATGTCTGGAATTCCTAGAAATGGAGGCAAGGATGTTGTAAGATAGTTTAGTGACCTAGTGTCGATTAATGTTATCATACTCTATATTCATGGTAGACGAAATAAACACACATTTACTTGGTTCGTTACATGTGTCTGCTTTCTTGCTTTTTTTGACTACACAAAAATGATATGTGGCGATAGTTATTTAAAGAATAAATATGTTGTCCAGGTAGATTTATCAACCAGATTGTAGAAAACTTTTTTTTAAATAGATTGTAGCAACTGAAGATCCTTGCGGAAGGTATCTTCAGAAGCGTCAGTGGCCAAGGGTAGGACAACTAATCGAGATGTTGAAGCGATAAGATGTTATATTGAATTAATACTAATAGACTAGAATAACTAGAATAAGCGTTAGGGTTATAAAGTATATAACTACATAACGTACACCAATAGTAAGGTGTAATAGAGAAGAAGGAAATACATCGAAGTGAAAAAATTGCAATATAAATCTTTACATTGCTGAAATCACGCTTACAGCTTAGATCTCAACATAAATGATGGCAAACCGAGAGCACTTAACATGTGAAATAAAATTTAACATGAGGTATACTAGCAGAAAATAAGTCCGAAGGGTTAGTCGGAGTATGTTATGTTTGAAGTAGTTCGAAGTTTCAGAAATAAACTCAATAACAGTTTATAAAAGTAGTTTTCCTACTTGTTGGGCAATACAATTTACTCTCCGATGATAGTGCCTCACATTCCTTGTATCATTTCCACAAACCGTTTACTATCTTTATGGAAGTATTTTCCTTTTCAAATTAAAAGGTATACAGCAAGAGCAAGTGCCGATATTGACTATTTTGTAGGCTATATATTCGCTGTTGAAATAATGTAAAGGTTTAGAAATAGCTGATAGTAAATAATATTAGAAGGTCCAGATCAATGACGTTAATTCAAGTTTTATATATTGGAAAACGAGGGCTGGACAGCATGGGTGAGGACTGTGAAACTAGAACCGATCGGAGATTTAATTACTACCAGTGATTGGGATAAGTCTAGGTGAGTATTTAAGATGAACATTATTCAACTCTCTTACTCGGATATCGACAGATATCCCTCATTAGAAATCGAGCTTATTTTTGCCTTACTTTTTCCTTTTGCCCTATTTTGTTTATTCCAAGATATCTGCAGTATCTCCACAGAGGGAACAAATTATAAACAGTTTTCTAACAAAAAAGTAGAATTTGATCAATAGTTCAAAACTGAGGATTGAGAAGAAGATTATATTTTAACGAGCTGCCTCTTTCAGGTTTATTAGCGGCTTTGTCTGAAATTCATTGGAAATTCTGTATTTAACGGTGTTATTGCGAAATAGATGAATCTTCGGCGCTCTTAAGCATACATAATTTAGTAATACATATATTGTATTCTTACTTTCGTCCAATATAACAAAACTGTTTTGCCTTCAGATGGTTTGAACTACGTCAGAGATGATCTTTAACAATATTTCCAGCAAAATTGGATTATTACAATGGTCAATTATACCTTTGATTTAGGCCTAGTAGTCGCATTTGGTATTCAGACAGATCACATTTCTGTCAATATTAATTACATCTAGTAAGGGGACAATAAATTTATTGTTACAGAAAACCTAGTAGAAATTCTGCTAACCCATTTTATCCCAGTACTAAAAATAACATTTAAAAGTAATCTTCCATACTCTTTCTCAACAAATCAGTTATATTTCAGGGATAGTAAAAGCTTTAAAAGCTCCAAACCTTATTGCTGATTTGATTCTAGATAACGGAACATTATAGGGTAAAAAATACTGACCCTATAATGTTAAAGAGAAAATAACGCGTGCTTTAGGATGTCCTTTAAAAGAAACAGCATTTTTTCAAAAAATCAGAAATTGCGGATTTAGCTCAGTTGGGAGAGCGCCAGACTGAAGAAAACTTTAGTCACTGAAATCTGGAGGTCCTGTGTTCGATCCACAGAATTCGCATTTATTTTTTAAAAAATATTTTGAGTCACGTGACCTTTGTATCAAATGTTACGTATCTAATTCTTAATATAGGGTAAAGACTGATTGATCTTCTACATAATGATACAGATAGAAATGTTGAACTAAGGTAGTTAGAAGAAATATGAAATAAGGACGACAAAGCATAGCATGGGGTTGGAGTATCGATTATTAGATGATTGAATTTACCATACGCGGCACATCTGTTACATTTTTCGTTCGATTCAATATTAATTCTTAGAAAGTATGATACAAGCTCTACTTAATATAAGATATGTTAATTGACGTTCTATCTTAAGAACAATGTAATCTTATTGTGGACCCTTCGAGTATCTCATGTTGAAGAAGTATGCTTCTATAACCAACCTCGTATACGTGTAGTTCGATATTAGAAAAATTTAAAGAGTTGAACCCTTGAGATTTGGTTACGAGCGATTGTCATAATATTATTCCTAGTATATATATCCCTTCCTATCATCTCTAATATCGTTTTCACAGAGGACAAAATATTACATTACCACAGTAGGATACCATTTTATGGCCTTCTTTTAACTGGGTGATCCTCTGGTTTCTATTTGTCAAAAAACCCCTTCTGCCCCTCACTTTGTAGAGAAGTAGAAATTCCCCCCATAGTACAAGCCTAGTCTAATGCAATACATTAACCTTCTCCTTAAGAAAGTACATATTATCAATTTAACATAATTAGTTTTCGAAATAATGCTTGCTAGAAGCCTGCCAATGTTGCCGTTTCAATGATACAAAATATTGGAAGGTCAATATCGAGAACTCATAGAAGTTTTTACACGCTACTCACCTGTCTTGAAAGTAATATTAAACTTGTTAAATCATTTAGTGACTAAATATTGAAGAAAAGTTGCATTTATACATTTTTGAAAAATCATGTATTCTCGAATCTTAAATGGTTTTAGGAGTAACTCTCAACGCCATTACCTCTTCTCTTACAGCGTTTACTTAATACTCCAACATCTATAAATAACATTAAAACGGCTTAAACATCATAACTTACAAAAAACAGAATGGATACCACAGTAAATAACAGTTCCAGTACTAGTCTGCCCACCGAGGCAATAACTACCACTGAAAAGGCGGACACTAACGTAAAGACAGAGGAGAAGGAGGAAAAGCCGGTCGTCAAGAGAGTTACAGATGATGACCTGTATAGACATTCATCGCAGTACAGGTTGTGGTCTTTTACAGTGGACAAATTGCAGGCGAAGAGAAGCGAAACGAATACAAAGGCCGTACAAAATGTTCAAGATAAGCTGGAAAAATACCTTGAAGAGAACAAGGAGTTACTAGGAGACAATGAAATTGATGCAATTAGATCCAAGGCTATACCTCTGACTGTCGATGAGGAACTACTATTAATCAACTTCTACAGCAAGAAAGTTCAAGTGATTGCTCAACATCTAAACCTCCCCACAGAGGTTGTCGCCACATCAATAACATTCTTTAAAAGGTTCTATTTAGAGAACTCAGTCATGGAATATGATCCCAAAGAATTAGTCCATACCACTATCTTTCTCGCGTGCAAATCAGAGAACTATTTCATAAGTGTAGATACTTTTGCCAATAAGGCCAAATCCAAGAGAGAAGGAATACTCAAATACGAGTTTAAACTACTAGAGAGTTTGAAATTTACACTACTCAGTCATCACCCATACAAACCCTTACATGGGTTTTTCTTGGATATTCAAACTATATTGTATGGAAAGGTTGACTTAAACTATATGGGTAAAATCTATGATAGATCAAAGAAAAGAATAACGGATTCCTTATTAACAGACGCTATCTATTTTTACACTCCACCACAAATCACATTAGCTGTACTATTCATAGAGGATGAACAGTTGATAAGTAGATATTTGGAGTTAAAATTTGGAAATAACGATGATAATAAAAAGGAGAATAAAAAGGAGGATGGGAAGGAAGATAAGAAGGACACTAAAAGTGCGGTCACTAGTAAGGAAACGTCTGATAAACTTGAAAACACAGAACCAGAGAATGAAAAGGACTCAGAGGAAAAAGAGAATAAAAGTGGTACCATCGACCTCGAGAAATTATTGAATTTAATTAAATCATGCAAGGAGATGATAGAATCGTTTCAGGTAGTGTCAACGCAGGATGCGAAGATGATATACGCAAAGAATTATTACTGCAACAATCCGGCAATAATCATTCAAAAACTAAAAAGGAAGCAAGCACAGGAACAAAGTAGTGCAACTAGCACTGAACCTGATGCCCATTCGGAGAAGAAACAAAAGATATAATCAGCTCCTATCATTGACTTTTATCAATATTTGAAATATTAAAATCTATTTACATAGGCATTATTTATATTATATAAATTCACAGTCATATATGTAACTTCACGAAACATCAGTTTTTATCTTGTTATTTTGTAGTGCTCTACAATCATCATATCTCTTCACTCACCTCAGCAATAATCAGGCTTTTATGAGTGTTGGAATTTTCGATTTTCCACCGCCGACATCCTTTCTTTCATCACTGTCTGGTCCTTCTATCACGGTGTTTGTTGACATCTTTAGTTTACCCAACTTTTCTCCCTTACAAACCTTAGCGATTTCCGCTGCATCTAGTGTCTCATATTCGACTAAGCCTTGTGCTAGCCTATGTAGTTCTACACTCTTCTTGGCTAATAATCGCCTAGTCCTCTCCTCGCTCTCCTTCAGTATCTCAATAATTTCGTTATCTGCGATACTCCTTATCTTACCAGACCAACTATCCCAATTATCTGCCAAATTAACAGGCCCCAAATCGTCACTCATACCATATTGAGTAATCATTGCTCTGGCTGTACCTGTAGCATTTTGTAAATCAGAACCGCAACCACTAGTTGTATTTTCCTTACCGAAGATCAATTCCTCGGCAATCTTACCGCCCATACAGACATCAAGACGTGCCAGACATTCCTTCTTTGTGATATCAACTTTGTCCATCTCAGGTAATTGGAAAGTGATGCCGAGAGCGCGACCTCTTGGCAGAATCGTGGCTTTATACAGCGGTGTAGCGCCAGTAGTGTACATTGCCATAATTGCATGACCAGCTTCATGATAAGCGGTGGCCTTCCTAGCGGCATCGGTCAACACCATTGTCTTTCTCTCGGCACCCATTAGTATTTTATCCTTAGCCCATTCAAAATGGTTCATATGCACGGAGATCGCGTTCTTTTGACAAGCGTATACAGCGGCTTGATTTACCAAATTGGCTAACTCTGCACCGGAGAGACCCGGAGTACCACGGGCAATAATATTTGCGTCAACGTCAGAAGCCATTGTAATTTTCTTCATATGATGCTTCAAGATATCTGCACGGCCACGAACATCTGGTAAATCAACATTAACCACTTTATCGAATCTTCCTGGTCTCGTCAACGCTTTATCTAGGGATTCTGGGAAGTTTGTAGCACCAATGATAATAATACCTGTGGTCTGTGAAAACCCATCCAACTCGACCAACAATTGGTTTAAAGTTTGTTTTGCGTAGGCTTGATCCTTGGGGTTACGCTTCCCACCAATGGCATCCAGTTCATCGATGAATATGATCGCAGGAGCGCGAGCTCTAGCCTGGGCAAACAAATCACGGATACGTTTGGCACCGACCCCGACGTACACCTCGTCGAATTCAGACCCCGACATGAAGAAGAAATCCACACCTGCCTCGCCGGCCGTGGCTCTAGCCAACAAGGTCTTACCTGTACCGGGAGGTCCCGTCAGCAGCACACCCTTTGGCAATTTACCACCTAGAGATTCATACTTTGTAGGGTCCTTCAAGAAATCGACGATCTCTTCCAGTTCGGCACGGGCCTCGTCACAACCCTTTACGTCATCGAATTTGACGTTTGTCTTTGCGACGTCGACGGATTTATCAGCGACCTCGGAGTTCTTCAACAGCGTCGTGTTTTCACTGATGTATTTGAAGGTTTCCGAGACACCGTATGTCAGTAGGCCGATGACAAGCAGCCATTTCAGCCAGCGCGACACCACGGTCATCGTAGATTCGGCGACGATGACATGCAGGGGTTCCTTTCTCGAGCCGTAGAAGGGGGAGTACATCGAGGGGAAGTTGGAAACGTAGTTTGAGTTTGAGTTCGACGAGGACGCCAGCGAGGGGTTCACTGCCCCCGCGGAACTTGCCGTGAGAAGACTCTGTCTCACGGCGTCTGCCTCGGCATGCCTACCTATTCTCTGCAGGGCCTCCATGTACAGTTCCATACACTCTGGGGAGGATGCAATCCCCGGCGTTTCAAACCTTGAGACTACGTACTGTGGATAATTTGCCTGCAATAGGAGTCTGTAGAAGGCTGCCTGGGCCTCCGGACTCGTTATATCTCTGTTTGCCTCTTGTTCTCTTGTCGCCAACAGCGCATGGTTGACAGGACCAGCAGCGCTAGAGGATTCAGCCGACCTCTTTTCCGCCTTATTGGATTGCATACCCAAAGAGGCGTTAGTGAGCGGGGGTGGTGCTAAATGCGGCTTCACCGTGTCATTTAACGGGCTTGTCTTGTTCAGCACTGGACTGCCCCCCATGGGAGACTCACCCTTTACGTCATTAGCCTTTGACGTGCTAGACGCTGTGTCGGCAGACGCCTTCTCTTTACTCTTGTCACTATCCTTAGAGGTAGAATATAACCTCTTTCTCCACAGCACATTATCGCTAAATCTAGTGGAAGTACCGCCATACAGTTGCAATCCACTTATACAATCAGTAGAACCATTTCCTATTATTTTGTTATTGTGTCGCGAGAGGGTGCCCTGGGAAAAGGACCTTAGGGAAGTCAGCAGGGGCTTATTGTTGTAAAGCACCCGACTCACCGATCTCGTAGAGTGTGAAAGGACAGCAGAAGACGCCAACCCCGAGACCAAATAACTAACACCCATTTTCTCTACCTCCAATTTCGATAACCGACCACAGAGAGATCCACGAGTAAAACCTCGAATCAGACCCTTATGCAAACTGGACTGTATCAAAAGCCCCCCGTATAGATGCAGTGTGAGAACACTCCAGGGGAAGACTAGCCGACTAACAAAGAGCAATCAATACCACTCAGAGGCGCACACCTGCAGCGAATTTCTAGATGTCCAACCAAAACTGCTGTGGAAATTTCATTTTTCCTCGTGGAGACGGCGTTGCCGTGGTTACAGATGGGCTTGTCTCGTATTGTAGGTGTAATTGCCCAGCTTGTTGGGTTGTAACGGCGGGTTGCCGACAGGTGTTACGCGCTGTTTCAGAGGGTGGCTGGTGCATACGCGTCCCTGGGAACCACATTCCGCCGGTCAGAGGGAGCCTCCCTCGACCGGTTATGCAACTCAAAGAAGTGCCGGGTAAGCAATAATTCTGCCACGTGACTGTCACGTGCCTTTGATTTTTTTTTTTTTCTGTTTTGGATTTCCATTTTTGAACATTGGATCCTTCTTGTAGTGAGCCTCTGTTGTTTGTGGGTGAGTGTTCCTTGGGTAGTTGGACAGTTGCTGCCACACCGCTGTCTACAAACATCCCCGATACAGATACGCCAATGAGCAGCGACGATGGGAACGTCTTCGTGACCGACGAGGTCAGGCAGCAAGTGTTTCAGAGACTAGCCGCCAAGTTGGAAAACCGGGTCTGTTTCGACTGTGGGAACAAGAACCCGACGTGGACGTCTGTCCCCTTCGGCATCATGTTGTGCATCCAGTGTTCTGCCGTGCACAGAAACATGGGTGTCCACATCACCTTCGTGAAGTCGTCGACGCTGGATAAGTGGACCATCAACAATCTAAGAAGATTCAAATTCGGCGGGAACCATAGGGCTAGGGACTATTTCCTAAAGCATAACGGGAAACAGTTCTTGAATACTGCAAATGTCGATGCCATGACGAAATACACAAGTGCCGTCGCCAAGAGATACAGAGACCATCTGGATAAGAGGGTGCAAAAGGACGTCGAGTTGCATCCGTCGGAACTGGTGCTAGAGGACATGGACGCAGAGGACGAGGAGAACGGGAACATCAGCGAGTCCAACTCCGAGGGTGGCTCGAAGAATAATAGCGTGGATGATTTCTTCTCAAATTGGCAAAAGCCAAAGACATCCACTGCGTCGTCTTCGTCTCTAGGTAATCATCACAACAGTGCAAGGAGCGGTGGGCTTTCGAATTCTGGTAGTTCGTCCCCAAGAAACACCACCCCAACACCAATAGCCAACAACAGGTCCTCTTCCATTCTATCCGGATCGAGAAAGAAGCCCTTGGCCGCGACCGGGACGGCAACGAAAAAGAAGCATTCCATCTTGTCATCTAGCAGGAAACCAACAAAATTGTCTGCTAAAAAGGTAGATAAATCAAACGCAGAGGACTTATTTGATCAATTTGAAAAGGATGCAGAATTAGAAAAACAAGAAGCACAAGTCAACAAGAAGTCTACCTCTACACCATACAACACAAGCACATATAAGAGCAATAACGATGCATTAGTCGAAGATCTCAGCTCAAATAAGGGCACGGATGACTTTACAGATGATCTAGACGATGAAGGCGACGCTTACAACAATACATCAGAACCCGTCGAAGAACTAAAGCCAAAGTTCGCCAGGCTAGGTTTTGGTATGACAGCAAATAATGCTGATAATCTGGCGAAGGAGCAAAAAGAATCAACGAGAGCTGCCTCTGGTCCAAAATATTCAGGAAGGGTAGCTGCAAAATACGGTGGCCAAAAGGCTATATCGTCTGACGAATATTTCGGTCGTGGTAGCTTCGATGAGGATGCCTCAAGGGAGGCTAAGCAGAAATTAAAGACATTCGATAATGCCACTTCTATTTCTTCTTCCTCTTACTTCGGAGAAGATCAAAATAATGAGGAAAACCCACAATCTAGTGGCGCACAATCTCAACAGTTCGGTGCTGATCGTAATAACGGATTTGTTGATTTCAACGTGAATACGGACGACGAATTGCAAGTTCTCAAGGATGCCATGGAACAAGGTGCTCAAAAACTAGGTAACTATTTGAGAGACTATTTGAGAAATTAATATTGATCCATAAAAATAGAATACCCTTATGTATAATGCTTATCACATATATCTCTAAAAAATATTAATTATATAATGTCGAAAATGGTTTCCATTTTTTGTATGAAAAATCAATAAGCTTTACGTTCGCAATGTAATGGTGCCTAGCTCCTTATTTTTGATTGAAGCCGTTAGAAAGGGTCAAGTGACCAACTTGGCAGGATTTTACAGGATTGGTATGTCCGTTATATCCAAGTGTGCTCTATTCATGCCCACTGTTCCGAACCAGTCATGGAGATATACCCTGACCTGAATCGCTTAATGTGGCATGTGATGAACAAGATTCCGCCACACTATACTTTCCTCAACACTGTTGCTTCTACTCAAACGGAAACCATCTTCAACCAAGTCGCTACAGAGAAACCCAAGTTTTCCAAGTTGTACCCCTCAATTTGTACACTATTACTGTCCTCGATGTAAATGTGCCACCTGCCAAAATGCTTTCAACAGGAAGAATACTGTACACTAATAAAACTACAAGAGACAGTTGTGTTATCGAGATAATTGGCCATAGGAAGATGGCACATCTCATCAACTGTAAGAGGACAGACGGTACTGAATTTATTTGTTCATTAAATATGAAGGAGGTTTCTCTTTTACACGGCGCTCCGACAAGTATTGTTTCTGATACTGATAAGCTATTCATTTCCAAGCTTCGGGGTTTCTTTACACAACGATTGGGTATTAATACATTGAAAACGACGACCAGCAACAACTCACAGGTGTATGATCAAGTGGAGCGAGTTAATAAGACACTGACTGAGAAAGCTATTGCTCAATCAAACTGACGGCCGTTGGGCTAAAAAACTACTAATGATAGAATTTGGCTACAACAGTAGCTGCCAATCGACAATAAAAGTCACATCATCCTTGGGTCTACTGCATTTTACCCGCGATTCATTCGTCTATTTAACTCTATAGAGTCGTCTGAGAGAGCTACATTAGCAAACGTTGCAGACATACAAGCCTCTATCTAAAGATTGCTGAAAGCTCAAGAAGATATTCGTTAAATGATTAGTAGAAATATAGCACCGGATCAAAAAAAGATATCCATCAACCAGAATAAGAGAAAGTGTAAGCCATCCTCCAGACTAGATCAGAAAATATCGTTACACAACTTTGTCTCCCTCAAGCTAGCTCCAGGTCAAAAATCCAGTTTTTATGGTATGGCCCATTCAAAATTACGGAGATAATACTACTCAAGAATAATTATCGATTAGCCCCCAACCACGGTTCCACAATCAGGCACGGTTTTTCAATGTTAAGGATCTTAAAACTTATAACGGGTTCAATGACTATGGCCGCATCTCTTCGGTCAGTGAGGAAGAAATCTGAGCGCGATTAAATGAGCTAACCGGTATCGAAGAAAGGAGAACGGTGACGAATGAACTGTGGACTAAATCGAATGGAAAAATTGTGAATCTTGGGATTGAAATCTTCTTTCAATAGAATAAGTCGAGCAGGTGTTATCTAAAGCTAACTATCCCATAGCTATATTATTGTAAGGATACTTAGGCTCCATATGCCATATACTATAGCCTGATTCAGTACTTTTCGGAAAGCATCCTTACAGGTACCATCGGCAACTATCAGCTAATTTTTGATAGACTTCAGAGGTAGCTGAACTTGAGGGCTTACTGGAAAATTGTAAAAATAAATAATAACTGAATATATAAGTAGAATAACGAAAACTAAATGCAGAACATTGCCGATGTGCATGCGATGCAACAGTCAAATTACCAATTCTTTCTTCTTTTGTTACAATCGACACTATCGTCGTCGAGACGCCTTTTCTCGTAGATGTGATTATCCTTGTGTAACATACAGAAATCCTTTTCTGTATTTGCGAGCTTATGGTTATACTCCTCGGGCCTCATTCCAAAAATACTACAAACGGGATTTACCATCCCAGGATATGCACCATGCGATGACCTTGTGTTATATTCGTCATTATGATGCCATACCATTGAATCGTGACTATACGGATTGTCAAATTTCTGTAAAAGGTACATCGCCTGAAGTGCTGAGTAGTATAATGCAATAGTATCTTATGATAGGTTTCTCTTACTCCTCCATTGCTATGTACCTTTTTTTCTCTAATTTTCTGAAGATGGAGTTTTTATTACCTTTTCATCAGATTCAAAATCGGACATAGGTAAAATCGTTATTAGGCGGCTATTTTGAAAGAGCCTGTCGTTACTGTAAACAAACAAAAATACAGGGAACACGTACTTTTGATTAGCAATATATGGCGTTACTATATTCACCCTACAGTATTGAAGTTTTGTGTACCGTACATTCAGTCACAACTATCCTTAGTCTCCGCAATTCCTCTCGATATTACATAAATGCCTCCCATGACCTCTTGTCCTATAAATACATTTGACAAGCCGGCTTATATTTGATAACCAACGTCAAACCTAATTGGGTTTAATTGGGTTTGTATCTTCCATCTTCCTTATTATGTGTGTGTAACAAAATATGGTGGGTGTACAGATGTAGTACCGTCATATATTTCTGAAAACAATTTCTCAAATAAATTTTGTTTTTTTCCGATGTAAAAATATTTCCTATTACGGACACGATATTGCAGTACGGTGAAACACCGAGAGGAAATCCTAGGCCGAAGCTTTCTCCCTCCCGTCTAGGCTGGACGGCACCCAGACTCAACCTTCCTGCCCAGGGAGTGGTATCGTCTCCTCCGGCCAGAGCCCCCTCCCACCAGGGTGGTTCGTTCGATGCTCCGAGGAAACAACACTAGCCCCAGTGAAAGAATATTATCAATGAGTGGAATTACACATAGTTAAAAGTTCAATTTATCTATTAACAGACATCAAAGTTTAGTGTATTAGTACCCTAAAGAAAGTGATTATCAAAGTATGTGGCGATTATAGTGATAGAGGATTTGTGTTATGTGAAGATACGTCAAACCGACCGATAGCGAAAGGAAATGAAGAGTAATAGGAGAGATCAAAGGTAGTTTCTGTTCGATATCCTTCATTAGGAAGTTGATATGAACCTAAGTACATAAAATTCAGAAGGACGATTCAGTGTAACGGTGCGATATATCTATGATGCAAGAATCCTACAACCCAAACGATAGATTTCATAAGTACTAACATGTCATATTCTAATAATTCACCGCAATTATTGATACAAACTCATTATTACAGATGGCTGCTTCCTTACCACACCCAAAGATTGTTAAGAAACACACCAAGAAGTTCAAGCGTCACCACTCTGACCGTTACCACAGAGTCGCTGAGAACTGGAGAAAGCAAAAGGGTATTGACTCCGTTGTCAGAAGAAGATTCAGAGGTAACATCTCTGAGCCAAAGATCGGTTACGGTTCCAACACCAAGACCAAGTTCCTATCCCCATCTGGCCACAAGGTTTTCCTAGTCGCTAACGTCAGAGACTTGGAGACTCTAATGATGCACACCAAGTCCTACGCTGCTGAGATTGCCCACAACGTTTCTGCCAAGAACAGAGTCGGTATTCTAGCCAGAGCCAAGGCTCTAGGTGTCAAGGTTACCAACCCTAAGGGTCGTCTAGCTTTGGAAGCTTAAGTATATTAAAGTGTATATTTTAAATTAGATGATTGCTTTACCAAAGGTTTGAAATATATAGTGTGAAATTATATCTTTTAATACGTATTACTATCTTACCTTTAATATGTAGATTATAAAATAAACATCATTATTAGGTTAACGACGATGCCTGCTTGTTGCGTGAAAAGCGCTATTATCTGGAGATATCTTGACAAAACGTTGCTAAATTAACTACGATGCTTGCTTGTTACGCGAAAAGCGCTATTATCTGGTATCTTGACAAAACGTTGCCAAAGAGAAGTCACTCTTCAATGGGATAACGATATTAATTATTTATTTAATAGGCTAAGCCAGAAGACATATCTAAACACTACTTTGAGAGGCGATGCGCATAATACAGAAGAAGATAAGAGTAATAATAATAATAGTAATAAAAGAAAGGGTAAGAAAGATGGACGTGGAGGTGAGTGGATGGTATAATGTTTAGAAGAAGAACCAACGGACCAAGAGGGCCAACAGTATGATGGCCACCGCTGGGATAAGACTCGACGTGGCGGTCGTGGCCACTGCGTTCTTCTCCACAGCGTGGCTCTCGCCCTCCGCCTGTTTTATGTCAGACTCAGACACTTGTTCAGCAGTCTTCTTCTCGCTCACTGGGACTTCACCAGCGGCGGAGGTTGGGGTATTCTCCGCAGAAGAGCTCGAATCCCTCGTCTGGTCTGCCACTTGCGCCTGCTCTTGCTCCTGTTGACGTTTCTGTTGTTGTTGTTGTTGCTCTTGCTCTTGCTCTTGCTCTTCCTCCCTTTGTTGTTCCTTATGCAGCACTTGCTCAGTCTTCTCCGCCTGGTGCTTCAAGTCAGAGACGATGGCAGGGGAGACGTCCAGAGCATACCTGACCTTGATCTTCTTCGAGACGGCCTGCTTCCCGTACTCGGACTCCAGCTCGCTCCAGGCCTCCGCCACGGGCCTGTCGCCCAGGTCGTAAGGCGCGGGCAAAGTTATGACGAGGAACTTGTCGCGACACTTGGTCTCCACCGTGGGTTCCTGTGGCAGACCCAAGAAGATCACCTGCACTTGCACGGCCTCCCCTGGGGCCACTATGGCTGCGTTAGGTCTGACGCAGTAGAATTTTGGCGCTGTGGTCTTCACTTTGAAAGCGATCGTCTCGGAGGAGTTGTTTGTGATGGTGGCGTACTGGGTGGATTGCTCCGTCAAGGGAGGCTTGTACTCCAGGACGTCCGGCTTGATTTCGACAGAGGACATTGGTGCTTCTTTGGCTTGCGCTGTGTGTATGTGTATATGTGTGTGTGTGTGTGTGTGTGTGTATGAGTATGAGTGAAGGCTTCTATCGCAATTGAGAAACGAGATGAGGCGATCTGGGGAGACAGAGACTGCTGTTTGCAATAAGGATACACTCTGTACAGTGGGGAAATGACACCTTGCGCTAGCCAGCAGGGGAAAGAGGTACTAACAGCAGTGTATCACAACCAGTGCCAGTCAATACAAGTATGGACACACAATACTGGGGATAGCAGTAGCAGTAATAGTGGGAAAACAGAAAATTGTCACAGATCTGAGCGGCACCCACACACCACAGGCCCGGCGGCCAGAGGGGCACTTTCTGCTGCAAAAAAAAACCGCTAGGGGAAAAACGGGTTTCTGTTTCTGTCTCTCGTTTGCCCCCCTTCTTTCTTTCCTTCGCAGTGAGAGAAGGGGAGTGTGTCGGATTATCTCCCGGTGCGTAAACGAATTTCCTGTTTGGGCCATGGGCGAATAAGGACCTCACTATGGATCTCAGTTCGTACGAGTTGACAAGCTGTCGATCCCTCTCATGGAGGTACTCGAGAGACCAAGATGAGGTGAGCCTCTTGCTTCGTGATGACATATTACGAGTTGCGTTAGTACTCACTGATGTATAAGATGTTAGATAGAGTAGGCTGTCTAGTAGTCGTCGCCCTTGGACACAACCTCCTTCTTGTGTGGGTGCAACAGGATTGTGTGTTCGTACTGCGCGGTGTAAGAACCCTTGATGTCCACTAGTGGTGGGTAGTCCTGGACAATGCCTTGCTTGACCAGAGTGTTTAGCGCGAACAGGTGCTTATCCTCGCCCAATCTGTCCAGGTAACGGCGACAGAAGGGTAACGTCCCGAAGTTGTCGTTGATTGTCTTCAACAGTTTCTTCGCGCTTGTTAGCGTTGGAATTCCATTGACCTCTGGGTTTCTCGCGTAGTGCGAAACCTCCCCGTGCGTCGTGACGAACCCGCTACCTGTGGTGCCGAAGGTCTCGATGGCAAAATGTTCACCTTCCTCCATCTTGGTGTTGTCGCCGTTCTTCACAATGGGCACGGATTTACCAGCGTGGATCGAGTAAGGACCAATGTTGTGGCCACACAGGTTTCTGCACGGACGCACGTCGAAGGTCTCCCCCTTGATCTCCACTTGGTACGATTCCATCACCTCCTGGATCGCCTCACCGATATCCGTCAGTCTGACGTCGATACCGGCCTCCCTGATCCCCGTGTACGTGGCGTCCTTTACCGCTGCGAGCAGGTTGTCGTACTGTGGGTCGAATGCAACGGTCCACGCACAGTCCACGATGTTGCCGTTCACCTGGACACCGAAGTCCACCTTCATGACATCTTCGTACTTCAGGACAGTCTTATCCCCCGCATTCGGAGTGAAATGCGCGGCAATGTGGTTTAGCGACAGACCCGTGGGGAAACCGATACCCTGGCTCTTCGGGTCCTCCATCTTGGTCAGATCCTCGGCACCCGTGTACTTCCGCGTCGCGTTCTCAATGATGTCCGCGATCTCAGTCAACGTCATGCCCGGCTTGATCTTGTTCTGCGCATTCCGTCTCACCCTCCTGTGGATCTCCGAGGCCTTTCTCACCTCGTTCCAGTGCGATTCACGCTCTTGATCCCTTTGCAAGTACCGTTTCTCCTCATCGGTGGTCCTGGCAAGATTGAAATCCTGGTCGTAGTCCATCCATTCTCCCTCAGGGTAGATCCCCTCAGGGTAGTAACTGGCGATGTTCTTGATCGGGTGCTTGTTCTTCTTTTTCTTCTTCTTCTTCTTCTTCTTCTCACCGCCGTCTTCTACCTCGTTGGCAACTTCCTCCGCAGCACCGGTGTTCTCCGAAACGGGCGGAGTCTCGCCCTTCCTTTCCCCGTCCACGACACCAACTGAGATCTCCTCAACAGATGCCTCGTTGCTCATTGTTGTGATTGGTCCCTTGCTCTATAACATACATTAACTGTCACATTTTTGCCAGTTTTATTATACAGATTAGTTATTCCGAGATTTCCAATATTCGATAAATGAAAGTGCCAATAAGGGCGTATAGACAAAACGACTCTGCTAGCAAAGGAGTCCTCCCCAGAGCATCCGGATAAGTTATATTTCCTCCTGTAAGCATGCTGACGTCTACTGTGGCCAGATGCACGACGATAGGGACGGCACCGCTCCTGCATTCTCGGACATTCAGTGTCTACAGGTTTCTATCGGGACCCGACAAGAACGGCGGCAAGGCGAAGGGGGATAAAGAGCAGTTGAACATTCCATTCCCAGTCAACCCACTGCGAGACTTCAGTATCGGTAAGGAGACGAGTCTCCGAGATATCCTGAACCTCAGCTCTGCGAAACGGGGACATAACAGCCCGGGCAACGTCAAGAGGGATGAGGCGGCCACGAGGGCTGCAAACATGAATAAAGCTGTGTTGTTAGAGAATACCGATATCAAGGAGATGGCGCTCTCCAGTATGTACGGTGTCAAAGCCGGAAGGACGGTAGACGTGATTAATGGCGATACAGCCACCGCGTTTAGAAGACTCGATACACTGCTGAAGGCCAATCAAGTACCGCAAGATCGCAGCAGTCAGAGATTCTACATGAAACCTGGGAAGAGGGCCGAACAGAAAAAGTCTAGACACCACAGGAAAGTGTTTATGAAGGGATTCAAAAGATTGATGGACATGGTGAAGGATGCCAAGAGAAAGGGTTATTAACGAGGGCTTCGAAATAATAAACGTACATGTAAATAAATAAATAAACGATAACAAACTGCTCATGCCCCCCTGGTAAAGAGGAATACATAGTTAAAGGAACAGCTTCTGTTTACTTATTTACTTATTTACCCCTTGGCAGGAGATATCCTCTGCTTCACAGTCCCCTCTATTCCTCCCTTCCCCCTTCCTTCTCCCTTGCAATGTTTTGCCGCTTTAGAACATATTTGAAGGGGAAAAAGCCGATCACAATCAAATCATGATCGAATGGCCGCTCGCAGAGGAATATCGGGGTTGAAAATGGGAAAAGACCAGCACCACTGATCCACTTTGTGACAATCTATTCCCTGACGTAGTCATTCCGTATCGTTCCCTGTCTAGCCCTCCTTCGAAGTTAGTGATGGGGTATATACTAATCTATTTTTATCAGTGAATGGCACCGATGCCCTTAATCACCGAAACAACTCCCTGTTAGGTGGTTACCCCAGTGTGGGGGGCTAATGCATTTTGAATATGATCTCTATAATTTGAATGCTCCTTTATGGAAAGGGTATATATATGCCTACATAGGAACGTTATTTCGACACAAGTCATGTAAACAAAGTTCTCTCACACGAACCATTACTTGCCATTCTCTATAATTAGACTAGTTATCGTAAAATTTATTCCAAAATGGTGAAACGATTTTGGTCTGATTTACTCTTCCTAATACAACCTTCCTATGCTGTTGGCTTGCTGGCGCTGCCAGGTCTGTTCAAGACCCTGAGCTTGAAGTGGGGTATAATAATATTTCTAGTCTGCTCTTTATGGTCATTACTGAATCTATTGATACAAATACAAGCCAGTAAATTTGTTCCGAGAAGATGTGCATCATTTTTTGTACTGACCGAAATGGTGAATCCCCATTTGATATTATTATTCGATATTGCCACTGTTGTCGGAAATTTTGGACTATGTTTGGCCTACCTGATCATATTGGGGGATGTAATACCTGAACTCATTTCTCTGTTTGCGAATATTGATAATAATGTATTTTTGACAAGATCGTTTACCACATCTGTTATCACTGTTTTTGTTCTTCTCCCGATGTGCCTCTCGAAGAGGAATTATTTGATTGAACATTCCTCTGCCTTAACATTATCATTCATTGGTATCACTCTTCTCTCATTACCACTATATCACATCACAAGCAGAAATGGAACGCTACCGTCCCTTTCGCCTAAGATAACTTCCAGTGCTAACCCAATGTATTTTCCCTTCACTGTTTTATATATTCTGACAAGTCACCGAAGCATATTTCCCATAATAAATGAACAAGAATCTAATACTGATAATAAGAGAATAATAAATATCTCAATAGCATTCATATCTTTGTCTACTGTTGTAGGTTTGACCTTCGGATTATACGGACAATATCCTTTCAGGGATGAAGAGATTATTCCTAGTGATATTTTGAAGCTTTACTCGAACAAAAGTGTCGTTGCTGTGATCGTTAAACTTCTAATCACCATTCATATGGTCTTGTTGTTCCCTTTACTACTTCACCCAACAAGGGCATCAATAAATCACATCATGGAGCATACGCTAGGTTCTGAGTATAGTGATTATCGTAATGCAAGGAACAATAGCTATTGTAGCAATAGTAGTGGTGAGAGTGGCCATAGCATTGACCACCATGATGTCGTCTACAAAACTGACGCATCAATCAACGATATTGTACAGAATGAACTGACCCCATTAATAAGGACAACAGAGGGTAGATGTGTCTGTATTGATGAATTGATAGAAGAAGGATGTTTTAAATTGGTGTACCCTTATTATTATAGAAATAACCTTAGAGATGGTAGGAAAAATAGTATCAAGGTCCGGTTTATTGTCATGACAGTGTTGGTGATATTTATTGCCTTGCTGTTGACGATATTTTTCCTGCACTCCCTGGGCAAAACGTTGGCAATTACCGGTTGTATATCATCTGTCGTGATGACGTTTATTCTAACGGGGATTTTGGCCAGAGAAGTTATCGGCATGGAGTATCGTAAAATATTACAGTTGGATCAAGGTATCGATCATCTTTTAAGATCCCCAGTCTTCAGATTGCTAAGTATATTTATGATACTTTCCGGGTGCATTACTATTATAGTTTGTCTCCCACAAATAATATTCAAAATGGACATATAGAAACATATATGATATATGCATATAAAATGGACTTTTCATTTTTATATACTGACGCGCTTCCTTTTCCTATAATTTTTTAACGGAAACGCGTCATTGAATCAGGTTTTGAAAAAATATGAATGTTTAGTTTTAAATCATCAAGAATGTTTAGTCAAGATCCAAATGATTCGCATACAAATGAGTATAGTTCTGTGTATATTCAAATAAGGACGTCGGCAGAGCATAGAATAAGCACGTAGGTAGTACATCTGGGGCTATTTTATACCACAATTCTACTATGGATCTACCAAAAAGACCGAGATTCAGAACATCTCACACATTCGATATAAAAAATTTGTTAGGAGATCCTTTCGGAATATCTACAATATCCGTAGCCTTTATCTCATGGATCATCACATTAGGTGGTTCTATTGCATCCGAGACTGATTCAGAGACGTTTCCTCGATTTACATGGTGGGGGATTGCTTTCCAATTTGTCATTATATGCCTTTTGATCATATTCTACATATACGACCTGGTAGATTACTACAAGGACTTCCTCACTGGATCCATAGCAGTAGCGTTCGTCTACAATACCAACAGTGCCACAAATCTAGTGTATAGTGAGGGTTCAAGGAAGGCAGCGGCATCTGCAGGGGTTATACTTTTATCCATTGTAAACTTCATCTGGTTATTTTATTATGGGGGAGATAACGCATCACCTGTGAATCGATGGATCGATTCTTTTTCACTAAAGGGTATTAAACCTTCTCCTTACGAGCAATCTAAATTAAGGGCTCGTCGCCGTTCCAGCAAAATGACACCAAACAATAACCATAACATGTTGGGTAACGATGCAAATGCACGTTATGCAAGCGGAACCGTATATCATAACAATACTGAAAATGTTAGTGGTCCTAATCCACCTGTACCGCAACATAATTATGTCTCCTCTACGGCATTAGCTGGGTTTGAAAATGCCGAACCAGCATTTACGCCCCATGATTCTTATGCCGATAGAGGTCCAACAAATAATGGTGCTCCAGAAGACACATTCATGACGAAGGCGAACACCGATACTATGATGACAGATACACTGGGGTTGTATAGTGAAATGGGGGATGAGGAGAATTTTATGTATACCGCCAAAGGGTTGTATGCTTATGAGGCCGATCCTAATGATCAATATGAAATTTCGTTTGACCAAGGTGAAATTCTGAAGGTGACTGACATTGAAGGGAGATGGTGGAAGGCAAGACGTGCTAATGGAGAAACTGGTATAATACCCAGTAATTATGTCGAATTAATAGACAATAACTAGATACTTTTGTGTGTATGAATAGAAAATGTATTATTGAAAGATTGACAGAGGCTTTCCAAATAGTTAAAGATGAATATGTAATATCTTCAATTACCTATTTATGATTATTGTTTTCGAAAGATATAATGTGTTTATTATATAGAGATATTATTTAGAAATGATGTTTTTTTATTAATATTTCATTTACACAACAACACCGGAGTTGGAGGCAACTCTTGGCCATAAATCGGCACATTCCTTACCGACTGGACCGGTGATGGCGGAACCCTTCATTTCACCCTTTGGATTGGCAATGACACCAGCGTTGTCTTCGAAGTATAAGAAGACACCGTCCTTTCTTCTCCAAGACTTGGATTGACGGACAACGATAGCTGGCATGACCTTCTTACGAAGTTCAGGCTTACCCTTCTTGACGGTAGCCATAACCATGTCACCTAGAGAGGCGGCTGGTAGTCTGTTTAATCTAGAACCAGAACCCTTGACAGCAATGATGTATAAGTTTCTAGCACCAGTGTTGTCAGCACAGTTCATGATGGCACCAGTTGGTAAACCTAACTGTTTAAAAACATTGAAATCACTCATGTTGTATATATGCAACATTGATTATTTCAAATAATTTGTTAGTAATTTTATTCCATGACTGAAATGAACTATAATCATTCATTCAAAGTGTGTTGGTCCTTAGTGAGATGAAAGTATTTTCCTATTAACTCTAACCTTGCGCACGGTATGCATCCAGCGTGTTGTTTAACATTGGCCTTGCCATATTGCTTTATTATATCCACTTAGATATGGTATTTCTATACTCCTCATGGTAGGGAGGATGTTCTTCATTTCTTCCATTCTCTTTCACTGAACCAAATCTATTCTAATCATCTTTATTAACATACAGAAATTCTGAATTTAGTACCTTGAGCACCGTTACCTGACATTGTTGCTGTGTTTGTAGTTGTGTGGTTCCTGCCTTAGTGGGTAAAAGTTGTTAAAAACGCTATCTACAATTTCAAGTAGTACCTGGAGAATAATATTTTCAGTAATACCACCTTGAACCGGTCACACAGAGATGCCCCACTGCAACTGGGTAGGATTGGCAAGCCCAGGCCGTGAGGATGGAATCTCCCGAGAGCCGAAGGGGTCTACCGCTGTAGAATGTTAGTGCTAGGCAGAAGGTGGATCTGAGTCTAGGCAGGAGGGCACAGGGGATAGTGAGCCTAGCCAACTGATTCCAGGAGAACGTTAGGAAGGAGCTGAGCCCGGAGTGGCAATTCCAGGCAGAAGACAAGGAAGGGGTTCGCCGGGGAGGTATTATTCAGGAAATATGAAAAAGCAATTCTCAAAAGAAAAAGGGTAAAAAAATAGAGAAATATTTCTAGATAGAGGTCTGGGTGTTGTAAACAGTCCTAAGAACTCTGGGTTGAAAATTCATCGAAGCCCGAATTTATGTACTGTAATTTTGAAGGTTAGTACCATACAGTGGCAATCAAAAAGGGAAGGATACTGCTGGGCGGCTTTGATCTCTCCAATAATATATTTATAAGAACTGTTGTGTCATGCTTGGCCGCCGTCATGAAGATGATAGCGGTAGCGATAATGATATCAATAATAAAGAATATGCTCATAAACGGAGAAAGATAGCAAGCGGTCATACATTTGATTCTGAAATAGAAACAGATATTGATACAGATTTCGGGCATAATTCTGACAATATCGATAATGTATCCGATAACACTACTAATAATCCAACGCCAACCAAAGAGGATACTACTAGAAGTGTCTCTGATATTATTGCGGAAAGTAGTGATGATGACTCGTTTGAGGTGCTTGAGGAAAGAGAGATTCCCCAAGAGGATTTCAACTTAAATGATGCATTCAACTCTGCGGAAGAACCCATAATAATACAAACTCAAGCTCCTGATGATCCTACTGAGGACAAGAGAGAGAAGTCGGAAGATATTATGGAATTACCACAGTCCTCTGTCAATGCGAGTCGCTCACAGACAGCTACGATCGACTTAGAGGCAGAACAGCAAGTGGTAGAAATATTAGACGATGAATTAGATGAAAAGGAATTAGAAAAGGCCAAGAAACCACCTGAGACATACAAACCTATCAAGGAATACAAATGTCCAATTTGCTTTGAGCCTCCAGAAACCGCTTTGGTGACAGCATGTGGGCATGTTTTCTGTTGTAAATGTCTTTTCCAAATGGTCAATTATTCAAATTCTAATTCGCAGGCAATAAGTGGACTATGTGCACTTTGTAGGTCTAAAGTTGATTTAAGGAAAGTTATGTTGATGAAATTGCGGAAGAAAAATATCAGTGAAGCATAATCCTAATATCCGGCACATCTTCAGCACTTAGTACTCCCTATTTCTAATTCATCATCTGCAATTTTAGTATAGGGAGTAGTAATCAATAAATTGCATCCGAAAAAGCAAGAAAAATAATGGTTTATGACACAAAAAAGGACAGCGAATTGATGTTACGATGAACATCACATCTATATTTACATGCATTAAATAATTATACGGTAGGGCATATATCGCATCTTCATATTCTTTATTAATATAACAAACTAGGTTTTTTACCAGGATTCTTATAACAAATAAAATACTTTATGGTATTAAAGGCATGGTCATTAGATGCGTCGTGTAAGACATCGGTCACTACTCAGGGATTAAATCAAAATGATGTTTGGGACTTTTTTCTAATGTTTGTGAATGGTGCGGGGAGTAGTACCACGCTAAAGAATATCGAGGAGAAGGGTTTGGAGCAGGTTCCACAGCTTAGTCACGAAGTTTCAAAAGAGCAGATACAGACAAGTAAGTGTACTAAGGAAGAGCGTAGAAGGCACAGGACTAAATTGAGATCATCAAAATGTAGGAATAAACAATTTGTCTCCTGCCATAAGACGCCAGTGACCAGATTTTGGAGGAGGTTTAAGAAGTCAAAACAAATGAGACATTTGTTGAATACAGATAATTCTGTTATCAGACACGGCCACTTCCAGGGATACAAGGATTTGAAATCACAAAGGTGCCCATCCAACAAGAAAATACATGGTATGAACTGTATTTGTCGGACCCTCACAATTCATCCAAGTCCGCTGGCCTTTGAGACATTGTATTATGAAATTACCTTTCTTTCAGATACATAAGACACTCTTCTCAACGATTAACATCTTAAAACAATAAGTAATACTAGATAGGAACGTATTAATGAGTATGTAATGTTATCCAAGACAATCTACATGGGAGATTTACTTGCTATACTGGAGCTCTAGGGGTGGCATTATAGTTTAGATGGCTCCATACTGAGGATTGGCCACCCCTTCCTTTTTCTGTCTTCAAAAAAGAAAGTGAAATGGGAGAAAAACTGAAAAATCAAGAGCATGAGTCTCATAATCCCAAGCAAGCACTGAAATACTTCTTTAGTGACTCAGGGAGTGTAGCCAGAGAGTCACAGCACACATCTATCTATATCAGACGTGGTTTGCTCGGTGTATAGTATCCCGTCGAATACATTAGTTGAGAACCTTTGCAAGATAGACTCGAATTTACCCATTACTTTGAAATATTCCTTAATCACAACAAATATAGGAAGATCATCTAATAAATAATATTCATATCCAAGTGAGGTGTGAGTATAGAATAGCAATTTCAGAATAATTACCATTACGTGAATATGAGTGCCAGATTGTCATCTATGCTGTCCGAGATTGATACAAGTGTCAACTCGAAGGCATCAAGAGATTCTGCTTGCGACAGCAGCGCTCTCAGTCAAGATACGCCGAGGATATTCCCTATCTATATATGTATCAATGAATACTCTAAAAGAATGGAAGATGAGCTGGATATGAAGCCGGGAGATAAAATACAGGTTATCACTGATGATGAAGAATACAATGATGGTTGGTACTTTGGTCGCAATCTGAGGACGAAACAAGAAGGGTTATACCCTGTTGTGTTTACACAAGTGATAACTACTGAAAGGAAGCCGACTTTGATGCGTGCTAAATCAATAAAAAGGCTAAACAGTTCGTCTGGAAATCTACCACAGGATGTTGAACGTACCAGTACACCCGTAAATGATAGTTCAACTAGCATTTTACCAACACCACATACAGTTGAAACTGCTGTTGTTGCTCCGTTCGTGGTGGAGTCTGATAGGGATCGGGAAGTAGTAGAAAATGATAAAGGCGTGGAAAGAAGTGTATCTGTAAAGGGCACAATGAGTGATATCGACAAGGCGATTGAAGAGCTAAAATACGAACCGGCGGATTCCTTAAATATGACAGGTTCTACTAGTATGAATAATTCTGCAGCTCAAAGTGTCACAGAAGATACTATTTTCTCCGGTACCGAAGGACTGAATATGACAGAACAAATCGAAAGGCCTGATACTTTGCTTGCAAGTAAAACTCAAAGTGATAATAGCATTTCTCAATTAAAAGCATCGTTACCAGGTTCTAATCATGGGCAGAATATTAAGGACGTTAGGGATTGGACTCCTGAACAAGTTTCAGACTATTTCCTAGAGTGTGGGTTTGATGTACAATCTGCATCTAGGTTCAAACAGCATAAGATTTCAGGTAAAATTCTACTAGAGTTAGAGTTAGCACATCTGAAAGAATTGGATGTCAATTCGTTCGGAACTCGATTTGAAATGTACAAAGAGATTGAAGCGTTGAAGCAGCAATTACAGAATAATGACTCAAGAGAGTATAGTCAGGTACCTGAAAGGGCATTGCCTCGTAATCCAGACAAAAAATTGATGCCTCCTGCCTTCGTCGATCATCAAAATCACCCATCGAAGACAGTTTCGCAGTCTATGGAAGATTTACCATCAAGAAAGGCCTTTTCTACATTACGAACTCAACGTCCCGCCTCTCTGATGATAAATGATCAAATTTCAAAGGATATCCAAGATGGTACTATAATACTGCCAATTGCGGAAGAACTGGATGATGAGAGTCTCTTTGCGTCACCAAGAAGAGCTCCTAAGCCACCATCTTACCCAAGTCCCGTGCAACCACCGAAGTCACCAATGTTCCGTACGAGAAGGCAACATACACCTTTGAAAAATGGTGGATTAACATATTCGCCAGCATCATTGTATCAAAACACGAATACTGTGAGAAACACCAACTCTGGATCTTCGTCACATTCTCAAATTGAATCATCATCAGACAACACTGCTATGGAGAAGGATAGCTTAAAATTACCAAAGAAGAGAAGTAGCACGCCTCATGTTGAAGAGGAAGAAGATACTCCTCTCGCAGCCGACGTCAATGACGATTCAAGTGCCTTAGAGAGGCCTTCCTCGAGTATTTATGAGAGTGCATCGGTTTTATCTGATAATATCCCAGAAATCGAAAAGAATAGCGACAATACAAAAGCAAAAACCGAGAAAAAGGAGAACGCAGTACCTAAACGGAATTCTTCATTACTTTCGTACTTCTCGAGAGGAGATAAATCACCAACAGAGAGTTCAAATCACGTCAAGAAAAGCAACTCCCAATCGAAAAAGAAGAATAGCTTTGTATCGAGTCCATTTAGACAACAGTTTACAGACAACGCTTCTGGTACGACTCCGAGTAGTAAAACACCAAAACCCAATACCCGTACATCAACTTCCCCAACAAAGAAAGATAAGAAGAGATCTGTTAGTGCTAAGGATCCATCGAGACAAGTTGATATGAGCAAGAAAATACTAGATGATGAAAAGAAGAAACGTTCAGTCAGTGATGCTATGAAGGGTAAGACACTGCGGACAATGACTACCAAGCAACCCCTGCGGAAACAACAAACTTCGGCATTCCAAGAGGGTCTGCGAGCCATATCGGTGAAGGATGCGTTGAAAACGGCAGACTTTTCGGGATGGATGAGTAAAAAAGGGACAGGAACAATGAGCTCTTGGAAGAAAAGGTTTTTTATATTAGAAGGAACAAGATTGTCATATTTTGCCAGTACCACCGACACGAAAGAACGTGGTTTAATAGATGTAACAGGTTATCGTGTTGTACCTGCCAAAGATGATGACAAGTTCGTCTCGATATATGCAGCAACCTCAGGAAAGGGTCGTTATTGCTTCAAGTTGTTACCCCCACAGCCTGGTTCCAAGAAGGGACTTACATTTACTGAACCTCGTATTCAATATTTCGCTGTTGATAATAAGGAAGAAATGAGAGGCTGGATTGCAAATCTGATCAAGACGACAATCGATATCGACACATCCGTTCCCGTTATCAGTTCATACAGTACCCCTACTGTATCATTAAGTAAAGCGAAGGAGATGTTGGCAGAGGCTCGTGAGGAGAGTCAGTTACGCGAACGCCAGAGAATAATGGGTGAAGACGACGAGGATGAAGATCGTAAACTTTGGGATCAGCAGCACCAGAACACGCTCCATCATAAGGGAGAACATGATGCCGGAACGACAATAACGAGTAACTCCGGTGATGATGGAACATTCTCTAATCATAACACGATACCGACTGCAAACACAAGTACAGGTTCAAACGGGTTTGCTAGTCCCTACCTATTGGCTTCTGGTGTCTTGTCTCCCGGACTAGGCCACAGAAATTTAAGAGTGGCATCCGAAAAGCATAAGAATCATGAGGAAGATGTGTTGCCTGAGGAATTCACAGGAGAAAATTTTTAACTGTTTGATATTGCCAACAATCGAAAGAGATACCTTATAAAATGATTCTTTGAGAGAATTGTTCAAGTTGCGCATCCTGCACACAGTTCGTGTTGTATGTATTTCTCGGGAATGCATATCACGTTGTAATTTATTTAGACCCTAAATATTTCAAAGTATTTAGAACAAAATCTTCTATATGAGGAGATTATTATTAAGATATAGGTATATTATCATCATTATACCCTTAGTCATCGGACAACCTATTAGGATAATATTGCAACGTGGTTCCATATGGTGCTTTTATTTTGTTTATTTTCTTTGAGACGCCAAATTTTTTTGGTGGAATGAAAGAAAAAAATACGATACACGGGAAACTACTGAGTGAAAAAGATGCAACAGCACATATACGTCTATGTTTTAGAGCTTGCATTACGTATCCTTCAACTGGTTCTTATCCTTGACGCCAATAAAATAGATATTGCCACCAAAGTTTCCAAGTAATTGTGATTATCAACAGGTTTGTTGTCCCTTCGTTTTGTCTGTGATTAGCAAGAGTGTAGTAGGCGTTACAATAACAGCGTGCTAGAATAATACTAGGATAACTAGGGTTTAATTGATAATCTCCCCACACATAACCCTCCTATTTATTACTATACCAATATGAAGTTACCATACACCCTGTGTCTAGTGGCAGTCATAATGCTGATAATTCTTCGAGGATTGTCCACGATATTCTTCACAGCAAATGATGGATGGTTAACGCCGACAATCTACAAGATGAATGATCCTGTTGAATTGATAGTGAACAAGGTGGAATCCGACCTGACACAATTACCGTATGCATATTATGATCTTCCATTCACTTGCCCTCCAACAAAGGATAAGAAACCTTTGCATCTTTCCCTGAATGAAATTATTCGGGGCGATCGTAAATGGGAGAGTGATTATAAACTAACATTCGGTAAGGACGATGAATGTGCGATTTTATGTGCCAGAAAGACGACAAAGGCCGGCATGGAGTCCTTGAAAAAGCTTGTTGAACAAGGATATGTCGTTCAGTGGTTAATCGATTCTGATCTGCCTGCCGCAACAACTTTCATTTCCACGATAGATCATGGGAAGTATTACGCGTCCGGTTTTCCATTAGGTTTCGTAGATGAGGACACTGGTAAACTTTACATCAATAATCATGTCATGCTGGTTATCAGGTACCACGCTGTCGATGACTACAACTTCACGATTGTTGGCTTTGAAGTATACCCTAAATCCGTCTCTGATTATCATTGTCCAGGGGCATCTAAGAACTATGAACAATTCGAAGTGACAGTGCCAGAAAATGATGATGATCTGAGTTTCATCCCCTTTACTTATTCAGTTTATTGGAGAGAAGAATTTGATCTTGCATGGAAGGATAGATACACTCTTTTCTTCAACAATGGTGAATTGTCCAAGGAGGTCTCTACCAAATTTCATTGGATTAGTTTGGCAAATTCTGTCGGTATTGCATTCCTGATGACGTTTATAGTGAGTCTGATCATTATGAAGATCAACAAGACAGACAAAGATGGTAACGAATACGACAGTGCCTATACGAATGATAGAGATGACTTTTCGAAAACGTCAATATTTGTTGTTGCTAGAAGCTGGTTTCATGATGACAGAGCACCATTCCCTCATATATTTATCTTTTTGGTTTCGATGGGGGTTCAATTCCTCTTCACTATTATCGGATCACTGACAATTTCATGTTCATTGAATAAATTGCATAACATTAGACATAATGTTCTATCTATGGCATTATTATTTTTTATCCTTGGTGCATTTATGGCGTCTTATGTGGGTACTTCCTTGGCTGTTGAGAACAACAAATTAGTGACAAGAAGAGGGTCACTAAAGAATATAATTGTCAATTCAACAATGTTTCCTATAACTTGTGGTTCTCTACTTCCAGGATTAGTGATGATAACTACAATAATACTAAATTGTGTGATTTGGTTCCACGATTCTACCAATGCACTTCCTTTCGGTACTATTGTCAAACTTGTCTCGGTATACTTTATAGTTTGTATTCCATTAAGTATACTGGGGGGCTCATTAGCAACAAGGAGTAATGGCGTAGAATACGCTAGATTGAGAAGTGACTCGATCAAGAAATATGACATGGATAGCAGAAATTCAATTAAGTATGCTTACACCAAGGATATGATGAGCTTCAGATTCAGGATGAGAATGTTTCTAAGGAAATTTATGATTGATTCTTTTACATTGATGATCATCATGCTATGTGGCATATTCCCCTTCATTATCATATATGTTGAATTGCAATATGTTTACAAGTCCGTTTGGTTGGAGAAGACGACATTTTATTATCTGTATGGTTTTTTACTCGCTAACATTATACTGTTATGCTTTGTCATATGTGAGATATCCATCATCAGTTCTTATATTATGATGACCATATCTAATGAGAATTACACTAGTTCCTGGAGGTGGAAAAGTTTCCAATTATCCACCAGTTGTGCATGGTACATGGAAATATTCTCACTGTATTATATCTTCAAGGTGTTGAATATCCGTGGTTTCTCATCGATATTCATTTCCATCTGTTACAGTTTGTTGTTCAACACGTTATGTGGGCTGGCCACTGGCTCACTCGGGTACTTGACAACTTTGATCTTCGTCAGGAAAATTTACAAGATACGCTTTAAGAAGTAAGACTACTTTATTCATGAAAGAGGTCTTAGCGCCAAATATTCCTAAAATACACATAGTAAAAGTCCATAGGGAAGAAAAATGATGTATTATAGATATAAAATACATGCCTATAGAGGCAAATAAGTTCACTTTACACATAAGTTTGATGCTTCAATGATAATCATTCTAACAATACTAATAATATTTAATTTTACATAGACTATTCAGAGTTAAAAAAAAGGTGGATAATTTTTGATAAACCACTTTGAATTCGTTACTCACATCATTTTTTTTAGAATTCTACAGTATCGTTATTGTTATTTATGCCATTTCTGTTGCTACTATCATTATTTTGGGAGTCACCATGATATTGTACATATCCACCCATTCCATTTTCATTCTGTTGTTGTCTTGAGTTTTGTTGTTGATGGTACGAGGAACGTTGGCCTGCATTATAGTTTCTCTTGTTGCCAGAATCCTTGTAATTTCTCCTATTCCCACCAGATTGGTTGTAGTCTCTACGGTATCTGTTATTTCTGTAGTAATTTTTGTTATCCTTATTCTGGCCCATGTTGCCACTGTTGCCACTACTGTTACTACCGCTATTAATCTGTTGCTTCAAAGTATCGATGAAGTTATCTTGTAATTTAATAAACTTGATATAGATACCCTTCAGATAGATTTCACTCAATTTAGTAATCTCCGTGGTCTCTTGCAACTCACTCTCGTTGGTATCCAACATGGATATCTTGTACTCCTTGACATCCTTCAACGTCACGTTCATCCAGTTGTCGACATTTGTCAATTGTCCCTCGATGATCTCACCACTTTTCAATTCAATCTGTAGATGTTGCCCTTTAGCATTTGTCAACAAGTATAGAGGTAACATACTCTATCTATAATAACTCTTTCGGAGAGGCTGTAGTGGATGGTTGAATGGCGTTGGGTGTCTGATCCAGTGACAGCAATAATAAACACTCGTGCAAGCAGTTGTATATCCACCCTTCCGTGCTATTAAACAAGAACCTCGAAGAGCTGTTCACCACTAGCTATCCGCACTGAGCCGTCTCTGAGGGCCCCACCGCTTCTGTTCCTCCAAAGGATGAAAAAAATGAACTGGATCACGTGAGAGGTTCCATCTTTTTCAAAAACTTTACCCGGCGGTAATAGCACGTGACTCACGCGATTTTTCCCTTTGAAGAAAAAAACAGCGGGAAATGATTGAATCCTCGCCTCCAAGGTTTCTGTGTCACTGTCAAATGTGGGGTGATGTGAAATATTTTATTACTGCATTACCGCCTGAAAAACAGTGAGACCGGTCGGGGACTCCGATTCTTCCCCTGGTAATTTCCCCTTCTGGTAAGGGGAGCGCGGAAACGGACAGCATTGGCGGGGGCCGGTGTGTTTTTCCGCCCGCCGCCTCCAGTGCTGTGTCTGATTTCCCGTTGCTTCCCGCATTGTATCAGGCCTGCTATCATTACCCTTGCCATTCCAGGGCAGTTTCCTGTCTGCGGAAAGTAGATTCCGATCTGAACTTGGTGCTGGCCGTGGACACAAAGGGTATTCGCTGTTGTTTAGCTGTCTCTGGGCCTGTAGATCCGTATTGCATCTGGTGTTTCGGTGTGTCGTGTTTGGTGTCTGTTTCGCTTAGCTTGGTATTGCCACCTTTCTATACATTCGTCGCTTCTCCCTCTTCTGTCAGAAGGCCCGCCATATTAAGAACCGTCTTCCCTCGGTCCTCGGTCACTCTTCAAACCTACAGCATTGCATTTGGGGCGTATACCAACCGCCGTTTCAGTTTGTTTTCGCGCCTATTTTTATAGATTGGGACTTTCAATCTGCTATTATTACACTTTGAGTCAAGGTGATAATAGTTGTGCATTTTTGGGCATTTTTAGTAATAGGGATCTGTGCATTAACCAGTGAACTTTTGATCGGCGATTTGAGCATATTCAGTTGTGGTATAGAGTATCATTGCGTGTATCATACTTTTACTTACATTTCGGGTTCGTCTGTCTTATTAAGAGAAATGGCAGACAAGAATGACGCGTCAATTTCAAATATAGCATTCGATTCTAACCTGTTACCACCTAACCACACTGGAGTCAGTACAGATACCAACAACCACGACACGTTTGATGGCTCGCAGCCAGTTATAGAGATTGCTACGTATTCGGACACCGACGTGTTCGAATGTTATATCAAGGGCGCCGAGTCCAAGCTCGTGATGAGGCGGATGAAGGACGATTGGGTGAACCTCACTCAGATATTTAAAGTGGCAAAATTCTCAAAGACGAAGAGAACAAAGATTCTAGACAAGGAATCAGGTTTGATAAAACATGAAAAGATACAAGGTGGTTACGGGCGTTTCCAGGGGACGTGGGTGCCGCTTGAGGACGCTAGGAGGATAGCTTCGAAGTATCAGATAGAAAATCACATCGTCAGCACTATATTGGCGTTTAAATTTGATCCAATGAATCCACCATTCAAACGAAGCAAGAATACCATTCTTAGAAAGATTTCGCCCGGAACAAAGATTACATCTCCTTCGAGTTACAATAAGACACCGAGGAAAAAGAGTAATGTAAACCTCATGAATGTCTCTTCGAGCAGCAGCAGCAGCACCAACAATAACACGTCCATGACAAAGAAGCAAAAGAACATGAGTTTCAATGGCAGTTCAAGTAATATCAATCCAAGTCCTTTACACAACATAATGTTTCAAACCCCACAACAAAATAGTGGTCCCATTGATAAGAAAGGTTCATTTAATGATACATTCAACAGTATGTCGACTATCCCCGACAACTCACTCAGTAACAGTAAGCAATCCTTACCGATGTCCCACAAGAGCTATTCATCCACTCAAAAACCTTTACAATTCTATCCAATACCGTCCAACAGTTTGATGAACCGTGTAATGGATAGTGCTCACGGGAAAATAGATACATCTGGCAATCGCCCAAATAATATTCCTCCAATGGCAAGTTTCATCCCACCACGAAATAACAAAAATATACTCAATAATAACCATATACATGAACAAGAGAAGGACCATTACAGGGGGATTATTTCTAATGTTCAAACGACAAAGCAGAAGAGGATTAGTGATAGTCAGAGACGACAACAAGAGTTCGCCGCAAGTGAGGAATCGATGGAAAATGAGATCAAGGGCCATTCTATTAATTCAGATCGATTCTCTGGCGGATCCAATCTTGAAATGTTTTCGTCCAATGATAATCAAACACCTTTCTCCTCGAGATCAGCAACGCCCAATTTATCCATGTCAATAATAGAATATAAACAGATGATGCTACAACTGTTATCCATAGAGAATGTTAATGATGAGAGTCAACGTTTGCTCGAACAGTTGAAAGTACTACCGCCGAATATGGATATTAATTTCCGAATAGATGATGAGGGTCACACGTCTCTACATTGGGCAGCAGCCATGGGGAACGTTCCTCTGATTAGATTATTGGTTCAATTGAATATCAATGCACTTCAATGCAATTCGTTGGGGTTTAACTGTATTACAAAATCAATATTTTACAACAACTGTTACAAAACCGGGGTCTTTCGGGAAATTATCGATACTCTAAAGATTTGTCTTGTGACACCCGATCTGAACAGCCGTCTACCTCTTCATTATTTGGTAGAGTTAAGTGCAAATAAGACGAAAGATCCAGTTATTATCGATTATTATATCGACGAAATAATATCTACGATAGCTAATGAGAAATATGAATTGTTGATGACATGTCTGAATTTTCCTGATAATATGGGAAATACTGTATTGCATTTGGCGGCGTTGAACTTGAATTTTGCCCTTTGTAGTAAATTATACAATCTGGGGGCCTCCATGGATGCAGTCAATCTGAATAATGAGACTCCAGCATCAATTCTAGCGAAGTACGATATGGTACCAGCATCTAGTAGCAAACTCAATGTACCATCAGCCATTTTACACAACAGCGTTAACATTAATAGACATGACACTGTCAACATTAATGATCTCTCAAATAATTCGTTCAAGGGTAGTGACATGATGACACCTTTGGATAACACAAAGCAAACCGTCACTTATAACAATAAAGCAATGCACTCCTTTTCAAATGATCATCCTGGCCTAACCACGGTGTATGAAGATATATCAAATGCAGAGGGTTTAGTAACATCGTCACTCCTAAAAATTCCTAAAGTTACTACCCTGGAAGGCTTGCAGCATTCGCCTATGCTGTATAAAAATCGTCCAACTACAAATATGGGACGTAGCCCTCCTATTACATCAGCAAATAGCAAAATGACTAATATTTTAGATGAGCTGATAAAATCTCCGGAACCGGAAATGAAAATACTGAAAGGGGAGGATCGTGTATCTGAAGGGGTCACTGCTAGAAAGAATATCAAGACAACTACGGAAAGATTAAGGGAGATTGCAAATGAAATGACATTTAAGATAGATAAGAAGGTTGATGCAAATAATTTAGAGTACACCACTCTGGAATTAGAGTTGGAGAGAGTTGTAGAAGATTGTAAGAATGTGGAGACTCTCAATGAAAATATTCTTAAGCCTTTCGACAACGATGAACAAAATTTGAGGAATGAGATCGAAAAGAGTAAAAACATTATTACTGATTATAAGGGTTCTTATATACAAGGTATTGAGAAGTCTCAAGCGTTAAGATTGGCTACTTTAGTACAAGATAAAGAAGCGACGATTGGTTCTGATAATAGCCCCACAGAAGACTCGGAGACTGCAGGCGATATAATTGAGGATGCCAACAAGCTGTCCATCAAATTAACTTTATTACAGTTCAAGAGAAAATTGATGCTGAATAGAATATGTGATATAAGGGTGAATCAAAATTTAACGGACAAAATTAATAAATACAGATTCCTTATTGGGATGACGATTGACGATATCGATTCAAGGCTTGATGACATCGAAAAGGACTTAAAGGAGACAAAGTAGATGAAAGGTAATGATATATTATATATGTGATCTTATGTATTATGAGAAGTAGCATTTCAGCATTTAATGATATTAGTGACGGAGAAATATAAACCAATTTTCCGTCAGGTCCGTTTTCAGAATTTTGGAGATTAAAAAAAAATCAAAAAAAAAAAAATTCTTGAAAAAAAATCGATGAGATGAGCTGCTTGAAAAAAATTTTACATAAAAATATCGATTGTTTGATTAGTTCTGTTTGATCCATTAAACATTATCTTTAACGACTGATAGTACAGTGGAATATCTCCAGATAAGTATATAATGGACCAACAATTTGTAGCCCAGTTAGAACAGACTTTAGGCGCTATCGTCCAACCAAACTCTGCTGGGTTAAAGGAGGCTACCAAGGCCCTTCAAACACAATTCTATAACCAACCACAATCCGTGTCTGCTTTGATCAGTATCTTACAAAACAGTTCTGACGATGCCTTAAAGCAACTGGCCGGTGTTGAGAGCAGAAAACTGATCCCAAAACATTGGGAAGCTTTGGATGCAGCTACGAAGACACAGATCAAGTCATCTTTATTGCAAACTGCTTTCACTGAACCAAAGAAGATTATCCGTCATTCAAATGCTCGTGTTATTGCAGCCATCGGTAGTCAAGAATTGGAAACTAATCAATGGCCTGATTTAATTCCAAGTCTGATCCAGGCGGCTGCCGGTGATGATGCCCAAACTAGAGAGATCTCGATCTTTATTCTATTGGCTTTATTAGAAGATTTTAACCCAGCCTTGACAGCCTATGTCGATGATTTATTGACTTTGTTCTCTCAAACTATCAACGATACCGCATCTTTAGAGACCAGATCTCTATCTGCGCAAGCTTTGAATCATGTATCTGCTTTGATTGAAGAACAAGAAACTATTGACCCAAATCAAGCCAACAAGTTTGCTTCCTTGATTCCATCAGTTGTCAATGTTCTTGATGCTGTCATTAAGGCGGATGACACCACTAATGCCAAACTAATCTTCAACTGTTTGAACGATTTCCTACTATTAGATTCTCAATTAACCGGTAATACTATTGTTGATTTAATAAAATTAGCTGTGCAAATCTCTATTAACCAACAAATCGATGAAGATGTTAGAGTTTTCGCTATCCAATTTATAATTTCCGGTCTATCTTACAGAAAATCTAAGATTGTTCAAGGTAAATTAGGCCCAGAGATCACTTTGACAGCTTTAAAGATTGCCGCTGAGGAAATCGATGTCGAAGATGAATTAAATAACGAGGATGAAACTGCTGAAAACGAAGAAAATACCCCTGCCTCAACTGCTATTAGATTACTGGCATTTGCTTCAGCAGAGCTACCACCTTCTCAGGTCGCCACTGTTATTGTTGAGCACTTACCTGCTATGTTACAATCTTCCAACCTATTTGAAAGGAGAGCTATTCTAATGGCCATCTCAGTTGCTGTTACTGGTTCCCCAGATTACATCCTATCCCAATTCGACAAGATTATTCCAGCTACTATCACTGGTCTGAAGGACACTGAACCAGTTGTTAAGCTTGCTGCATTAAAATGTGTTCATCAAATGACTGTTGAATTACAAGATGAAGTTGCTAAATTCCATGCTGATTACTTACCTTTGATTATTGACATTATTGACTCTGCTAAGTTTGTCGTCATTTACCATTATGCTACTGTTGCACTAGATGGTCTATTGGAATTCATTGCCTACGATGCTATTGCTGAATACTTGGAGCCTTTGATGAACAAGTTGTTCCATATGTTAGAGACTAACGACTCCTCCAAGTTGAAGTGTGCTGTTGTCTCTGCCATTGGTTCTGCTGCCTTTGCCTCTGGTGCTGCCTTCATTCCTTACTTTAAGACCAGCGTTCAATATTTGGAGCAATATATCCAGAACTGCTCTCAAATCGAGGGTATGAGCGAAGATGACATTGAACTAAGAGCTATGACTTTTGAAAATATTTCCACTATGGCTAGAGCTGTCAGATCTGACACTTTCGCTGGGGTCGCTGAACCATTAGTTAATGCCGCTTATGAAGCTATCAAGACTGAGTCTGCTAGATTAAGAGAGTCTGGTTACGCCTTCATTGCCAATTTGGCCAAGGTCTATGGTGAGAACTTTGCTCCATTCTTGGTTACTATTCTCCCAGAAATCTTCAAGACACTAGAACTAGATGAATACCAATTCAACTTTGATGGTGATGCTGATGAATTAGCCGCCTTCACCGAAGGTGCCTCCGAAGAAGACTTACAAAGTAAGTTTACTGTCAACACCGGTATCTCTTACGAAAAGGAAGTTGCAGCTGCTGCTCTATCTGAATTGGCTCTTGGTACCAAGCAACATTTCTTACCATACGTTGAGCAATCATTAAAGGTCCTAAACGAACAAGTTGAAGAATCTTATGGTTTGAGAGAAACCGCTTTGAACACCATTTGGAACATCGTCAAGGCTGTCTTGTTGGCCTCTAAATTTGTTGAAGAATCGTACCCCAAGGGTCTACCTGCTGCTTCCTATGTTGATGACAACGTCCTGATGGTCATTAAGAATGCTAGAGAAATCTGCATGAACAACCTTGCCGAGGAGTTTGAAACCACTATGGTCATTACTATTCTAGAAGATTTTGCAAACATGATCAAGAAGTTCGGTGCTATTATCATCATGGACAATGGTGACGCCTCCGCGCTTGAGACTCTGTGTGTTCAAGTGTTAAGTGTCTTGAAGGGTACCCACACATGTCAAACCATTGACTTGGAAGAAGATGTTCCAAAGGACGAAGACATGGATGCCTCTGAGACTGAAGCCACTTTGCAAGACGTTGCTCTAGAGGTTCTGGTCAGTTTATCATATGCTCTTGGTGGTGACTTCGCCAAGATTTTCGAAAACATGAAGTCCACTGTTCTAGGTTTATTCCAAGCCAAGTCTAAGAACAAGAGATCTTCCGCTGTCGGTGCTGCCTCTGAGTTGGCTCTAGGTATGAAGGAACAAAATCCATTCATCCACGAGATGCTAGAGGCTCTTGTCATCAGTTTAACTTCTGATAAGTCTCTAGAGGTTAGAGGTAATGCTGCCTACGGTGTTGGTTTACTATGTGAATATGCTCAGTTCGACCTATCTTCAGTATACGAACCAATTTTGAAGGCACTATATCAAATCTTGAACACTGCTGACCAAAAGGCCCTAGCCGCTGAGGACGACGAGGCAACAAGAGAGATCATTGACAGAGCCTTCTCTAACGTCAGTGGGTGTGTCGCTAGAATGACATTAAAGCACGAAAACTTGATTCCATTAGAACAAACGATTCCAGCATTATTGTCACATTTGCCATTCCAAACAGGTTTTGAAGAATACACTCCAGTCTTTGAGTTGATCATGAAACTATACCAAGAGACCAACGCTGTCATTGTCAAGGAGACCCCCAAGGTTGTCGAGATACTTGCTGGTGTCTTCACTAAGGAAAACGAACGGATCAAGTTAGAACAAGAATCCACTCTGGGTAGAGAGGAAAACATGGAAAGATTAAAACAATTCCAAACTGACGAAATGAAGGTAAGAGTCATTGAGCTATTGAAATATTTGAACACAACTTACGACGGTATTGTAGCTCAAAACCCGGTCTTGGCCCCAGTGATTGCTTGATCAAACCCCCACATTGTATCTTAAAAATTCTATAAATTTATGTATATTTCACGGTTTCTGTATATTTTATTAAACAGGTACGTACCCAAAAAATGATAAAATAATAATAATAAAATAATAAAGGTGCGTTCGACTCTCTGTTGTGTTTTTCAAGGCACAAAACATGCAATTAGTATTGTTCCCGTGCCTCCCACATGATCCTATTAGTAACAAGATCTGTTACATTCACAAATCGATGACTTTCCTAGTGATCAAGGGTCAGGGCAGAGAGCGCGAAGGGAGCGCCCCGTGTGCAGTTGATTACCTTATTTCCAAGGGGTCAACATATAGGACCGATGTGATCAATCTACAAAGAACGCGGCAATATCAAACATGCCGGTCCGTATACACTTCTACGTTCTACACCAGGGAAGAGAAGAAAATGATCTGAACAGGACAAGCCTAAAGTTTCCCGGGCCGACACGATCCCGCCACCCCCAGTATTTTCCGGATTTCAGCCTGGATTCCGCGAGAGGGCCTCCGCCTAATTGACGGGGGGCGGACCCCTACTTCGCCCCGCCGGCAAACAGCGAAAACAAAAGAGCGAAAAAATCATTCCGTGTTTTTTTTCTCCGAGTGATCATCACTTTTTTTGGTCTCTGCATATTTTGCATTCGGCGAAGATTGCGAAAATACACAGGGAAATTCACAGATGTCATAGGGATCGCCCGTCAGAGTTTCCCAGTTGTTTATTTGTTTATCTGTGCACTAATGAGCGCACCTGAAAACTGCTAAGGCTCTCTCGATTTTCTCTTGCGTTTTCCCTCTCGCTGATTTACTATACCTAAACATTTTCGCCCTTTGTGACCCCCCGTCTTAGCCTTAGTTTCCTCCCAATTTTTCTCCATCGAGCTAATTCTCTCGTTACTAAGGTATTATTATTCCACAAGATTTCTCACAGTTGTAGGGAATTTTATTGTCTGGGAAGTGCATTATTGACGGTCTGCGGGAAACCTACGTGATTTTGTTAACGACGTTCAGTGTCTTTCTATCCTCGACCTCACTTTTAAATATTTTCCTGTTAAAGTGTTTTTCTCCCTTACGACTTATTTTACACATCTGCTACACTTTTCTCGAAGAGCACTTCAGCTAGATTAAAGGGAAAGAGTAACAGTCTCAATACATTTATAGATACAAAGGGTGTGCAAGAGAAACAGGTTGACCGTCCCAGTGCTTGTATCTCTCTGTTTATAATTCGGTTATGTCCACAGAACAGTATGGTAATTCTATAGCAGGGCAAGAGACGTATCCCAACAGTATTGACCCTAGTATGAACGCGCATACAATATCACAAAATCAACAAATACCGCAACAGCCACTACCGCAGCAGCCACCGCAGCAGCAAGTTCCAATGTATATGAGACAGCAGTATTCTCAGCCTCAGTATGTCTACAATCATACAGGCAGCCCGCCAACACAGGAGCAGTTACAATATCAACAATTTTCACAGCAACAGCAACAGCTACGGCAACAGCAGGAACACATGCAGCGGTTGCAGCAACAGCAACAGGAACAACAGCAGCAGCAGCAGCAGCAGCAGCAACAACTTCAGCATCAACAGCAGCAACAACAAGTACCGCAACAGCTGTCACAACAACAACAGCAGCAGCAACAACATCAACATCAGCAGCAGCAACGACAAGTACCGCAACAACTGCCGCAACAACAATCAAATTATAATAGCCCCAGGGATACCAATAATAATATTCCTCAAGACGATTCGCCAAACACTAGAGCTACCTTAAACAATTATATTTATGATTTTATGAAGAAGTCCTCGCTGAATAGATCAGCAACTGCATTCTCCCAGGAGGCGAATATACGAGACCTCAGCAACCCGGCTGTCTTCTCCTTTTCGGATACACCAAATGGATTCCTAGCAGAGTGGTGGGAGATCTTTTGGGATCTGTTTAATACCACGACTCGCAGGGGTGGGTCCGATATGGTCAATAAATACTACCAGACTGTGGCCAGTGAGAGGCGACAGGAGAATATATATAGAGGATGGATGCTTTATTCTGCAAAATTACAAGATTTGGCGCAGCAAAGAGGTGAGTACGGTAATCACAGATTCGATCCCCTGACCATCGCGAAAATATTGAATAACAACGCACATTTAGCTCAGGAAGAAACCATTCCATCTAGTAATATGGCGTTTGGAAATCCTGGTGGTAATAATAATAATAATGACAACGTTAAAAGAGGTACAAGAAAGTATGCACCAAGGAATCCATCCAGTTTGAATATTCAGACTAATTCATTTAGTGGGAATGAGACAGTGGAACAACAACAGCAGATACAGCAACAGCAGCAACAGCAACAACAGATGCAACAGCAACAAATACAGCGGCAACAACAGCAAACACAGATCCAAATACAGCAACAGCAACAGATGCAACAACAAATGCAGCAGCAACAACAGCATGAGCAACAAATGCGATTGATGCAAATGCATTTACAAGAAATCCAACAGCAGCAACAGCAGCCCCTGAGAGACAAAGAGCAATTGGGAATTCAGGCGCAGATAGCGTCGCCGAGTAATATCAATAATAACATTCAGATGGGAAATATACCGTCGAATCCACAAGTTCCATTCCAAGTACCTCCGAGCAATTATCCGGTTTCTGGCTGGCCAGTTCCAAATAATCAAGATCGGAGAACTAAGGGTGCCAATAAACAAAAAGGGAAGAGTGAAGCGTATAGTGCATATGACACCTCATTTAAGACATTTTCTGCAAAACAGCAATCAACGGATAGCAACGCTTCAAAGCTAAATCAAGGTCAATATGTAGAACAGTCACCAACCATGAAACCTCCCAAGACGAATAAAAAGAAGACGAAGAAACACGCCCTTCCAAACGAATCAAAAAGGAAAAAATCATCAAAAGTCGCTAAGGGATCTCTGAATAATAATATATCGGTGGACAGCAGTGAAGACATTAATAGTACAACAGCAGGTAGCCCATATACGTATGATCAAGTTAAGCATGCAACGAAACAAGAGCCAAATGTGGTTCCTGCCTCTAAGGGAACAAAATTAACTTTTGTTAAGAGGGATCCAGATACAGAGAAGACAGGCTATATTTTGATGAGTGACAACATGTCCCCAAGTACAATACAGACACCAGATAAAGAGATAAAGGGGGGTGATATGGGGTTTGATCAGACTGTAACACCACAACAGATAGCGACAGATCAACGTCAACCTAATGCCGAAAGTATTGATAATGGGAGATATTATAGAATGAGAGGGGCGCCATTACCGACAGTGCTAGAGGGCTCTACAGATGATTTTCAGAGTTCACAAGATAAAGTCATCAAGAAGAAACCAATTAAAACTCCAACGGGTGGGAAATCGCAAGCTGGATCTCCCTTCGGGATCATTGACGTGAAAAAGAAAAATAGCACAAAGGAAAGTATTGACGCTCAGAGTTTGAATAGGACAAGGTCGTATGGAAGTATGTCAAAACTCAAGTTTGCCAATAATAGCAATAACAGCAAGGATTCTTTAACGCCTGTGAAAACGAATGATGAAGAGACTCCATCTAAGAATATTAATAACTCAGAGGTAAATGCGGCAATTCCACCAGCAGCGTCACAGGAAAAGTCGTTAGATACTGGCGAATTGGATCAACTTGGAGATCCTATGGAATCAGACTTTTTGCCTTCTCAGTTCAGTGATGATGACTTTCCAAAATTTGATCTTGGAGGCACTAGCACTGCACCGGTGAGCCAAGAGAATGTTGATCCGATTCTGCAAAGTGGGGGTACTATGGACTCGTATGAAACACTGGGAGGCGAAATTCAAGACGAAGATAATAAGGCCTCGCACGGCACTAACCTATTGGACACAAATGACGAAGAGTTTAATTTCATGGATTGGCATTAGATCCGAATTTACAGTTGCATCAGTAGTTGACCATGAGGAAAATATGTATGCGCATATACATACATAACATAACTTTGACTTACTTGTAAGTTTTTTAAAAACTTGCAAACACTATTTATTTGTATAAAATGGGACACCGCAAAGTACAATCAATTTTCTAAGTTATAGATCAAAACTTTGATCTAATAAATTAGGAAAAAAAAAAATGGAAACTTGTCAGACTGCCATTTCTACCCACCCATATTCATCCCTTCTAGAAGAAGTACATGAAAAGGGCAAAGATCATCGCGCCAATTAATTTATAGAGAAGTAAAGAAACCCTGAAGGATTTAATTACTCTCAGCTTGCAACCGGCAAAATCAAATTTAAAATAATTTAAAATTAGATGACCGAACCGCTAAGGATTACGGACCAAACTAGATTTTTAAATAGTAAATTTGTTTCTCACTCTAGGATAGAAAGGTTTTTCGGCTCATCAACCAAGTTGGATTCAGTGGCTCTTTTGAAGAGTCAAAGAGTGACGATTCCTATAGAAATGATCCTACTGTAGAATGTGTTAGTTAAATTTCTGACTTTGTTTGGAAATAGTGAAATAATCCTCAACAGAAAAAGGGGTGAAAACACCAATAATCTCTGTTAAAAACTGGGAAAAGTTATTAGTATAAAACATACTGAAGTACGTCGACAACTTTTTTGTAAAGGGAACAAAAGTAAAAACTAAGATGAAAGAAGTTAAACTAATCTCAAAAATTCAGAAACCATTGTCCTTATATACATTTTCAAAACTCAGGCGGGTAACGCCCAAAAATATTTTCAAAAATTACCGAGGGGAAAAATAACCCTACTCAAGCCGCTCTGTGGTGGGAATCTTTTAACAGTGGGATGTACGGGGGTTAGGCGCCATATTTTTGTTTAGGTCTTTGTCAAATTTCAAGATTAGAATAGAGATGATGAAGTGAACTAGCACAATTGGATGGATAAAGAGAGCACTTTGCTAACTTCCCCAGCTATCTAGAGCGGCTAATTGGCTTTAACCGATACCACTAATAGGAAAGTACTGCCAGGTGCTATTCTCATAGTTTCCCCACTTATTTTTCTTAGAAGCCATGTCCTATTTCAACCAAGGTGCCCGTACTGGTGCTACTACCACCACAATGGCTACTGAAAAGGATTTCTCACAGGATATAGTCATCCAGAACCCAGCAGATGATTCCATTTCTGATATTGCATTTTCTCCACAACAAGATTTTCTCTTTGCTGCTTCGTCGTGGGATGGGAAAGTTAGAATATGGGATGTTCAAAACGGTACAGCTCAAGGACGCTCGCAATATGAACATGCAGGGCCCGTGCTGACGACAAGGTGGAGTAATGATGGGAGCAAAATCGCATCTGGTGCGTGCGATAATACTGTCAAGATATACGATGTCACAAGTGGTCAATCGCAACAATTGGGCATGCATGACGCCCCTGTTAAAGTGCTAAGATTCGTAAACTGTGGTCCCACAAACACCGAATGTTTAGTCACAGGTTCGTGGGATAAAACTATAAAATATTGGGATCTAAGGCAACCGCAACCGATTTCTACTGTAATGATGCCAGAGCGAGTATACACGATGGACAGTAAGCAACAGTTACTCGTTGTTGGTACTGCTGAAAGACACATTGCTATTATTAACCTGAGCAATCCGGGAGTCATATTCAAAGCGACACAGTCACCGTTAAACTGGCAGACTAGAGTGGTTGCTTGTTACAATGAAGGTGATGGTTATGCAATTGGATCGATCGAGGGAAGATGTGCTATCCGATACGTGGATGAAGCTGCGCAGAAGAAGAACGGGTTTTCCTTTAAATGTCATCGTCAAACAAGCAGTAACAGAGCAGCTGGAGCTCCATCACAGTCCCTGGTATATCCTGTTAATAGTATAGCATTCCACCCAATATATGGTACTTTTGCCACTGCAGGGGGTGACGGATCATTCCACTTTTGGGATAAAAATCATAGACATAGGCTTAGAGGATTCCCCTCGATGCAGGCATCCATCCCCGTGGTGAATTTCAATAGGAATGGTTCGTTGTTTGCATATGCGTTGAGTTATGACTGGCATCAAGGCTACATGAGTAATAGGCCAGATTACCCTAATGTAATTAGACTGCATCCGACATCAGATGGTGAAGTGAAGGAGAAGATAAAGAGGTAAAGAATGCTCAATTAATTGAGATGTTTTCTTCCCTAAAAGTTTTTAAATTCTTATATATCTCCCATTTGGTGTCAGTGGATTTTTATAAAAGCGGAAATGATCCAAAAACTGATATAACGTATAATGAAAAGATTTAGTGAGCATTTTAAAGGTGAGAAATTTGTCCATGTGTACCGCATCCGCTCACCATACGACCCCCATCCACAAACACAGACAGATAATCTCCAGAAACAAATGCACACGTCAATTATACCTTTAGTTTTTTATCACCTTCGAAGAAATCAAAAAGACATTGACTTCACTCATTTTATATGTGATTAATAGCATTGAAGTATCCCTCTACACCTTTGATGGTATCGAAACCAAAATACACAGGGGAAACAATACCTCTCATGTAATACTCTTTTTTCAAACAGTGTACGATATCAGTTAAATCCAAATGAGTATGCAATATATCGATACAACTGCAATGAAGTCAGCCTTTTGAACCATATTTTTACAATATGAGTAGGTTCTATAATCTAGCTTGGAATTGAGTTGCCACCTCTTGTAATAAGTTGAGTCTTTTCAATCGACCAGTAAGATATATTACTAGCTTAGTCCATAATAATATGTAATGGAAAGAGAAATATTATCTTTTCTCGTATTCTTTTAGTATGTTAAAAAATATACCTTATTCATAATTGAATTTGAGCGATTGACAGATTTGTTATATGAGGAGGCTTTATATTATATTAGCAGTAAGCTGTTGTCTCTTTAACTGATAACGACAAAAGAAATACAGCATGAATTTTTGTTCTCGAGTTTTAAGATCTCATGGAAGTGCATCTCTATTTTTCGGTACCCACTCTTTGTAAGAAAGTGAAACCATTGTCTTATTACTTATAAATGGTTCAAATTTATTGTAGGACCGATTTTAAATTTTTACATGTATAGTTCTCTTTCAAATCCTTGTAAGAATTAAAAAAAAAATGGTAAATGTCTTATTATTTAGGTTTCAAATTTATCCTGTGGAGTCCAAGAACACTCAGAAAAATAAACAAAAATTTGTAATTCCACAAAAGTATGGTCACTCCACAATATCAGTTCCCAAAGTTGTCAATAGAACAACCCCCCATATATCAAATCATCAAAAATATGAGATAGAAGGACTTAATATATCTTATTTTTTTCATTTCCAACTTCACATAATAAGGTTTTTCTACGTTATGCCATTAAGTATTTATAGAGGAAACAACAAGCACTTTGATGCTACATTATTTATTATTCCGATTGCTCCCCCAAACCAAAAGTTTAAAGTTGTAACAGAGTTTAAAGGAATTTTTTGTATTCGTTGATATTGGCAAATACATGAACAAGAAAGGAAACAAACTTCATATTAACAGTAATGATTTAGTTCCAACTACAAAGATGACTCAAATGATAATTGATGTTTACTTATTATCCAAAAGTAAGGGTAGGTTTTAACAATCCCAAAATATTCCTTCTAATTATTTTTGCAATAACCGTAAGTTTATTCTTTTCTTTGCATCAGTTTTGACAGGGGGTATTATTGAAGCATCTGCCTTTTTTTAGATAAGATATTAAAACTAAAGGTATTAGCTAAATTCGTGTAAACATTTATATTAATAAGGCCCCTCTATTTTGAAATATGAGAGCTTTTTGGCTAATTGGGAGCGCTTTGTCCTTTTCATCTCCTCATTCTCGTTCGCAATGGAATCTTTTGTGGAGGGAGATGAGCTGTCATTCAAAACCTTCTCCACGTTAATAGAAATTTTATCGAACACGTCACTCTTATATCTTAGGGCCAAAAGACTTTTTGGTATTTTTTTGCTCATTTCTCTTTTCGAAGAATCTTCCACGATACTTTCCATACCGACGGAAGTCTCTGACAGTTCTTTTGGTTTCATATTTTGCATTTTTTGGAGACGGATTGGTTTGGGCAAAACTATTTGAATAATATCCAACGTTTGCCCCCCAGTTGATAGGGGTTCAGAAAGACAATTGCTCTGTGGCCATTTCGAATCTATCTGTTTATAGACTTTTCGATAGTAGCAGTCATTTCGGAGATTAATTATCCCAGTAGCTGTCATCTCCAACTCAAATAAAAACCAAAGTCTAGAATATTCGACTGTTACGACATTTGCTGAGCTGCACAAAAAATGTGAACATATACTTTTAGATACTTCCCACGAGCTAATATCTCTTTGTAAACACTTCAAATTATCTTTTGTCAATGGTTTAGATTCTCTGTTAGTGTTATAGTCTTGTCCTCCTTTCGACTGACCTTCAATCCTTTCAGGTTTTCGCGAACTCTCTTTCTCTTCAATTTCTTCGGCGGCTAAATATTTATTTTCTCTACTATATTTGCTCTTGAGATGATGTGCCTCCGGAAATTCCTCCTCTGCTTTTAAAGCCTGTCTCCTATTAGATATTTCGTTTGTAAGGGAGTTTTTAATCAGTAGACTTCGGTCCTTCCGTTGTTTGAAAGATAGGTCTTTTTTAGACTTCTCAACTCTTTCACCTTTGAAAGGATTAGAGTTAATATTTTTTGAACGCAAGGGATGTTTTGTCTTATTATATTTCTCCTGGGTATCCATTAAAGCTTTTAGATAGTCAATAATGTGGTGTTTTCAACGGTTGCTATTTATCAGGGACTTGAAATATTATGTGAGCTTGAAGGTAAATCTGACACAAAAAAGTTCGAAAATCAGCATCACAAAAAACGACTATATAAATTCTTGACATATCTTTTTGATAACTAACTCTCATAGACGAAGCAACATATATACTATCGTGTTCCATATGACTTCGTATATACATATATCTCAGATATAATGAATAGGAAAGGAGTACTCTCAAAATACACCCACAGATGCAAAAAGTATAAACTACCATGTTCTGGAACAGAAAGCACAAGCACATACATGTGAATGATCTCGGCATCGTATCATTTTCTAATTAGGTCATACCCAGCATAGTGGAAACATTATTTCGAAGATATTGACTCAAATGGCCCATTATAATATCATATGGGTCAAATAATTACGTTAATATTCCATGTAAATGGAAAACTACCGCAAATGATGTAATCCAGGCAACGCAGAATCATCACCCTCAGCATGTCTCTCCCGCAAAAAAGAAGCCATGTTAGATATTCCTTCGTAATTGTTTTTTTCATTTCATTACGCAATAACTGAAACTTAGCTAAACGATAACTCAGATAAAAGTTCCTCAAGTTCCTTTTCATAAATTTCTTTATTTTCAATGAATTGTATCAATTCTTCATCTTCTAACTCTTTTAGTTGTTCCGCTTCTACACTTTCCATCAGATCATCTGGGATAGCGTTGTCAGTTGCTAACATTTCCAATTCCTGCAATTCTCTCAAACGTTCATTTTTCATCACGAACTTCTCCATATTTTGAAATCCTCCTCTCTTTTCAGCCATTCTGGCGTGTCGCCGTTCAACCCTTAAGTCATTAGCCTTCTTCTCTTTCATTTTTTTGCTATTTGGCGTTCGTTGAGATGTCTTTATAGGAGAGGACGGCAACGTATTATAACTTCGATCGTATCTGCTAGATTTCGTAGATCTATTCAGGATTATGTCATCAACTACACCAGAACAACTTGTTGTATTTCCTATAGCTGTCTGTTCATCACTGTCCGATACAGCTCTCCTCATAGGTGTACCTATTACGTCTGATCCCCAGAGAGGCTCTTCTGGTGGGTCTGATGCCAAATCAATTGCCATAGTTGTATCTAGAAAGTCATCGCCTTCATCCTTATGCTCCATGACTGATATTTAAATATTACAAGGCTATTCTCAACTTGTTTCACCAACTTAAAAAGCAATCTAGTATTTCCAACATTGAATCGTTATCGATTGATTTAAATTAAAATCTTGAAAAAAAAAGGACTAACACACTTTTCGTGTCCAAGTTAACAAAATGATACTAATAGTCCAATGATGAAACAAATGATTTTAAACACGAATGATCGTAATATATCGATTTGAATATAACGAAATGAAATTAAGTATTGAAGATATTTTATTTTTTATCTTGCTGTAGAATACCTTATATAGGAATAAAAATAAAGGTTATAGAATATATATAAAAACCCATAAAGGCCATTGGATTTTTTTCCTTCCTTAGTCAACCTCTTCAACAGTTGGACCAGAATCACCACCAGCACCTGGAGCACCACCAGCACCTGGCATACCACCAGCACCAGGCATACCACCAGCACCAGGCATACCACCGGCACCAGGCATACCACCGGCACCGCCAGCAGCACCATAGAACTTGGTCATGATTGGATTAGCAACACCCTCTAATTCCTTTTGCCTATCCTTATACTCATCGGTAGAAGCAGCTTGTGATGCATCCAACCAATCTATTGTCTCTTGAGCGGCTGTTTCCAATTTCTTGGCATCTTCTTCTCCCACCTTTTCTTTGAAATTGTTTTCACCAATTGTGTTCTTCAAGGTGAAGGCATATGATTCTAGTTGATTCTTTGCCTGGACACGTTCTGCTTCCTTTTCATCTTCCTCCTTGAACTTTTCAGCATCAGAGACCATTCTTTCGATATCGTCCTTGGATAATCTACCTTTATCATTGGTGATAGTAATCTTATTAGATTTACCAGTACCCTTTTCAAGAGCAGACACATTCAAGATACCATTGGCATCAATATCAAAAGTAACTTCGACTTGTGGGACACCTCTTGGGGCAGGTGGAATACCGGATAACTCGAACTTACCCAATAGATTATTATCTCTTGTTCTTGTTCTTTCACCTTCAAAGACTTGGATCAAAACACCAGGTTGGTTATCGGCATAAGTAGAGAAAACTTCCGACTTCTTGGTTGGAATCGTAGAGTTTCTTGGAATTAACTTTGTCATGATACCACCAGCAGTCTCAATACCTAATGATAATGGTGCAACATCTAACAACAGAAGATCTTGAGTCTTTGTTGAGGTATCACCAGTTAAAATTGCCGCTTGGACAGCAGCACCATAAGCAACAGCTTCATCTGGGTTAATGGATCTGTTTGGTTCCTTCCCATTGAAAAAGTCAGAGACCAATTTTTGAACCTTTGGAATTCTTGTAGAACCACCAACCAACACGATTTCATTAATTTGGGACTTATCCAATTTGGAGTCTGTCAACACTTTTTCGACCGGGTCAATAGTCGATCTGAATAAATCAGCACAAAGTTCTTCAAATCTAGCCCTTGTTAAGGAAGTATAGAAATCGATACCCTCATACAAGGAGTCGATTTCAATAGATGTTTGAGCGGAAGAAGATAAGGCTCTCTTTGCTCTTTCTGCTGCCGTTCTCAATCTTCTCAACGATCTTTGATTGGAGGTGATATCCTTCTTGTTCTTTCTCTTAAACTCCTCAGCCAAGTGGTTGACTAATCTATTATCGAAATCTTCACCACCTAAATGGGTATCACCAGCAGTGGCCTTGACTTCGAAGATACCCTCATCAATAGACAATAGAGAAACATCGAAGGTACCACCACCCAAATCGAAGATCAAAACATTGTGCTCACCCATACCCTTCTTATCCAAACCGTAAGCAATAGCAGCGGCAGTTGGCTCGTTGATGATACGTAGAACGTTCAAACCAGCAATAGTACCGGCATCCTTGGTGGCCTGTCTTTGGGAATCGTTGAAGTACGCAGGCACAGTCACAACTGCATCCTTAACTTCAGTGCCTAGGTAGTTCTCAGCAGTTTCCTTCATCTTAGTCAAAACCATCGAAGAGATTTCTTCTGGAGTAAATACTTTGGTTTCACCTTTGAATTCAACCTGAACGGCTGGCTTCCCTTCCTTGGGAACAACCTTGAAAGGATAGTGCTTGGCATCATTAACAACCTCAGGGTCGTCAAATTTCCTACCAATCAATCTCTTAGCATCAAATACAGTGTTATGGGGATTAATAGCAGCTTGGTTCTTTGCAGCGTCACCAATTAACCTCTCGGTGTCAGTAAAGGCAACGTAAGAGGGTGTAGTTCTGTTACCTTGATCGTTTGCAATAATTTCAACGCGATCATTCGTAAAGTGGGCAACACACGAATAAGTTGTACCTAGATCGATACCGACAGCCATTGTACTCTCCTGTTAGCTTTAGTTAGGAATTAAGATTCAAACTGCTGAATGGAGGACTCAACCTTTGTTGTCCCTTTCCAGAATACCTGTTAAAGGAACAGACAAATCGAAACAAAACTAACTTCCGAACAAGAATTTTAGACCGCTATATATACCAATGTACAAAGGTATATTCAATCCCACAGATATATGGTGTATTCTTATCCCCTAATAATTTACCTAGATTTTTCCAGAAAGTTCTCATTGAAGCGCTATTTTCTTCTTTCCCCTAGAATTTTCCAGAAAAAAACCATAGTAATATACAGATGTGTTGTCAAGATACTGCTATCAAGTAGCAATTGCCCCTCTAAAGAGGCATACTACTCCTACGTTTCCTATTCAACAAGGGGACAACAACCCCCCAATACTGTCTAACACGTCCCACTTAGTACACACTATACCATGACAGGGAGATCTTGGAGAAGATGTCATTTTTGAGGGAGAACTACGGGCCGCATTTTTTTTTCTCACCCTGGAATGTCCGAATTTGTACAATTAATTACACATTAGAGCTGTTTTAGGTAAAAGGAGGGGGGGAATAACGTGGTTGTCTTCAATTCGATCTGCTACCCCCGTTTAGATCTAGAGACCTCCCTTTCCGACGTGATCAATTAATTATGTTCATATGCAATTACCCCATGATATTTTTGGTTTGTCAACTGTCTTTACCGTTTTCTGTGGTATCTCCTGTGACATAATTACTGGGAATGGCAGGGAGGTGATATACGAGTGAAATATCCAAAAAGGGTAATACTACTAGATCATCTATTGAATTATTCAATTTGAATATATGGATATATGAGACTTTTTCGCTTATTCGAATGGCACTGATTGTCTGTAGCAGAGTTTGTCCCTTAACAAATAAAAACCGCAATCTTCAATTGGGAATGATTAGGAGGTGTTTGCTTTCCAAAAGATTCTAAGGCGTTACATATATTCTTGTCAAAAACATCACTCTAAAGCTTTTATCGTTTGTATTCCACTGATGCGACGATCTTCGGTTGATACTCATCATCATCGCTTGAATCAATATTAGGCATATATTCACTATTTTCACCCGAAAACTCAGATGTATTCTGATCATTTATTGAGTTGTTTTCATATGGCTCCGAAATAGCCTCATCCATATCTTCCAATAAGCTTGGAATCCTTTGTTTGATAATGCTTTGTACTTTAGGGAAATTATTATGCTGAGGACTATCTGATAAACATCGTCTCCACATATCAACATTCAACAAAGTATCGATGTATTCTTCAGGTAACATTTCAATCTGACACGATATGATATCATCCACAATACCGATCGTCATATCTTCAACGTTCGATGATACAAATATTAGTTCTACTAAGGAATGCCACTGCAAACTAGACCCGTAATTGCCGAATATTATGGTATTTAAAAAGGAAAATTGTAATTCGCTGAAATATAATCTTATGGACCCATTATATCGTTTTTTAATAATTATTTCTTTGAAATAATATGTTTTATCAGAAAAATCTTCCATCTCATGTCCTTTTCGGATGGCGTCTTTCGACTTGAAATTTATTTCAGTATAATTAAAACAATTTATTTCTTCTGAACCCGGGTCTCTTCCACCTGGTTGTACAGTTTTTTCTAATAACTGATGTTCTTCCTTTGTTGCCATGGAAGAATCCACGTAAACAAATGTATCATCGTTATCATCGTTATCACTATTAACAATCTTCTTAAGTTCAGCCCATCTCATATAGCTACTTGACCTATTCCATTTGTCTCCCTCATCAATCTTTGGATATTCTACCACGGTTTTCCTTGGAATAAAACTGTTCATTATAGACTCATATTTGATCGTTTCTAATTCACTCTGCATATGAAATAACTCCGTTTGTTCGTTATATTGGAAATAAAAGTTGCCTGAACTAAACCAATACCCATAGCGAAGACTGTCCTCACTGTTATCATCAGTATAGTTTTGGAAATGAATCACATGAATACCTTCTGGAATATCAATAACCCCGTTAAAGGGTTGATCTTTCTTGAGTCTAAAGGAATAATGATCTAAACCGATGATAACATCTCTCGGTATATGTGTAAATATTATATTACTCATACCGATACAAACTTTATCGATGACTTATTACGTATTACTTTACGCTATTTTTCCTGCAATAAAACCCTAATACTTTTTCAATACGTTTCTCCACTGCCCGTTTTTTGAATATTTTTCGTGAAGGTAAATGAAAAGCAAAGGAAAAAAAAACAAGTATTTAAGCAATTGGTTTTCTGTATTCAATAGTTTCTGTTCCTATTTCCTTCATTAGTTCCTTACTCCAATACAAAAGCTACAAACTCTAATAAAACATACTGAAGTACTTAGGAACCACACTAATGTATATGAGCACATATACCTTGGAATGATGACTGATGCTTCGGTAACATACTATATTTTAATGATGAAAAAAACTTTTTACACAGACCTGTACTAACCTCTATTTGAGGGATGCAGAGAAACATTGCTTTTTTTACTGAATCATATAATATCTTGATATTTTAGTCTATAACCACTTAACCCACTTTCAGAACACTTGCTGTTAATGTCTTGCTAGTTGCTTACGCCAATGATGTCTTGTTAATATTTTCTGAAATAACGATTCAGAAAATTCATTTATCGCCCCAGTCCCTTATTGTTTCATTCAGTACTCTATGTTGGCGGAAGAGATTTTAAGATGTTAATACAATGCTGACTTAAATGGATATATGTTTATTTGATTTTATGGTCGAAAAACTAAATAAAGTATAAATGGTACATGATAAATTAAAAATTCCTTTTATAATTAGAGGATCATTTATTTCTTAGCAGTCATTCTTCTTAGGTAGAAGGCTAATTCCTCACCTTCTAAGATGTAACCATCACATCTACCAGATTGACCTGGTCTAGAAGAAATAGCAGCGTACAATCTACCGGCAGCGAATTGAGATGAAACAGCTTGTTCGATCTTGGCAGAGGCAGCTCTGGAAGCCCACTTCTTTTCAGCGTTCTTGGAAGCTGGAGTGGCCTCTTCCTCAGTGGTAGCTTTCTTCTTACCTAAGGTTTGACCGTAGTGACCTTCGTACCATTGTCTGAATGGGGTAGCATCGATTTGAACGATAGCGGCCTTGGTTAGAGTGTTAGTTCTGACCAATTCATTGTTAGATGGATGGTAAGCGACACCGACAATTCTAGTCTTCTTGGCAACACCTTCGGAGGCCCAAGAGAAGTTACCGGTTTCAATTCTTAAAGCTCTGAACTTCTTGTTACCACCTCTGGTTCTGACAGTGTGAATTCTCTTACCACCGATCTTGGTGTTAGCTGGTTGTCTACCTAATTCAAACTTTCTCTTCTTTCTGAATTGAGCACGCTTAGCACCGGTAGCGGATCTTTTGTGACGAGAATCACGAGAAATACCCATTTTGTAACTGTAATTAAAGGATGATTGATTGTTAGTATTTAGAATCTAATAATTAATTATTGTGACTACTCTTGAAGAAAGCACTTTTAATACGCTGGTTGCTGGTTAAAAATTCAATTATATGATATTGATGATGTCAATTTTGTAATGGTTTTCTTGACGCCCAACAGGTTTTACAGATCGATTCTATTATCAAAATCGTAGAGATAACATAATAAATTCCAGAACACCACTAAAAAAAGGTCCGTATTTGTATTCCGAGTAGCTTAAAATCGTAGGGTCTCCATTATCCATTTAGCACATACGTTTTACTGTGATTTGATTGCGGTTTTCTAAGTAAAAGGTATTCCTTAACACAACAATGTCACCTTGCTATATTCAATATTAACAAAAGGAAAACGGGCGCTCCCCATCACGCGTACTGCGACAATCGGTGCAGGATTCTCAGTTTGGGCAGGCCTCCTCCTTACTTTCCGGCCTACACCCAGAGGAGTCGAGCCTGCTTTTTTGGCAGGAAGTTTTTCAAAAACAAGATAACTTCCATAAGAGGAAATTTAATCAAAACAAAGTTGGAGGTTAAAATCCAATTAGGGTGTATGGGTTGGATATGCAGTCGTTTTTTTGAGGTGAAATGCAGGTGTTCTTTTTGACGTATGGAATTTTATCATCTTTCAAGTGACGCTCTGTTGACAGATCCCTTGCATACGGACTATTCATCTGAAGTGTGTTATAGTTTTCTCGTCAATTAGTAAGATAGTGTCATATATCATGGATTGAAAGGCTTTCTGCTTCAGCTGAGCGGCATCCAACACGTTGATTATTATAACCAGCCATTGTTGCATGAAACGAATAGTTATTATCATATAGCATGTCACTATTAAGATCTATCTATAGAAACCATCAATGCTGTTTTTGTTACTATTTATAGTTCGATCTCGCTTAAAAGCATATAGATTCAGTGCCCTCTCTTACCTCTTGCTACCTCTTGCTACTCTGTCGCATCTTCAAAAACTAGTTATCCAAGGTTTCGTCTATATCTTAGAAACAAAAAACTTACTACTTCCAGAGGATAGTAGATCTTGCATTGTGGTCGTATCAAGATCTTTGATACACTTGTTGACCTATCACCGTTTAATAGGGGTTTAGCAAAATATGCAAAAAATTAACGCATTTTCACTAATATTCAAATATGAATATCAATACATACAAAGCAACATTCTCATGGATCTGTGTATATACTATTATTAGGTTGCTAACCTAGTGCACTTAATTTAAGCTATTGGAGGCGCAAATATGTCCAATAAGATACTTGCGAATAGAGATCCAGTTCTGGAGAATTTAATAGCAGAACATGACGTTTCAGCCCCTAAGGAAATTCCGTCAGATAATGTTACCATGCAGAGAGTGGCAAGGCCGTTGAGACATGTAAAAAATGTTCCTACTAAAGCCCTAGTGTTTCACTCGGGGAAGGGTCCAATCACCTTCTCATATGCAAATAAAATAAAGATTCCAATCTCAAAGAACAAGCTGATTGTTGAGGTACATTATGTTGGACTAAATCCAGTGGATATGAAGATAAAGAATGGTTATACTAAACCAATTTATGGAGAGGCCGGACTTGGTAGAGAATATAGTGGTGTCATAACACATGTGGGGGTAAATTTACAAGATAAATGGAATGAAGGGGATGAGGTATATGGTATATTTTTCCATCCTCATTTAGCAATTGGATGTTTGCAGACCTCGATCTTGGTTGACCCAAGTCTCGATCCAATCCTTCCAAGATCACCGAATATCGACCCGGAAGTAGCTGCTGGTGCGCTATTTTGTCTAGGTGCAGCGTTTAACATACTTGACAGGCTGGAAAAAAAGGGCTTCTTAAACAAAAAGTCCAATATTCTACTCAATGGTGGTACAAGTTCTGTGGCTATGTTCGTCATCCAGCTATTGAAGCGCCACTATGAAATACAAAAAGAATTGGTTGTCGTTACTACAGGATCAAGCGCAGATGCTCTTAGGAAATTCTTCCCTGATTTAGTTGATGAAATTTTATTCGTAGATTATCTGCGTTGCAGAGGTAAAGCAAGTCGGCCTTTGAGAACGATGATCGGAGAGCGAAGAGCGGTCATCATGGAGGAGGGAACTGATAATGAAATAGAGGTCGAATATGCTAATGGGAAATTTAATATCGTATTGGATTTCATTGGTGGTTTTGACATTTTAAGCCACTCCCAATCGCTAATACATGCACGTGGGGCTTATCTTACAACCGTCGGGGACTACGTTGCGGATTATAAACATGATGCGTTCAATCAATGGGACAATCCTCGTGCTAATGCTAGGAAAATGTTTGGCTCGATGTTATACTCATACGACTATACTCATTTCTATTTCGATCCAAATGCGAAGACAGCCTCTAAAAATGATTGGGTTCATGTGTGCGGAGATTTATTGGAACGTGGTGTTGTAAAGTGTATTGTAGACAAGGTTTACAACTGGAAGGATATAGCAGAAGCTTTTTCATACATGGCAACTCAAAGGGCGCACGGGAAGTTAATACTAGAGGTAGACACGTTTTAGTTCCTCCTTTTCAGTAATCTGTTGTTTCTTCATAAATATATTTACAACTCTCTGCTTGATATGGCCTTTATAATGAACCTTTAATAGAACCTTATTCAATCTACACCATTTCTCTATGAACTCGGATTGGAGGGAATTTTTTTAAATAATTTTTCTTTTTTTTTCATTCGACCTGAATCTCATTCTGCTATTGAAATTATGAGCTCATCGCTTCGACGAATATCTGCAGTTAGTCTTAGTCGGCGACCTACCTTTTGTACCATTTTATGGAGAACAAAGAGCTGTCCGAAAAGTTTACGGATCTATCTTTGATGAATAGTGGAGATAACGAAGAAATGGCCTCAAACAGTATCAAATTATTAGCGGGTAATTCCCATCCTGAATTGGCAGAGCTGATATCCAAGAGGCTAGGAATCCCATTATCCAAGGTCGGTGTTTATCAATATTCTAACAAGGAAACATCCGTCACTATCGGGGAGAGTATTCGTGATGAAGATGTCTATATTATCCAAACAGGTATTGGACAGGAAGAAATAAATGACTTCTTGATGGAACTACTAATTCTAATCCATGCCTGTAAGACTGCCTCCGCGAGGAGAATTACAGCTGTCATTCCAAACTTTCCATATGCCAGACAGGACAGAAAGGACAAATCTCGTGCTCCCATCACAGCTAAATTAGTTGCTAACCTGCTGCAGACAGCTGGCTGTGACAATGTTATTACAATGGACCTACACGCCTCTCAAATCCAGGGTTTCTTCCACATACCAGTAGACAATCTATATGCTGAACCTAGTTTCCTAAATTACATGAGATTAAAAGTTGATCTTGATAATGCTATTTTAGTTTCTCCAGATGCTGGTGGTGCCAAGAGAGTTGCATCTTTAGCTGATAAAATGGATCTGAATTTTGCTTTGATCCATAAAGAAAGGCAAAAGGCGAATGAAGTTTCAAGAATGGTTCTAGTCGGTGATGTGACCGGCAAAACATGTCTATTGATCGATGACATGGCCGATACATGTGGAACTTTAGTGAAGGCCTGCGATACCCTTCTAGAACATGGTGCTAAGGAGGTTTTGGCTATTGTGACACATGGTATATTTTCTGGTTCCGCAAGAGAAAAATTAAGCAACAGTAGGCTAACAAAAATTGTCTGTTCTAACACAGTACCAGTTGAATTAGACCTTCCAGTTATTGACCAAGTTGATATAAGTCCGACATTGGCAGAAGCAATTAGAAGGCTTCATAACGGTGAATCTGTGTCATATTTATTCAACTATGCTCCACCTGTCTAATAACTTGTTGAAAAATTAAAAATAATAGCGTAGGTTTAGAATATCTATTTTTTTTTATATATGCATGCGAGGAAATATTTAAGTATCAAATAACAATGATCTACTTTCTTATGCTAAGAAGATATAATTGGATAAGCATAAATGGTTCGCAATATATCTTTTTTTTATGACCATAATCTTTAGTTCAATATCGCATCAGATTTCTTAAATATTACGTATTTTTATGATCTCATAAAATTGAAAAGCCTTGATTTCCTTTTCGCCTGTCTATTCGATTGTAACGTTCCTTGACTGCGTTCGGACATGCTGGGCTTCATTATTTCGCGAGGATGATTCTTTTTTTGTCTCAATTTATCATCAATTTCAAGGACTTGGTTAAGGTTACCTTCATATTCTATTCTATTGTTTGGCAATTCACACCAACTTTCAGCGTCGTTTCCTCCCCCAGTTGCGGTATAAAAGAGAACATAGGCAGTACTTAGATCATCTGATTCACCAAAAAACTTCAAAACAGTACTTTCATTTACTGATTCAATCGTTTCATCATCAAATAATAGCCAACCGTATAGACTGCTTTTGCACAGAGAAACGTAATGACCATGATGAGGTCCATTTCCCATGTGGATCACAATACTCGTCAATTCATATTGCTTTGATAGGGTCGGTTCTATATTTGAAGAAACCTCTAGGACTAGAGGATATGAAACTTTGTTAAACAACTTGACATTTGCCTTTTTCTCTTCTGAGTATTTGAATCTTTTCAAGTGGACTGCTAATATATCTGGAAGAGCTTTTAAAGTCACCAAACGTTCTGCTTCTTGCAGACCACAGCATTGATTACAGTAAAACTTATTTGTTCCTCTCAAAACTTCTCTTTGGTAGTAATTATGTAGCACTTCTTGAATATCAGTTTCACCATCCTCTTTAACTTCAATTGGGAAATCTAAAAACGGTTCATCATTTGATGTAATGGTATCGCATGTTAAACATTTGAATTGGTTCGTTAGCACACCTTGGAACTGATTTAGGATAAAATTCCTCGAGTCTTCTGGGATCAGATCTTTTGCTATATGATATTGTAAGTATTCATTTAATTCATTCAGCAAAAAGTTTAGAAATTCGTGAGCATCTTGTTGCATCATGGTATTGAATAAAGCATTTTCCTTTTTCAAGACACGTACAAATTGAATAGGTGACACAATACCAGTTAACATTTCATTTTCGGTGATACATTCAAATATATCTTTGAGACAATTGTAAAGGTTCGTCTTCGCCACTACATTTACCATGTAGTCGATATTTAGGATTGGACCTGAAACTAAAGCATTCTGTTTTCTCATTTCACTAGAGTAAGCATTAATGGAGGAATGTGATGAAGATGGAAGGGAAGGCGATGATGAAACTGAAGAGACCGAGGATGAAGAAAGAGATAGAGGTTTCCTTATGTGTATATTCTGATCCTGTATTGTGTTTATTGGGATGGCGTTTTTTCTTCCGACAATAATTGTTTGACAGCCATCATGTAGTTTTTCTGTTGTTGCATCCGATGCCATTACTGTGCATCGTATAGGTGGTATGATCTCCACACTGCTCGCGGAATCTGAACTCTCTTTCGATGAATCGCTTCCATAAATATGATGATGGTGTTGGTGTTTGTGACGATGATGATGGGAAGTTGTTTTATTTAGGTTATCATGATCGCTATTTTGTGAAGATTTGTGTTTGTTGAAACCAATAAAGGAGTTTCTTTTACTTTGTGAATCATCTTTGATATTATCTGATATATTATTTCTTGTGGTGGCCTTGTTTTTATTTTTGTTCGTATTTGGATCTCCACTTTCTGTTCTTACATTATTAGAGGTAATAGGATTATTTTCATTAGAACGTATAGCGTTATTACCATTTCGTTCACCGTTATCAAAACTTTCCTCCGTGAAATATCTTACTGAATTTCCATTCATTATTAATTTTCTATGTTTCTTATTACCTCTAACTGGATACTTTAAAATATCAGTTCTAAAATCAGTTAAGTAAAAAAGACATTGTAGAATAGAGTTACAGTAGCATGTATTTCCAAAATTCTCATAACCAAATATTTTATTGGAACCATCACCAAACGGTAGCAGTTTAGTTGTTCTTGGATGCAAGATTTCTGGGTTAATTCTTGGGTTATTTTTTACCGTACAGTCATTATGAATATTATTATTGTTATTACTATTATTCTCATTATTGGAGGTTAATTTGTTCCACATTGCATCATCGGCAACGTAGTTTGAATATGAGTTAAAGCTTTCTGTACTATTGTCTCCACTTGACGGTAGAGTATTTTCCTGTTTGGGGAGGGGAGATAGCTTATCACTTAGATCAACCTCACTATCAACATGGTCTACCAAGCTTCTTGGTATTTCTTTTTGTTGTAAAACAGGGCTGCGACTCTTGTTCCTACTGCTTGAAGTACGCCTGGAAGTACCCAAATCCCGAGGTACCCTACGATCCTCTCTTGTTGACCGCTTTTGTTGATCCTTTTCTTTTTTACCGATGAATAACCATCTCTTCATCTCTCTTTCCATTTCGTCCTTCGACACGTACCCTTATATTGTATTTCCTAGACAACTTCTACTACCACTAACGCTTCTCAGTTATTGGCCAGTATTCACCGATAAGTTCTCGCCAATGACGTGTAAAGATAGACGACTGTCAAGGTGATAGATCTATTAGTATCTATGGCTTCACTATCTATATGATCCTCAACGAATTGAGAATAAAATTGTATATATGACGGCTAATTTAAAGGAAACCAACCCGTCACGGCCCAAAAGATCTGTAACTCAAAACGGTACCGCCTGGATCAAATAGAGATATCTTTAATTCCCTCGTTGTTTGCTGCCCCCCACATTTAATGGGAAACCAGAACACAAAGAGAGCACTTCAAGCAAGCCGAAAAAAACACCACACAAAATCTGACGGAACTGAGGAAAGAAAGATCTGGAGGCTAATAATAACACGGATAAATTCGTAATAAAGTTTTCGAAAACATTATCCCCAGAGAATCCGCAATAGCGCCCGTAAACAAAATTAGACATATCGACACCGTCGGTACGAACAGTTGAAACGAAAGAATCGCTTTGTAAAAGGCAGTCAAATCGCAGTGAAATTGGAGTTCTCTGTACCACTCTTAGCAAATTAGGGGTAAGCGGTTTTTTTTCGTTATTTTCTATGGTGGAAAATGTTCGGATATGACCGCCTCCTATTCCTTCATTAAGCCCTCGTGTATTTTTCCTCACCCGTTGCCTCGATGCGGTATCCATACCGCTTTAGGCAGTCGAGGATGGAGTATACTCTCCTATGCCAGATGACAGAGGCTCCTTTTCGTAGGAGGGCTGGCCCTTAATTATTAGGACCATTGCCTTCGATGGCTTATCTAAGGTACCTCGTTCGACTATTCCCTCTCACAACGGAGTGTTCATGACGTACATGACTGTGGGTAGAATGTATTTATTTAAACGAGCACATGCTGGAAGAAATATACATTTTCCTCTATACAGAGAAGCGTAGATAATTTAAGTATTGCTAAGCCACCTCCTTTATTTGATGCAGCACCCCCTTCTTTCTCTATACAAGGTATATGACTTCTATTGACACAGATGAGCTTGAAACTTCATGAATAATTAATTTTGTAAATGACGGTTGATTTCTACCTAAGGGTAAGATATGCCGGTTCGTGGTCATGTCTATTCATCCTCCTCTCTTGGATCACCAATACCGTCTTCGTAGATGGCAAATACACATTCTGCTTCTGGTAGGCAGGGGGAGTCCACGACTTTACAGTATCTTTGACAGCCCTTCCCCTTCTTGAAACTTAATCTTGTAGTCGACGAATGTGCCATGATATTACCACCGATGGGCTTCTTTGGATCAGGGTTGAAGGACATACCACCGTCCACTTGCGCCACAACCTGGTTTGTGACAACCACAGCAACCCCGAACTGGTCAGCTAGCCTTTGCAACGCCCTCATGAACTTGGCTAGATGCATTTGCCTGGCACTCAATTCACCACGCCCTGCAAAATCTGTCCTGTATAAAGCCATCACGGAGTCAACGACAATTAGAGAAAATCGGGATTCACTCATCATCTGTGCAGCGGCGTCTAACAACCTCAGTTGATGGTCTGCGTTGTATGCTCTGGCGTATGCGACATTGTTCAGGGCATCGTCTGGATCAAGACCAAATCTCTGTGCAATGGAAACCAGCCTGACAGGTCTGAACGTACCCTCGGTGTCGATGTATAGACATTTCCCCTCACCGCCCCCGACATCCAATGGGATCTGGCAAGTGACCGCAAGAGTATGACACAACTGTGACTTCCCGGTTCTAAACTCACCGAATAGCTCTGTAATTGACCCTGTTTCAACACCCCCACCTAGCAATGTGTCTAGGTTCTTCGACCCAGTAGTCAAGCAGATCATCTCTGCCCTTCTCAGATGGAAATCAGCAGCTGTGACAAACCCCATGGGCACCAACCTTGCAGCCTCGTTCAGCAACTTATCCGCTTTCGCTTCCGATATACCCTTGATCTCGAGCAGTGCTTTCCTCGGAGCGTACGCCACGGCTTCTGCAGTATGGAGACCATTCTCTCTCAGTTTCTTCAGATCCCCCGTGGTGATCCCGTTGACTTGCAATTTCTCTATAGGAACAAACGACACCAACGCCACGTCCTCTTCCTCACCTGGCATATCACCCTGTAACTGCTCATCGGCCTCCTCCGGGTGACCACCGTTTTGTTCTGTATACTCTACGTTGTGACCCACACTCGACGCAGCCTCGAGAGTCTGTTCCAACCCTTGAGTCGCCTCAGCGGGCGCAGTAGACATCAACGACATGTGCTGCTGCAGTTGCTGAGAAGCACTAGTCTCTAGCTGTGAAGTGGCCATTATGAACTCCTCGCTCTATAATGCTGTATGTGGTGTCCCGAGTATCTTCCTCGCGAAACAATACCTTCTACGGAATATAAAGTGGAGACAGGTATTATCCTCGGTCTTTTATATAAGACGGTTTTCGCGTCCCTCTCTGCTCTTTTATTAGTAAAAAAGGAAAAATTAGCGCGTTACTGTAAACAAGAAGAAAAAAAGACAGATCAGAATCTCATCCCGGCGGGAAGTGCAGTTTCCTAATCGGGTAGTCTACAGGCCATTTCCCGATTTGGACATGTATCCGTTTGGAACGATTTAAATTCAGTGTGCTCTATTGTTATTTTTCCGAGATTTCTCGAAACGGTTAATAGTGAAAAAGTTGAAGTCACGTGGGCTGAATTGGGGGCTCTATCACGTGATCGCCCAGGTTTTTGTTAGAGCAGGGGAAAAGGAGCCTAATAATTTCAGTTTTGCCACCAAAAAGGACTAAATTACAGTTAACAGTTCAATAGCCGGTCTGCAGTCTTAGCTTCATTGAGTGGGTTCTGAGTCTCTTTCAATAATAGCAAGCGGCCTCCAAAGATATCGAAGTGAATAATGTCTGATCCAAGTTCGCTCAATGGTGGTATCGTGGTGGCTATGGCCGGTAAGGACTGTGTTGCCATTGCATGTGATTTACGTCTAGGGAACCAGTCCCTAGGTGTCGCAAACAACTTCGAAAAGATCTTCCATTATGGACATGTATTTATGGGGATAACAGGGCTAGCGACAGATGTAACAACGTTGAGTGAAGTGTTCCGGTATAAGACAAACTTGTTCAAATTAAAGGAGGATAGACACATTGAACCAGAGACCTTCACCCAACTAGTGTCCAGCACACTGTACGAAAGGAGATTTGGACCATATTTTGTCGGCCCAGTGGTGGCTGGGATTAATTCAAAGACGGGGAAGCCATTTATTGCAGGTTTCGATTTGATTGGCTGTGTTGATGAAGCAAAGGATTTTATAGTAAGTGGTACCGCATCTGACCAGTTGTTTGGTATGTGTGAATCTCTATATGAACCAAATCTGGAGGCAGACGATCTTTTTGAAACTATAAGTCAGGCCTTGCTGAATGCAGCCGATCGTGACGCTTTATCAGGTTGGGGTGCTGTTGTCTATATCATTAAGAAGGATAAAGTAGTCAAGAAGAATTTGAAGATGAGACAGGATTGATTAAATCCTTACACGCATCTCGTTTTCATTCAAAGTACCATCACATCATATTTAGAAATCTCTATATATCCAATTAGTGATGTGCATTTAATATATGTCTCTAAGCAGACAATGTGTTTAAGCCAAAATGTATCATAATGTTCACATCAATTTTCATGGTAGCCTGAAAAGATGGGGGGATTCTATTTTGTATAGCTTTCAATCATTATTTGGGAAGCGAAACTTCCCTCTGAAAAGTAAATAAATTAAAAACTACTCCCTATTGATCATAGGGTGCATAAGTCGAACCAATTTCTCGAGGCCATCCAGTACAGCACAACGCAACACGTCCCTCAATGACTAGAGACAGGGAGAACCAAGAGAGAAGAAGACGGGAAGCGCTTCGTTTTTTCAGTAGTACAGTGCTAACATTCTTTTTTGCGAGGTTAACCCATCGAACTGTGAACTCATTAAAATGTACGTTATGCTTCCCTTAAATTTCTTGACGTATCTGATAGTCAAAACAGTGAGATCAATATACTAACAGAATATAACCTAATTTATTTTATCTGAGATAGACAAACCAGCTAAATTTCATGCCAATCACAAAATACCAAACGATCAAGAGAAACCGTTAGGGGCACAGGCCATAGTATTATCAATGGGTCTATCTGCGGGGTTCTTGTCCATGATAACTTTTGGGCTATCGTGGATATGTGATATAGATAATTTTGCAGAACTCGGCGAGGGATTCAGGAGATTATTAAAACCGATTGCGCCAAAAGACGATGCGATGCTACAGAATCAAGAGGAAAATGATACAGCCCTTGAGGACATAAAGCAATACTTGAATGACTTATGGGACAAAAAGGAATAGTCGCCTTTATACGGGTGCAAGGACCCTACTACTTCTGTTTATATACCTGTCTTTTCTTTATATTCGTTCAAATATATTATATCTATTGATATCAACTTTTCTTTTCACTCCATGTTGAAAAATAACAGTAGACGATAGATGAGTTAAACAGTCTTTCTACATGATAGAAAGAAGCAACAATAGACAATCCAATAGCACAACGTTATACCAAAGAGAATACCCCTATTGATCTGATCGACGTAGTCTTTTGTTCTTGACAATCGATCGCAGAAGGAAATCAATTTGAAGTTACTATGACTGATTTGCCAAAGGGGGATAATGCAACGAGAAGACCCACAGAGGGCCCACAGAGAATCATTAGCAATGGTAACAGTGTTACATCCCCAATATACTCTGCTAAAAATGTACTCAATGCTACAAATATCAGTAACTCCACAAAGAGAAATAATTTGGTGCTCTCAACGTCCTTCATTTCTACAAGGAAGTTTGACAACACGTCGCCATCACCAACAAGCCCGCTACAGATGAGAAAACCACGCACTAGTATTTCGAAGAATACAAAATCCATCAAAAATGACATTGAACGACTCGAACAGGAGTTGGATTCTGCTAGGAATAAAAGAGAGAATATTGAGAAGGTAAGAGAAGCTTCTGCATCCAATATATTTACAGGTGGATATTCTACAGAACATTTACAGCAACACTCAATGAGAATTAAGACTAACACTCAGATTAGGGAATTAGATGTAATAATTAAGAAACTGGAGAGACAGATATCTGATTTGAGAGGACAATACGAGTCCATTAAGAAGATAATAAACCCAGCTGCCCCAACTAGTAGTGAGTCAGGACTAGGAATTCTGTCAGCAAATAATTCAAAAATTATCACTAGAGAAAACCTCTCGCATCCTGAAGATAGTGAAACCATCGATAATACCCGCAACAATTCAACTATAATACGACAAGAAGAAAAAGATGATGCTGTAGATGGCAATCATGACGAATCATTTAGTACAATCGAGTCATTGCATTCCCCACGTAAATTAAGATCTTCCAGAACAACGACGGGAACTAAATACACAGCAATCCCACCAGATGAGGGGAGAGATAACATTCATTTAAAATTAAACACAAAGACGGAATCAGATTCTACCGATTTTACAGCGACCGAAAGCGCAACTTGGTACATCAGTGACTACATGGAATGTCTACAAGAGAGTAATGTTTCCTCAAGTTTTATCTTAACTAAAGCAAACAGCTTGGTTGATATCTTGAAAAAGCACCCCGAGCTCCGAAAGGATTTAATCTTAACACCTTTTATGCCTACTTTGCAATCACTATTATTGAATGATGATAAATTCATTGTTGCAGCTGCTTATCGAATATGCAGGCATTTAGTGAACGGTTCTGAGTTTGTATCGACCTTAAAACATTTGAGGATTGATGCATTTATAGTCATTACTCTAATGAAGGATAATTCGTTTCAAATTGAAAGAGAACAGGCGGTTAAGTTGGCACGTTGTATGTCTGACTACGATCAAGGCCTCTCAAAAAGTATCTTACAAGCATTGATAAGTTGCATAGAGAGAATAGACGATTCATTAAGGACCGTAGCTATAGAAAGTTTACTTGAACTCTGTTTCAAGCAACCTGCACTAGTAAGCGATTGCCAAGGCATACATATATTAGAGGATCTATTACAAGACACTCCTTCGTTTACTATTGCATCAATTATATTAGATGCAACTTTGGATATAATGGGTAATCCTAACACAAGAAAGTATTTTCTGAATGATTTTGATATAACAGCGCTATCCACTGTTTTCTCCGACATCAACACTAAGAAATCTATCAATATTGAAAAACTACAAAATAGTACTATTCTTATAACAAAAACGCTTAAGAGTTATAATGGCTTTATGCTTTATTGCGTGGATAACTTTAAACCGATGAAAGAATTACTATCATTCTTCCAAGTCCCAATATGTGCACACTATCTAGTAGATATCTTTTTAGATATTTTACGAATAAAACCATTATCATCCAAGGCCAAATCAAAGGGCATTTTTAAGCCAAGCCCATCAGAATACCTTGAATATGCAGCTCCAATTAACCAGTATGTTGCCTTAGTTGTACAAGTATTAGATAAATGCAATTTTCATGATTATATTTGGCAGCTATTCAATTACAACCTAAAAGAAGAGTTTAACAGTACTATTGTTAATAAGGCTCGTTATCTCCTATCCGAGTATCTCAATCTTCGGATGAATCTATTAGACAGTAGCTCCTTACCTATATCAAAAATTCCTCACCAAAATGAAAACTCGCTTATAGAAGAAACATTTGAATTTAGCAGTATAACCAACAATATGAATAAGAATAGGAATACTATAGGTATGTCTGACCTAAGTTACATAGAAAACGTAAGATCATATGCGCAGAATGTCAGGGAAATAACTTTAATGTCATCTGTAGATGATATGAAATTTAGAAAAATGGTTTATGACACAAAAGTTTTGCAGATTAAGGATTTTACACATTGGAATTGGAATATCATCCAGGAATTGCTTGAAGGACCTCTGATGAACAAACGACAATTGGAGGAGTTAGTAAGATCAACCAAGTTTATTAGAAGGCTGTTAGTTTTCTATAGACCATTAAGACTTAGATTCTCAAACATTGACAGGGGAACAAGGCTTTCTCAAAAGTACATTCAAGTTGGATGCCAGTTTTTCAAAATGCTAACTACAAATCCTGAAGGCATGAAGATTTTATCGGAGGATACAAAGATCATTCCCCAATTGGCTTCATTATTATTTAGAGCCATGGAAGGAAATCTTAATGATAATATATTTAATGAAGAAACTTTACAAACTAAAGTAGTGTCAGGTTACTTCAAATTTATTGGCGTTTTGACCCAAACTGTTAATGGAATTAAAATACTTACGAAATGGAGTTTTTTCACTGTCATTTATAAGATGTTCCAGAACAACTCGAACATAAGTCTTCAGTTTCTAATGCTGATACTACCGGAATTGGAACTAATTTATTCGACTCATTGCAGGACAATTATTGGAAAGGCGCTTGTATTTCCAGAAGAGAGCATAAGAATCAAAGCAACAAAAATCATTGGAGATAGGTTAAAAAGGATTGTCGATAGAACAAACATGAACAAAGACACAGATACACTTACTAGACTACAGGCATTTAAATTAGAGATGTTAACGCGTCAATTGTATGATTTAAGCCCAAAGGTAGTGGCAGTAGCAGATCGAGCTCTTTATGATTGCATTCTCGGTAAGAATATTTCTAACGAGCTAAGGATATCATTTAGGACATTCCTCCAGCAAATGGTTTTCATAAGATCACCTATACTGTTCGAATTGCTAGGCAAACCTTACGGGTTCCAATTATTGAACGAAATAAACTTTGTCGAACAAGAAAGGAGATCATGGCACGATACCAAGAATAGAGAATACGTTAGTATTGTGGAAAAATTCCTTTTCGAACACCAAACTGTTCCAAACCATGCAAAGGGGTTCGATGGCGGTGATAGGTTACCCTTGCATTTCTACGAGAGTTTGGCTAAGACGGAAGGCGGAATTGCCTTAATAAGCCAGACTGGCGACTTGATCAAATTTATCAATCTGATCAAAAAATACGTAGAAGAATTATCACAGGGCGAAACCTCGTCCAATATCGAAGAGGTCAAAGCTGTTTTGTGGTGTTGTGGATTTATTGGCAGTGCTGAATTAGGTATTGGATTACTTGATAATTATTCGACAGTGGAGGACATTATCCAAATTGCATATTCTGCCGACATCACTAGTGTTAAATTTACTGCTTTCTACGCATTAGGTTTAGTCAGTCGTACGAAAGAAGGTTGTGAAATTCTGGATGAAATGGGATGGAATTGTTGCGTTAGTGTCGAAGGAAAAGGGATGGGTATTACTTTGCCTTGTAACCTGGATAAGCTTTTATCATTTAAAGAGAGAAAATGGAATCTAACTGAAGAATATGAAGAAGAATTAATTGAGTTTTCTGTCAATAAAAAAGAGCTCATTGGAGATTCAGTGATTCCAATTGATTACAATTTAGATGCACTACTATCTGAAAAAAACACAATAGAAAACCCGCTGAACGATAAGGATATCTTAGTTAAAGAAACAACGGTAAAGAGAACCTCAAGCAAATCCATGGATATCCCTGAAGATAAAGATTCCTTCGATACCGTGACTACAAAGGAAAGATCCCATACATCATCTACCATAAAGTCAGACTTAGCTAGTAGCCACACGTTTGACATAATCGAAAAAGTTGTAGAGACAGTTAGTCAGCTAGGTAATCATATCCTCTCCAACGCAGCGATCAAGACTATTACAGGCCTCAGTAACAAATACGGGCAAACACTGTTTGAAAATGAGGTAATCTTCTATAAAATTATGGAGATGATGGATAGGTACAGATTTAAACCACATGTTCGCAAGTTTCTTCACGGTCTTTGCATTAACCAAAAGACATTGGAAGTCATTATAAAGAACGACAGAAAGAAAAATCAATCTATACAAGTATAGTACTAGTATTAAATGGACATTGTTTTCTGAAAATATAGGGTCCTTTATTTTATTTCATTTATTCATGATGCTGTGCATCCTTATATAACAAAGGAGTCTCTCTATATAATCTATACGAATCCTCTAATTCCTTTGATATGGGATATTTCTCGACATCTTTTGCAATTAATTCAATCTGCTCATTATGCCATTTCAAATCCGGTACGAGAGCCACTGCATCATCCGATATAAGTCTTGGAGCATCCCCATCATCTACGCCCATATCGGCATTATCTACCTCCTCTAGAATACGCATTACACTCGAGGCCTTCCGAAGTAAAGTGGTGTATACTTTCTTCATGGCAAGGTCCTGTTTCACCAGGTCCTCATTCCTTGATTTCCATTTCTGGCATTCTACCTCTAGATCATCCTTTTGAGTCCCTACCATCTTATTATTCCCCGGTGCTATAACGATATGGACACATATACATATCCATATACGTATCCAATGTCATTATCATGTTTTTACTCAAGCGAAGCAAGAATTTCATACAATTTTTCAATTTTCTACCTTGGCTTTTCTCTGCTCAGTTTTAAGGAAACAGAACCACATCCAAGTTACCAACCAGTAAGTGTGCGTTACCCATTGTGCCGCTAGCTCCATTCACAATGACATTATTCTACACGACATAACTTCATAGACATACTCTGGGGAAAGAACAACGATACATCTATCCTGACATATACAGGCTGGACATCCTGGTGGTCAACTCGCGTGATCACGTGCAAGTGTGCATTCACCCACATACAAATTTTTATCTACAAATGTGATTCGCAGCAAAACTGTGAATGTACAACTGTGTAAGAATTGTATGACAGAAGGGATATGCTGTGGACAGCTCTTTATTTTGAATTCGAGTGTGACAAGTGTGATGTGACGGGCCACAACGCAATACCGAAGGAGTCAAAAAAAATTCAACTCGGGTCCACATCCATCAACATCTAACTCGATTGTGGAGGGATCTATTTCAAATGCCTACCATAATTTGCTTGCTATTACTCGAGCTTCAGTGAGAATATGCATGAATCAGAAAAATTATACTATTGGCATATTCGTAGCTGTTGGCAAAATTCGACAAGAAGCACATTACTGTAGCTCCTTTACCGGCCTACAGGAAATTATTTTATTTCTTGCAAGATTCTCTATTGGGCTGGCTTTCCTCAAGGAGGAACGAACAAATGTATGTAGTTTACCGGGAAATACACACTCGCAATGCAACTTTCAACTTAGAATGACCTAGGAGGGAGATATCTGGGTAGAATGTTCGTACAAAGAGATTCCAATGGAATGGACTATTCTTCTCGGACTAAACAGAAAACGACCGTACCGAATTTCACTGACGGAAGACTCTTGAAGGAAGTCATACTGAATTGAATCGTACCACCGTCACAGTCTGGCATCCGTAACTAAGAAACTGGGAAGGCGGGAAACTGTGAGGGAGAGTGAAATATTATTACGATTTTTCAGATCTTTTTCACAGCCAAAAAAAAAATGTGGTGAAAAATAAAAACTGTATATGCAGTTTCCCACACAAATTGTATCAAAAAGTGTGTAACACTCCCCAGATTCACAGGTTATTACCGTTTGTAATGAAGCAATGAATCATCTCAATGAGTTAGTGTATTGCTTAATATGTGTAAATTCGGAAACAGTGTAGCTTTTGCAATTATTACCTTTTTTCAACGATCTTCGTTCCAATTACATATATAAAGGTATATTATATCCTTTTTCTACCCAATCTTGTGTCTTCTTCCCCTTTCCTATCTTATCCTCAATTAGTATTACACATAACCACCCACCCCAACAACAAATAACAAACAACAATGGTTAAATCCGCTGTCTTAGGTTTCCCAAGAATTGGGCCAAACAGAGAATTGAAGAAGGCTACTGAAGCTTACTGGAATGGTAAGACTACCGTCGATGAATTATTCAAAGTCGGTAAGGAAATCAGAGCTCAAAACTGGAAATTGCAAAAGGCTGCCGGTGTTGACATCATCGCCTCCAACGATTTCTCCTTCTACGACCAAGTCCTAGATTTGTCTGTTCTTTTCAACGTCATCCCAGAACGTTACTCCAAGTATGACCTACCTTTGATCGACACTCTATTTGCTATGGGTAGAGGTCTACAAAGAAAGGCCACTGAAACCGAAAAGGCTGTCGATGTCACTGCTCTAGAGATGGTTAAATGGTTTGACTCTAACTACCATTACGTCAGACCAACCTTCTCCAACTCCACCACTTTCAAATTGAACGGTCAAAAGCCAGTCGATGAGTTCTTGGAAGCTAAGGAATTAGGTATCCAAACCAGACCAGTCTTAGTCGGTCCAGTCTCCTTCTTACACTTAGGTAAGGCTGACAAGGACTCCCGTGAGTTGGAACCATTATCTCTATTGGAAAAGTTACTACCTGCTTACGTTGAAATCTTGAAGAAGTTAGCCGCTGCTGGTGCCACTGAAGTTCAAATCGATGAGCCAATCTTAGTTCTAGATTTGGACCAAAACGTTCAAGACGCTATCAAGACCGCTTACACCAAGTTGGGCCAAGAAGCCGGTTTGCCAAAGATCACTCTAGCCTCTTACTTCGGTACCGTTGTTCCAAACCTGGCTGCCATCAAGGGTCTACCAGTCGCTGGTTTCCACTTCGATTTCGTCAGAGCTCCAGAACAATTCGAGGAAGTCGCTGCCATCGTCGGTGACAACCAAGTCCTATCTGTTGGTATCGTCGACGGTAGAAACATCTGGAAGAACAACTTCGCCAAATCCTCTGACTTTGTTAACAAGGCTGTTGCCAAATTCGGTCAAGACAGAGTTGTTGTCGCTACTTCTTCCTCTTTGCTACACACTCCAGTTGACTTAGAGAACGAAAACAAGTTGGACGCTGAACTAAAGGGTTACTTCTCCTTCGCCACTCAAAAATTGGGTGAAGTTGTTGTCATTGCCAAGAACGTTTCTGGTGAAGATGTCGCTGCTGCTTTGTCCGCCAACGCTGACTCTATCAACGCCAGAGCCAATTCCAAGTTGATCAACGACGACAAGGTTCAAGCTAGAGTTGCTTCCATTGACGCTAAAATGGGTACTAGAGCTGCTCCATTCCCAGAACGTTTGACCGAACAAAAGAAGCTATTCAACTTCCCATTGTTCCCAACCACCACCATTGGTTCTTTCCCTCAAACCAAGGACATCAGAATCAACAGAAACAAGTTCGTCAAGGGTACTATCTCTGCTGAAGAATACGAACAATTCATCAACTCCGAAATCGAAAAGGTTATCAGATTCCAAGAAGAAATCGACTTGGATGTCTTGGTCCACGGTGAACCAGAAAGAAACGATATGGTTCAATACTTCGGTGAACAAATCAAGGGTTACGCCTTCACCAGCAACGGTTGGGTCCAATCTTACGGTTCTAGATACGTTAGACCACCTATTATCGTCGGTGACTTATCCAGACCAAGTGCCATGTCTGTCAAGGAATCCGTTTACGCTCAATCTTTGACCAAGAAGTTCGTCAAGGGTATGCTAACTGGTCCAATCACCTGTTTGAGATGGTCTTTCCCAAGAGATGACATTGACCAAAGAACTCAAGCTTTCCAATTGTCCTTAGCCCTAAGAGATGAAGTTAACGACTTGGAAGCTGCTGGTATCAAGATCATCCAAGTTGATGAACCAGCTCTAAGAGAAGGTCTACCATTGAGAGCCGGTGCCGAAAGATCCGCTTACACTGTCTGGGCTGCTGAGGCTTTCAGAATTGCCACTTCTGGTGTCAGAAACGACACTCAGATCCACTCTCATTTCTGTTACTCTGACTTGGATCCAAACCATATCAAGGCTCTTGACGCTGATGTTGTTTCCATCGAATTCTCCAAGAAGGACGATCCTAACTACATTGCTGAATTCTCCAGCTATCCAAACCATTTGGGTCTAGGTCTATTCGACATCCACTCCCCAAGAGTTCCATCCACTGAGGAGTTCATCACCAAGATTGAAACCATCTTGAAGTCCTACCCAGCTGAGAAGTTCTGGGTCAACCCAGACTGTGGTTTGAAGACCAGAGGCTGGCCAGAGACTAGGGAGTCCTTGACCCACATGGTTGAGGCTGCCAAGTACTTCCGTGGTAAGTATTAGAGAGATGAACTTTCTGTCTAGTATTTTTTTCAACCATTACACACATCACAATAAATTATGGGCTGCTATTAAAGAGGTTTAAGAGTTTTATGATCTAACTTAAGCCCTCTTTGAGATTCAACATCAGTGGTTTTGTTTTCCTTATCCTTTAATATATTTTGCTTTTAATTTTCTATTCTGCATTTTAAATAATCTTCTATATCATGTATATTACCTAACGCATTCAACATTCGTTCTATAAAAGTTTTTTCCTATTGTAAAATTGCAAGGAATATTTGCTTTGGCGTAAGATTATTGTCAAATGATTTATGCGAAATGCGGATCTCTTTGCAATCGATACAATTGCCATACTCTGACATTATCGCAAAGAATACCTGAAAAGTTATTGGGTGGCAACATTGATGATTATTCAAATAAGAAAAGTGACTTAATACAGAAGAGTATATTTTGACGAGGAGGTATTTGGTAGGATCATGGTAAACAATATAGGCATAAAATATTCTCTGAAGATTATAATCTGAAAATAATAAAGAAATGAATACGAATGGATTACAGGTCTGTAGATCCCACCCATGTAAATATGAGATATTTTATGTCTATATACTCAAATCCTCATAGTAATCTCTTTAATTATTTATGCTCTATAATTTGATATTACGTTTAATCCATTTTCCTCTTTTGTATCCAGAAACAGTATACTGATAAACGTTATAATAGGTTGCTTCAAAAATAGATATTGTTTGATACATGGATGTACACAAATTGAGGAGGCAAAAACATATTAAAGGATAGGACTCACTTTTGAAATATTCCAATTATGAAAACATACTTCGGTTCTTGGACCGATGAAGGACGAAGCGACGTCCAATACACAATTTTGCGAAACGCATAACGCATAATTATATGTGGTTGTATATAGACTATAGCACTAGACACAAACGTTTATGAACGAGGACACCCACGACCTAGACAGACCCGACTCTGTCGGCCCAGATCTGCTCGGCCTCGACGATGGTGTTGTGGTTGGCCATCATCTTGTTCATGGTCTCGACGTACTCGTCATTCTCATCAGAGTCGAACACGATCCCACCACCGGCTTGTAAATACGCGACGTTGTCCTTGTAGACCATTGTCCTCAGCGCGATGCACGTGTCCATGGTCTTACCGTCGTAGGACCAGTTCCCCACGGCACCCGCGTAGACACCACGTCTTTCGCCCTCTAGCTCTGCGATCAACTCCATGGCCTTGACCTTTGGCGCACCACTCACGGTCCCCGCTGGGAAGATGGACCTGAACGCGTCGAAACGCGTCTTGCCTGGTCTCAGCGTCCCACTGACCTGCGAGACGAGATGCTGGACGTGCGAGAACCGCTGGACAGTGAGCAATTTGTCCACGGACGTGGTGAGCGGGTCACAGACACGGTTGATGTCGTTTCTCGCCAAGTCCACGAGCATGACGTGCTCTGCCCTGTCCTTCAGGGACCCCTGCAGCTCTGCCGCGAGGGTGTCGTCCTCCTGCGAGGTCTTCCCCCTGCGGATGGTCCCCGCAATAGGGTGTGTGATGACTTTGTTCTTGCTGTCAGACTTGCACAGCAACTCGGGGGAGGCCCCGATGATCTGGAACTCCAGACAGTCGATGTAGAACAAGTATGGGCTCGGGTTGACGGTCCGCAGGTGGCGGTACACGTTGAACGGGTGCAAGGACGTGGGTCTCGCGACACGCTGCGAGGGGACCCCCTGGATGATGTCCCCCTTCTTGATGTGTGCCTTGAGCGTCTTGACGTGGTTCTTGTAGCCCTCCTCGCCGACGTTGGAGGTGAACGTCTGTCCCAGCTTGATCGGAGGCTGCTCCGGGTACGGCACGGGCGTCTTGTCATCCGAGAGCAAGCGGACGATCTCGACGATGGCGTGCGTCGCGCGCGCGTGGCCCTCCTCGAGCGAGACCTCGTCCAGGTTGATGTTGTGGATGATCTGGAACCGCTGGAACACATGGTCGAACGCGACGACGGTGTCGCACAGCATCAAGTACGCCTCGGGGACGCGCAGCGGGTCGCTCTGCCCCCTGCGCGTGCGGGGCTCGAAGTAGCGCACGCAGTCGTACGAAATGTACCCGACGGCGCCCCCGCTCAGCTTTGGCAGCCCCGGGACGTTCTCCGCGAGCGTGCACTTGTCCATCTCTTGCTCTAGCAACACGAGTGGGTCACACTCGACGCCCTCGTGGGGCCCCGTGCGGATCACCTTGCGCGGCGCGACCCCGATGAACGAGTACCGGTCCAGCTCGCTGTTCGTCTTGGCGCTCTCCAACAGGAACGAGGGCGGTCTCTGGGCGTTGTTGAGGTCTGCGAGCCGCAGGTACGCGACGTGCGGCGTGAGGTCGAGCGCCGGCAGGTACGCGTACACCGGGTACATGTTCACTCCCTCGTCGTTCTCCGCGGCGAGTCTGCGCAGCTGCGCGACGTCCGGCTGCACCTCCACGGATACCATGCTGTGTGTGTGTGCTATCTTGTGCAGAAGCAGTGGTCCCTTGTGCCGGTGGTCCTGTCTCTTCTAGCGGATATTGCCGCCGAAGAGTCATCGCCGTCGAAAGCGACTGAAAAATTCTCGAGGGAGATTTGGCCGCCAAGAGCAGCCGCCGTCAACAACGCGGGCCACCAGCACAGCAGCACCAGCACAGCACAGCAGCACAATGGGCCAGATCCTCTCGAGCCCCGTGATCGACAAGGAGCACCACGCCGGCGAGGACCGGCTGACCGCGTTCGGGCTATGCGCGATGCAGGGGTGGCGGATGTCGATGGAGGACGCGCACATCGTCGAGGCGGACGTGAACGAGAACAAGCAGGGCGGAAAGCATCAGAGCGCGCACCTCGCGTTCTACGGGATATTTGACGGGCACGGGGGCGCAGGCGTAGCGCAGTTCGCGGGCGAGAGGGTGACTGGGATCCTCAGGGAGCAGACAGAGGCGTTGCAGCGGGGCGACCTTTCGGGGGCGCTCAGGGAGACGTTTCTCGCGACGGACAGGGCGCTGCTGGAGGACCCCGTGCTGCGGAATGACCGCAGCGGGTGCACCGCGACGGCGGTGCTGCTCTCGAGGGCGCTGGGCGCGCTCGTGTGCGCGAACGCGGGGGACAGCAGGACGGTGCTCGCGACCGAGGGCCGCGCGAAGGCGCTGTCGTTCGACCACAAGCCGACGCTAGTCAGCGAGCGGTCGCGGATCGTCGCCGCGGGCGGGTTCGTCGAGATGGACAGAGTGAACGGGAACCTCGCGTTGTCGCGCGCGCTGGGGGACTTCGAGTTCAAGGGGAACAGCGAGCTGGGCCCCGAGGAGCAAGTGGTGACGTGTGTCCCTGACCTGGTGCAGCACACGCTGGACTACACCCGGGACGAGTTCGTGGTGCTGGCGTGCGACGGGATCTGGGACTGCCTCACGTCGCAGGAGTGCGTGGACCTCGTGCTGTACGGGATCAACCAGGGAGACATGTCCCTGAGCGACATTGCGTCGCGGATCGTGGACGTGTGCTGTTCTCCGACGACGGAGGGCACCGGGATCGGGTGCGACAACATGTCCATCACGATCGTCGCGCTGTTGCAAGACGGGGAGAACGAGGAGCAGTGGTTCGAGCGCGTGCGTGCAAAGAACTACGACAGACCCATCTCGTTCGAGCTGAAGCGGAAGGTAGTCTACAACTACTACGAGTTCAAGGGGGACGTGTTTGACGTGACGACGAAGAAGCCGCAGGAACGGTTCTCCCGCGACGTGCAGAAGTTCGACGGCGACGAAAACGCGCAAGAGGACGACGACGACACGATGGAAGTCGACGACACGGACGTGGACGACGCCGGGAAAGCCGGGTCTACTGGTGTCTCGAACAGCACAACTGCACAGCCCGGCATGGCGTACCCTATCGAGGCGTTCTTGGGCCAGGGCATCCAGTTGACCACGGGCGCGGACAACAACACGTACATCACCGGCAACCTGTCAGACATGCTTGCCTCGTTCAGAAAGGCCGCCGCGGAGGGCAAACTGAACATTGCCACCAACGCAGAGGACACGTCTGTGCAGCCCTTAACGACCGCGGAAGAAGAAGAGGACACGAGCGACGAGGCCCAGAACAAGAACAGCAAGAACGAACAGCACTAGTTGTCGAAAGGCCACCGATCGCACGCCAAAGCACGTACAGCCGTGTCACCCCCTTGTAATATACAATCATTCTACGTATGAATATATTTCTAATGCACTTGCATCCTTTGTGGTGTGTGATGTATGTAGATCCAACGTGTGCGATGTGTAGATCCACCGGTACACAAGACGGTGCTGACACAACGGACCCCACTGTGCCCCTCCACGCATTAGAAACTGGGGGACACCGGCACCCCGCACATCTCCCAATCGGGAAACCGCAGACAGCGTCGCTGTCTTACCGCTTTGGGACATGTCCGCATCAGGCAATGCAGACGCTGCTATTTCCCGATACGGAACGGGAGGAGATCTCTACTTTTTCTCTTGGAAGTATAATTCCCACCACCGGGTGTTGCCGAGTTGTCTGTTCTGTTCCCGTTCCCCCCAGGCAAGAATTCCTTCCAGCACTTCATACACCGTCCAGTTCCGGACATTCCCCATTTGGAAAACGCGCACGCACGCGCTCTATTCCGTCTTCCAACGATGGTGTTGCCTGATACGGAAACACGGTGATACAGAGGTGCAGGAGAAAGGTTCCCTGTGAGAGAAGAGGCCACGGCAGCGATTCCCTCGGCAACGCTGTCTGAAACGCTAGGAGATGCCGCGTTCCTTTCCCGGTGCCACGTCCCTTCCTTATCTCTCTGCCTGCGTTGTACCGTGTGGGGCACGCTACGGTACGTTTACGCGCCCTCGGACCGCACATACATTCTCTCGGGGCTCTCCCAATTTCCCTCCTGGGAATCTGTAACGTAACCCCGGGGCCGAAAGGAGAAGGAGCAACTCTGAGGAAAATTCCGCAAATATTTTGTTTGCCTTCCCTTTTGTCCTGCTGTGAGGCAACGGGAAGGAATGACAGGCAGAGAAAGAGCCGTGGTCCCGCGTGGTGTGGTTCTCTCCTCTTTTTGCCGGGGGGGTCTCCGCGGACCCCACCAGACGGGGACACCAGGGTGCGTGTATTGTTCTGCTGCCCCGGGTCTCACTTCACTCTCTCTCACTCTCACCGTGTAGTTAATTCCTTCTTTCTGACTCTGCTCTTATCGCTGCGTTGACTGCGGTATTACAGCGGTGGTGTCTGTGTGTTTCCTGTGCAAGAGAGCATGCGCCTCGTCTCTTCTGCCCCCGCCCCCTTTTTATTTCCCCTTTGGTCTCTTAAGAACCGGCCCGCTCACACAGAAGTGTGGTTTGTCACAGGCCCCATTGCGGAAAAATACTCGCATTGTGTGGTGTTTTGACACCGACGATGGGATGACCCATGGACTTTTCCCCACTGGGGGGGTCTCTCTCCCCTTTGCTCTTCGCTCTTTTGCTCTTTGCTCTTCGCTCTTCGCGTTCCTTTGCCTCCTGTTTCCCCTGTGACGATGGTGGAGTACTGCATTATTGTAATGCGGTAAAAGGAGGTGAAGTGTCTTCTCAGACAGGACCGTGTGACTGCAATGGACTGTTGCTGCGAATGAAGATGCGAATGAAGATGCGAATGTGTCCTCTCGGTGTTACTCTCGGTTTCGAATCCTGCAACAACCTTCTCTGTGTCCGTGTGCGTATGTCTCTTTTACACAGGCGTGCTCGGCGACACAAAGGTGATTGTCCCGTCGCATTCGCATTCGCAGTCGCATTCGCGTTCGGTAGCTTCATCTCATGTCTTCTCTAACGTCTTCTCGAAACTCTATTTTCTCTCGTCGTTCTTTCCTGATACTATATATATACTCGCAGTGCGGCCGCCCACATAGTCGCTGTTTTGTTCACCGACCACAAATATAACTGTGCTATATACCCGTACTTTCATTCATTTTGATCATAACACCACACCGTATCATAACAGATCTGTAAAGATACCCAATACCTTCATTTTCTACCACAAGTTACAAAAGATACACCCGCAAATATGTCCAACTATCAAACTATGTCGAATGGGTTCGTGAACAACATCAACATCCTAGGCCCGCACCATTCGCAGACACATAGCAGTAACATGGCCTTCTCTCACTACCACCCGGGGGCAGTGTACGGTGGTAATAATAACAATAGTAATAACGCGAGCAGAACGAATAGTATTGCTAGCATTACGAACCCGACGGACGTGGACTCGTTCCCTTCCAATGGTAACGTGTCGGCACCAAGCAACATTAAAACCAATGAGAGTAATGATAACACGCTCGCCACAGCGACGAACGTCACCACGATGACCTCGAAGGACGTCGCGGCGAAGGACGCCAAGAACAGGGGCAAGAACCCGTCCTCGTGGGACCCGATGGACGATATCCTGCTGAGGCACCTCAAGGAGGTCAAGAAGATGGGCTGGAAGGAGATCTCGCAGTATTTCGTGAACAGGACACCCAATGCGTGTCAGTTCCGGTGGAGGCGCCTGAAGTCCGGGAACTTGAAGTCCAACAAGACTGCGCTCATGGACGTGACCGTGTTTCCGGGGGAGATCAGGATTCTTAACAAGAACCCGGACCTGGCCGCGAAGAGGCACTCATCATCATCATCTTCTTCTAGTGCTAATACTTCTGCAGCGAAGAAGAAGAACAACACTGACGTTAACACTGACGTTAAACTACAGAGTGCTAGCGAACAAACAGAACCCGCCTCGTACACGCTCGCGCCAGAACTGAAAAGTAATGATCTGCCACTGGAGCATGCTCCATTGACACAGACGGCGTTCTCCCCCAGAAACTCGATATCTGTCGCGCCGCATTTCGTCCCTGTGAATAACCCTACACACCAATTCTCTACAACCACAACCACAACCACAACCACAAACACAGCTACAAACACAGCCGCAAACACAAACACAAACACATCCGCTGAGGCCAAATTCTTGAAGCCCAGGTCTCTTTCGCACTCGGCGCCAAGGACGATCACGTCGCACGCAATGACGCCCGCGACCTCGATGAACGGAAACGTGACAACGCCCAGTGACGTCGAGAACGTCGGGTTTATCCCGAAGGTGTTTGTCAGGTCCAGGCGCAGTTCCGCCATCGTGCTGCCGCAGCATGCGTCCCCGACGTCCTCGATACACGCGAGCCAGTCGTTGTCGACTGCCCTGAACACTACTCTGAACACGACGAAATCGAGGAAGAACTCCTCGGTCATCTGGACCTCGAGAAGGTCTTCTTTCAACGTCCCAAGCTCGGGATCCTCGAGAAGGTCCTCGATAATCGTCGCGCCGAACTCAATCTCGTCGACACTCGGTAACTATCAACTGCCAACAGCCAAGCAAAGAAGAGAATCCATCATCAAGAACCACAAGATGAATACTCACGGCAATACGTCGACAACTGCCTCGACCCCCAACCCTGTCCCAGTCACTACGAACTTGTTTTCACAAAGTTATAGTTTTATGGATTTACCAAGCAAGCCAGCCAAGAAATTGGACGCTCCTGTCTCGTGGTCCACGCAGGAAGACCAACTGTTGATCGAAAACAGATCAAGACACCTCTCCATCACGGAACTGTCCATCTTGCTACCGAACAGGGCAGAGCCAGACATCGAGACCCGGCTGAGGACGTTGCAATCACATACCTCCGTCATCTCGTCCTCGTCGTCCTCTTCTTCGTCCAAGTCGCCAACGCCGACTCCCCAGTTGTCATCCTACATCTCGCCGACTCACTCACCAAGAAAATCGTCCATATTGGAGAACAACAACAGTGCGAACGGTAATCTCAAGGGCGAGGCCCGCCACCAGAGCATCGAGGACGTGGTCGTCGCCGCTAGGGACAACGACGTCGACGTCGACGAGTACAGGCGCCAACTGGAATTGGGCAACGGCAGAACCAGCACCTGCCAATCGCAGTCGTCACACTCTGTCTCGCCTGCAGTGTTCTCACAACCGTCACCGGATGACTCTGTGTCTGTCTCGAGTGTTGCCACAAGTTCTGGAAACTTGAAGGTGCAAGACTACAACAACCTGCTGGGCTCCACGAGACAGAGTTTCAACGAGCACGAGAACTCAAACGGTAATACCACGGCCAAGGACATCAACGCCAGCGCCGACACTGCTACTGCAAGCACCAAATTACCAAGCATTAGCACAATCTTCCAATCCATGTAATGACAAGAAACGACGACAACGAATAGCTGTCATTTGGCACAGCGAAAGTATACGCATACGCATACGCATACGTAATCCCACATCTCTAAAGAGCAACCACCCACCCACTATATAGAACCCATATAAACTAATGATAAAAAGTCTGTAATAGTAAACCGAGGAGAAACTATCAGCACACTACCAAGTCAAGCCGTGAGGTACTACTCTGCTATACATTGTGAACAAGTATCGCTACATCGTGAACAAGTATCGTTACATCGTGAACAAGTATCGCTACAGAAGCACCACAGCCATTACCCGCAAACAGCACCGAAAGCTAAACCTCGCCGCCGTGGAAAGTGACAGCCGTTTGGAAATTTCCACTTGTCTTACACTTATTTCGCGCCCTCTACCGTTCTCTTGAGTTGGTCGTTCGATCCCTAGAGATAACAACTGCCCCCACGCACCCCACACTCAATTACAACATGTCTAACCCGCCAGGTGGCCAACGTACTCTGCAAAAGAGAAGACAGGCGCAATCCGCCAAGGAGAACAAGGCTAAGCAGACCCCAACCTCCACGAGAGCTGCTGGGCACGGTGGTTCTTCCAGTTCCATCCTTAAGATCTACACAGACGAGGCCAATGGGCTGAGAGTCGACCCATTGGTCGTTCTGTTCCTAGCCGTCGGGTTCATCTTCTCCGTGGTCGCGTTGCACGTTATCTCTAAGGTTACTGGTAGAATCTTCTGATTTGTGAAAGTGTTTGAATACTGAAATACGCATCGTATTAACCACTTTTTTCCAACCTTAACCAATCTACTATGATTGTGATAACGAAATAAACGAATAGAAAATTTCATAACGTTAAAAACACCAAATCAATCCCTTAAATAATGATATAAATATCGTACACATCGGGAAGAAATCGCACCATCATTTCCCAACGATAATGTGCCCCTATACTCGTACGTATGTATAAATAATTTAATAAGTATAAATTCTTCAAAAATTTAATTACAGCTTATCTCAATCACAGCTTTTTATTCGTAATAATCCATTAAATATCTATTGTATGTATAATATAAAATAATCATAAAAATATAAGACGAATCCTGATGATCAGTAAATTAATGAATTTCTGGTTAGTCTATCTCGCGTCGTTTAATATTTCAATAACTTTTGATACACCATGTTATCAGTCTCATCACAGTATTTGTAACCTAAGTCCTCCAAGAACTTTTGGAAAGTTAGGTTCTCCCTTGGTGGAACAGAGACACCAGCTAACACTTTACCAATGTCAGCACCGTGGTTTCTGTAATGGAATAATGTCAAGTTCCAAGATTCACTCAATCCAGCCAAGAATTTAGTTAGGGCACCTGGTCTCTCTGGGAACTCAAACGATATGATTCTTTCATTTGGTACCTTTGACGCACCACCAACTAAGTATCTACCGTGAGATTTGGCCAGTTCGTTGTCCGAGATGTCGACAGCCTCGAATCCCAGCGAATGCAATTGTTGCATGACCTGTTTTATCTCCTTCTCACGGTCAACAACACTGAACGAGGTGTATAGGTAAGCCTTTGGAACGTCACTGCTGGATTCGTGACGGTGTTCGTTGTAACGGTACGAAAATTCAGTGACGGATCTTGGGTGGATAACTTGTTGCAACTTCTTGAAGGAGCCTGGGATGTCTGGGATCGTGACTAACAAAAACACTTCTTTACCCTCACCAAGGACAGCACGTTCAGTGACAAATCTTAACCTATCGAAATTCATGTTGGCACCTGATAGGATGGGAACATAAGTGTGCTTGGAGTGGTCGATCTCTGGGTGTAAGTTGGTGATGTACTTCTTCATACCGGCAACACTCAGCGCACCAGATGGTTCGACAATGCTTCTAGTGTCTTCGAACACGTCCTTGACAGCAGCACAGATCTCATCGGTGTTGACAAGGACAACCTCATCCACAACCTCTTGGGCAACTCTGAAAGTCTCCTCACCTATTAAACGGACATTGGTACCATCGGCGAAAGTACCCACGGATGGCAGCGCTGATCTTCTACCGCATTGTAAGGCGGTATGTAATGTAGCAGCATCAAAGGTTTCTACACCAATGATCTTAATGTGTGGAGCGATTCTCTTCAAGTACGCACCAACACCAGCAATTAACCCGCCGCCACCAACTGGAACAAAAACAGCACCTATCTTATTCGCGTTGTTAACTTGTCTCAGGATTTCCATGGCAACGGTACCTTGCCCAGCGATAACGTATGGGTGATCAAAGGGTGGGATGTTAGTCAACCCACGTTCCTTGGCCAGTTTGGTACATTCAGCCTTAGCTTCATCGAAATCGTTACCGTATAGAACCACTTGGGACCCCAATCTCGAGACATTTTGGTATTTGATAGATGGAGTGGAGACTGGCATCACAATGGTAGCAGGGATATTAAGGTGTTTAGCGGCAAATGCTACACCTTGGGCATGATTACCAGCAGAGCATGCAATGACACCTTGATTCTTTTGGGCGTCATCTAGCTTAGCCACCATGTTGTAAGCACCACGTAATTTGAAGGAGAACACTGGCAAAAGGTCTTCCCTCTTCAATTGAACGTTAGTGTTGAGACGGGATGATAGGCCGATACCATGGCTCACAGGAGACTCGTCAATGACGTCGTAAACCGAAGACCTCAGGACGAGGCGGACATAATCGGGAGTATTATCTGTTTGTAGTTCGTCCAGTTTCAGTTCGGAGTGTAATTTCACTAGAGCAGGAGACAGTTGTTGATGGAACTTCGCATGAAGATTTAGTTGTAAGCGGTTGGATACCCTCGAAGAGTTCTTGAGGGTAAGGTTGAGCAAACTCGGTCTCAATATGACCGTACTTGACATGATTAGCAACGCGCAGTTATTTACAACACCCAACTGAAGAGCAAAAGGGAAAGGCAAAGAAAGACTGAACGATTTGAAACTAATTCAGAGCTGTTAAGTAGTATCAATTGGAGAATGAGTCAAACAGGACTAGGATGTCTAACCTTCGGTTTGAATTGACGATGAATCATACAAAAAATTGTCAATAAAAAATTGTGAAAAAAAGTGTAACTTGAAGAACACCCAGCCATCACAGAATTTCTCGTCTGTGTCACTTTGAGGATGGTATATAACATCTGTCATGACCGTCTGTCTGTAGTGTCCCCCTCTATCAGTCGACATTCCTTTCTTTGTACAACGTCCATATACTTGATGAGATAATTTAAACAAATAACGGTGGTTGACTGGAATTTCAATAATAAAGATATAATATTATGCTATATGTATTGTAACATATATAGTAGTATGACTTGGATGATCAAGGACGGCTTTCTTATTTTACAGGTACCTGACTCACTTTACTCAGGGTTATATAGGTTTTTGAGACTTATCAAGGTTTACTAGGTTGTATTATAGACTTTTTTATCATTTTTACATAGAAAAAAACAGAAGTAAAATGACACAAAATATGTTTGAACAAGAAAAGTCTTCAAGATCCTGCCAGTAATTCTCTCCCACAACTCGATATATCCACAAAAACATATAGGTTCTTAATGATGCTTCTGCCCTATACAGTGACAAAGTATAATGACTTTGATCGTTACTCTTTACCATTTTGGAATTGGAAAGAACATCTACATTCCTTATTGCTCGAAATGAAGAATATGTTTCTGAGACACAAACTTTCCGGTGATTCTTTACAACTAGACAAAATAATCAAAATTGAACCCAAAAAATCCTGTGAGAGGTCTGAACTTCTTTTCAATGGTGTTCCTGACACAAGTTCAGCGAAGGAGAGGACTCAAAGTCCGAAAAGAGGTACTGGTGATATTGAGACATGTCCACTTCAAATAATGCATAGGATCCAGAGTTCCGAAACTAGTACTAATGATGTTGGAGCAAGCACACTTGAGAGAGTGGAGAGGACGCAAAGTCTGGAGATAAACAATATGGAGGAACCTGAGAGCAAGTCTCTTACAACAATTCATGAGTGGTCAAAAACTATTGACAAATATCATTGCGAGATTCTCAACCTCGAAATGGTTTTCACAAGCAAACTAGAAACAGCATTAACTATAATCGAGCATCTTAAGAAACAAAATGAATGGCTAAAAGGATTTGTCTCTCAATGTAATTCGAGTAGACTATATGAAATTCATGACTTGAGGAAGGAGATTGAATTGATCAAGGAAACTCAAAGACGGCCCCCACTTATCATCTTTGGAAAGAAATTGGAAGCACAAGAGAGTCTTGAAGATATGGGATTTAGTTTACAAGACAAATAAAACGCTCAAAAATGGTTTAACGTGAGATGGTTTTTATCTCTTTCAACTAATGAAGTGAACGTAACAACATAATGTCAGCATTTATTTTCTAACATATAATCATATATGAATTAATAGAACTACAAGTTAACACTTTCTTATAAACTGCTATTTCAAATGCCTTCTGTTGATATTCAACTGGTCAAAGTCATCTCTAAGATTACAAAAGATATCCCAGATATCTATCATTATTACACCATGCCCCGGTACCTTTGGTCCTGACAAATCTTACCCCCATTCTATGAATGATAACTAATACGAATAACATACTTTCAAATTTAATGGTGACACGAGACATTTCATGTCCTATTGGAAGCCAACTTTGTAATGGTCACCTCATGAAGTGGACAGGGCACTCCTGAGGCCTCCTTTAAATGGTCTTCAATTGAGGACAGCTTTACCGGCGTTGCCGAGGTCACTATTGTAGACTTCCCAAACACTGTCGAGGGCTTGTATCTAGGTGTGGAGGCTTGTTCTTTATTGCTCAACATATTGCGAATGTTGGTATTATGTAGTATTTCTCAAGAGGTATGATCCTAGAAGAGGAGGTAAGACGGATGATTCAAGCTGTCTGGTACTCTCTGATATATACGAAAATAGATATGGCGTGAACCTTTGTTACATTGTTAGTAGGCTGATGTGACAGAAACCTCATTCCAGTGTCCTGACAAAACCGGAGATTCCAGAATAACGCATCTAACTCACCAAGACAAGAAACAATGACTAATAGAGCTTGACTCACTGCCAAAGAATTGAGGATTAGCATGGCCATATTTACTGACAAAGGCAAGGACAAACATACTGCCGCTCCTGTAGATAATTGCAGATTACGGCATCTCCGGCAATAAACACACAACCACACGACATAACTCACACGATGACATGAACAGCAGCACGGCAGCCTCATCCCCGAAGCAACGAGGAGAAAGTTGCCGACCCTGCCACGAATACCCACAAGTAGCGGAGCCAGAAAGCTCCTCTTCCCCTCACGCCGCGGGTGTGGCAAGGGCCCCTGCGGGGATCTGGGCCTAAAAGCAACGTGCCCCTGGACTTTCCCATTATGTAAGCTCTCGCCGCAATAAGTTTCTCACTGGCAGCAGAGGTGGGTAGGGCTAAATGTAATAATGCCCCTGGATGTAAGCAACATCCCGTCAAGGTGCTTTTTGCAACGGCAACTTTGCGCTATTTCGGCACTATGTATGTTAGTTTTAGACAGCACGACACATGGTGTGCACATATTCACAGGCACAGGCACTGTGTGCCCCGCCTCATGGACAACATTCCTGCGGAGTGTGTTTCGGATATCATAAAAGAACCCCGCCCACGCTCTCCTTATTGTCTTCAGTTTTATTATTTACAGAATATGTATTGAGTAGTGTCGTTGCAAATCGTCGTACAAACTTGCATTAAAATTCGTCTTCGAGGCCCTTTGGTTCGTTGAGGTCTATTTGGAACACTTTATCCGGGTTCATGATTCTGTTTGGGTCTATGGCCAGTTTGATCTTCCGCATCAAGTCGATGGGTGCTTCGCCCAGTTCCTCCCTGAGGAACTTCCTCTTGCCGATCCCGACGCCGTGCTCTCCCGTGCAGGTGCCCTCGAAGTCGAGACTCCTCTTGATCATCTTCGTGACGATCGCGTTGCACTTGCGCAGTTCTTCGTCGCTGGTGTAGACTATGAACGCGTGGAAGTTCCCGTCGCCCGCGTGCCCTACGATCGCGTTCACGAGGTTCGAGTCGTCGAGCTCCTTCTTCGTCTCCTCTATGATCTTTGGGAATTTGGAGATCGGGACGCACACGTCTGTCGTCCACACCTTCGCGTTCGGGGAGAGTCTCTTGCCTGCGTCCAGAACCGACCACAGTGCCACTTTCCTCGCCTCCCACAGCTCCGTGATGCTGTCCTCGTCCCTCGCGTACTCGAACTGCACTGCGTCGTGCTTCTTCGAGATGCGCTGCATTTCCCGGACGAGCTCCGAGATGATGGTGGGTGTGCTCCCGCCGATCTTGAAGAAGATCGTGGGTTTCTCGAGCCAGTCGTTCCGCGGCGTCGCGTCGTTTTGGTTCACGAGCCGCATCATGTTGCCGTCGAGCAGCTCCATCGCGTTGACGAGTATCCCCTGCTGCGTGATCTCGCTCGTGCACGCCGCGGCGTTCTTGATGGTCGGGAAGGACACGACGACGACGTTCTCGCACTTGGGCTTGACGTGGCACTTGACGGTGACCTCCGTGACGACGCCGAGCGTGCCCTCGCTGCCCGTAAACAGCGCGTTCAGACTGTACCCCGCACTGGACTTCTTGGGCCGGCGCTTCGTCTTCACGACGGTCCCGTCCGGCAACACCACTTTCAAACTCAGCACGTTCTCCCGCATCGTGCCGTACCTGTACGCATTCGTCCCCGAGCACGCGTTCGCGACACACCCCGCCAGCTGCGCGCCAGGCCCCGGGTCACACCCGAACAGCAGCCCCTGGTCGTTCAGAAACTCGTCGAGGTCCTCCCAGGGCATCCCGCCCTGCACCGTCACGTCGAGGTCGCGCTTATCGAATTTAATCACGTTGTTCATGTACTTCGACACGTCCACACACACCGTCGGGCTTCCCCTCGTCGGGAGGAAGTGGCCCTCCAGGGACGTCCCACCGGCATACGGCACGACGGGGACGCGTGCGTCGTTGCATAGGCTCAGTATCTGCGATACATGTGTCGTTGAGCGCGGGAAGAGCACGATGAGCGGCCGTTGGAGCGGCGTGGGGTGGTGTGTGTTGAAGTCGCTGTCTGCGTGCTGCGTGAGGTCTCCGGGGGCTATGGTGTAGTTTTCAGGGTCGTCGCCCAGGACTCTTTTCAGTTCTGTGAGGAGTGTTTCTATGCGGCGTGGGTCCGTTGTGTATTCTAGCGGCGGGAGGTCAGCCAGCGGTAGAGTCGATTTGAGTTTCGGGGTGTCGATATTTGTACGAATTACCTCTGCACTGATGCGCTGGTCTCCCCACCACTGCGCTAGGGCAAACCCGCCTGCCCCGGCGGCCCCAGCCATCAGCAGCGTGAAAGCGTTGAAAGCATTGCCAGAGGATCGCGCATTGAGAGTGTTTCGCGCACCGGAGAGCAGTCTCCTCTGCACGCCGCCCCTGCACAGCAGCCACACGGCCCCATTTGCGCTTCTCGCGAGGGGTCTAGACGCGATCATTGATACTGTACTGCTCATACACACACACACGCATACACCCAAGTACTTATATATATATATGCAGAAGGGGCGGGCTTCCGTCAGACGCGGGGGTCCGGGGGTTCGACTTCCGCGGCCGCTTCCGTGCATCCGTCCCGGAGTCGGGTCTCGGAGTGGATACCAACACCCACACATGTTTTTCGCAGCGCGTGGGTGTGGGTGCACGTGTGCGCGGCACCGAAATTCGTGGGCCGTGACGGTGGAAAGTGACGGTGGAAAGTGACGGTGGAAAGTGACGGTGGAAAGTGGCCCGGCAACGTGGGCCCGCAAATGACCCCTGGGCCGTGACCCGGCACCGACGCGGAAACGAGCCGCAGCCGCTGGTCACGCCGTTCTGTGTTTCCCCCGCTGGGATTCCCGGTGAGTCTCAGTCTCGCAGTGCAGTGCAGTGGTTCTCGTCGCAGTCTCGCGTTCCAGGAGATGACCAGTGCACGCCCTCGAGGAGCCGTCCGCAACGTGGGTGTCCGTGACCTGTGACGCTGTGACACACACACATACGTATATATATATATGTATATATACGTATGTGTGTGTGTGTGTGTGTGTGTGCACGCCAGAACATCAACGATGCAACGGTACAAGGTCTCAACAGGCAGGGGCGGCGCAGGAAACATACACAGTGCACCAGTGAGGGCGTCGCCGAGGATAGTGCTCGAGGGGTCGCAGACGCCAGAGATACTGCAGCCCGTGTACAGTACGGGGCGGGGTGGGGCGGGGAATATGCGCAGGAATTTGGATCCCAAGATAACGAGGAAGGCGCAGGATGTGGGTGATACTTTGTCGGTGCAGACTGATACGGAGGAAGAAGCACAAGAAGAAGAGGAAGAAGACTACATTACGCCGATGACGAATCAGGATCTGTTTGATGCGCACAATAATAATAATAACGTCACGAGTAATGTGTTGACGAGTATTAAGTCGCATCTGTCACCGTCGTCTAGTGCGGCGCGTGAAAGTGAGAATAACAATAACAACAATAATAATAAGATACGACTGGTGAGGACTGTCTCGCATAGCAAGGAACACAAACGCAAGAGTGGGGGCAAGACAGCACAGCAGCCGCAGGCGATAGTCATAGGGCGGGGTGGCGCAGGCAATATAGTCTCTCCCATTACAAGTCCGCATTCGTCAAATAGTAACAAGTCGGGGGACAAGAATAAACATACACACACACAAAAGCATAATAATAATAATAATAATAATAATAATAATAATATTCCTAAGGGAAAGAAGAAAAATGGGTTCTTCTCCTCTCTGATCAACATCTTTGTATGATTCTTTACGTATGTAACAATAATTTATGCATAGATAAATGCATTTATACGAGATTCATTAAATATTTACGTGGTTCCTTTGATGCCGGGGCAAGGGATAGTGACAGTTTATATTACAATCCCTAGATGATATATATCGAATACACGTTCCTTAAGGATCAATAATATCTTTCGAAGATTCTTAAATGTAATGAAAACCGATCTCAAAGTGTTGAAGTGATATATTCGCATGTTTCTTTATATATGTGTAATGATGACTTTAACACATTTCCTTAATGATTTCACCAAGATTGCTGGAAAGTGGAATCTTAGAATATTCTAATAATATATTTGCACGATTACTTTGATGTATATGCAGCAGTATTGATATAATGTACTTGCAGCAGCCTTTCGTTGAAACACTCACTAAATTTTCAAACACATATTCCTGCAAGGGTCGTGAGAAGAGAGGCAATACATTCTCAGGTATTCGTCAAAAAAACGTACTACTCTTTACAGTTGTGTTTAATCGATTTTTCCATTCCTTCTCAATATAGTATTATCAAATTACATTATGTGGTATTACTAAATTACATTATGCATTAAATGCAGTACCATACATTTTTAAACAATAAAAACGATTAATACAGATTTAAAGACGAATGCATTTTCCCAATGTCGTATTACTAAATTACATTATTCATTGAATGCAGTACCATACATTTTTAAACAATAAAACGATTAAATACAAGTGTAAAGACTAGTGCATTTTCCCAATGTAGTATTACTAAACTACATTATTCATTAAATACACTACCAAACATTTTTAGACAATAGTAAATTTGCATGATTCTTTCTATGGGTATTAGTTTTAGTACCTTCCATCAATGTATTATTACTATTGAGCTTCACGAGACTCTCTTAACGTTCGAAATAAAGTAAATGCAATATCTTTGTACGATTCTTAATCGCGTAACAGTAACTCAAATAGATTCTTTCACGAATTCAAAGTATAGCAATAATTCTATAAGCATAATACATAATACATCAAAAATAAATAATAATCGTAATAGTTTACAAATAAATAAATGAGGCACGTTCCTTACGCAACAACCTTCAACTCATTAAGAAGATTGAAGTTACGTGGTCTCAAACCACCGTTGTCCGGCAAGTAACTGTCGTCTTTCTCGGTCAAGAACTCGTCGATCGATCTAGCACACTTTCTACCTTCTTGGATGGCCCACACAATTAGAGATTGTCCTCTTCTACAGTCACCCGCGACAAAGACCTTGTCATCGTCAGTGTATCTGTAAGACTCGGGAGTAGTGGTCTTGATGTTACCCTTGGTGGTTAAGTTAATTTCGCTGCTTTCCTTCATTTCAGGACCAATGAAACCCATGGACAACAAGATCAAATCAGCTTCAAAGATTTCCTCACTGCCGGGGACTTCAGACATCTCCCAACGGTTCTGTTCGTTCCGTTCCCATTCGACTTGAACAGTCCTGATACCAGTGACATTGCCCTCGTCGTCACCAATGAATTCCTTCGAAAGGATGGAATATTGACGTGGATCGTTACCATAATACTCCTTGACTTCTTCATGACCGTAATCAACTCTACGGATGACGGGCCATTGAGGCCATGGGTTGACAGTCTCGTCTCTCCTAGGGGCAGGCTGTGGTAATAACTCGAAATTGACAACACTCTTGGCGCCGTGACGAGTACATGTACCCAAACAATCGTTACCTGTGTCACCACCACCGATCACAATCACCCTCTTACCCTCGATCTGTTCACGGACTTTACTCAAACTCTTGTTCAACAGAGCCTTGGTATTCTCTTCCAGTAGACTCATTGCAAACTCAATATTCTTGTATTCACGACCCTTGATCGATAAATCTCTTGGAATGGTAGAACCAATGGCAAAGACAACAGCATCATATTGGCTCTTCAATTCATCCAACTGAATGTCCTTACCGATCTCAGTGTTTGTGACAAAGTTAATACCTTCTTGTTTCATCAAATTCAATCTTCTCTCGACAATCGACTTGTCTAGCTTCATGTTTGGAATACCATACATCAACAGCCCACCACATCTGTCACTTCTCTCATAGATAGTGACGTTGTGGCCAATCTTGTTCAATTGATCGGCACAGGCAAGACCAGCTGGACCGGAACCAATGATCGCCACAGTGAAGTTAGTTCTCATCTTTGGAATCTGAGGCTTCATCCAACCGTTCTTGTAACCAGTCTCGATAATTTGTCTCTCGATGGACTTGATACCAACCGGTTCGTCTGAGATACCCAGGGTACAGGAACCCTCACATGGTGCTGGACATACTCTACCAGTAAACTCAGGGAAGTTATTAGTACTTAGCAAAGTCTTCAAAGCTAATTCCCACTCATTTCTAGCGACGAAATTGTTGAACTGAGGAATCATGTTGGAAACAGGACACCCATAATTCAAATCAGATTGACAGAATGGTGTACCACAATCCATACACCTAGATGCCTGGATCTTTATATCCTTAGAGGACAACCCGTTTTGGAACTCCTTCCAGTTGGATAACCTTTCAGAAGCTGGAGTAGTAATTTGTGGTAGTTTACGTCTGTATTTGATGAAGTTTGCACCGACCTTCTTAGCTGGCTTCTTTTCAGGGATGTAATCTTCCAAATCTTGTAGATGAGGTTCACCAATAGTAGATTTATGAGATACAGCTGCACCTCCGATGGATTGCTTGGCTTCAGCTTCCTTCAATTCTTGAGCAGCAAGAGCAGCAGCGGCCTCCGCCTTGGCGATGGCAAGGGCCTTCTTGTAATCAGTTGGAATTACCTTCACAAATTTGTTAACATGATTGTGAAATTCGTTTAAGATAGTTTCAGCTCTCTTAGACCCAGTCTTTTCGAAATGGGCTTGAACCATTTTCTTAACATAAGCAGCATCTTCTTCATCCTCCATAGATTCTAATTCAACAGTTTCCAAGTTGATACAGCTCTTGAAAGCATCCTTGTTGTCACTGTAACAGTACATGATACCACCGGTAGCACCAGAAAATGCGTTAACGGAATTCATTTGACTCAAGACAACAGCTCTACCACCAGTCATATATTCAAAGGCATTAGCACCAGAAATCGCTTCAATGACAATTTCAGCACCAGAATTACGAACAGCAAATCTTTCACCAGCAGACCCAGAGATGAAGGCTGTACCAGAGGTAGCACCATAGAAACATGTGTTACCAACGATAACATTCTCTTCACTCACTAACTTGGAGCCCTGTTCTGGTCTAATAACAAGAACACCACCACTTAGACCCTTACCGACATAATCGTTGGCATCACCTTCTAGCTTGAAAGTAATACCTGGAGGTAGGAAAGCACCAAAAGATTGACCAGCATGACCATGGAAGTTAACATTAATAGTATCTTCTGGCAGACCCTTCTCGCCAAACTTCTGAGACACAGTATAACCTAACGTTGGACCAACAGCTAAATCAGTGTTGATGATTTCGACATCACTGATAATGGTTTGTTTACCTTCGTTTAGAGATAGTTCGGATTTTTCAATCAACATGTTGTCGATACGGCCTTCAAAGCTAACAGAATTCTTCTTAGCATTGGTAATGTGAGCGCCCTCCCTTAAGGTATGAGATGGTTTTAACAGGGCTTCAACATCTATGGTGGAAGTCTTTGGTCCTAGATCTCTTCTCTTTCTCAATTTCTCAGTATGACCAACCATTTCTTCAATAGTGCGGAAACCTAATCTAGCCATTATTTTTCTCAAATCTTCAATTAGATTAAAGAAGAAGTTGATAACATGTTCGGGTTGACCCTTAAATTTGCTTCTCAAGTATGGATCTTGAGTGGCAATACCAACAGCACAAGTATTGGTGTGACATCTTCTTAACATAACACAACCCATGACAATCAGTGGAATTGTAGCTAGAGTGAACGATTCAGCACCAAGTAAAACAGCAACAGCAATATCGAAACCAGTACGTAATTGACCGTCAGTTTGTAAGACAACTCTATCTCTTAGATCATTCAAAACTAACGTTTGTTGAGCTTCTGCTAAACCTAATTCCCATGGCAAACCAGCATGTTTGATGGATGTCCATCTAGCAGCACCAGTACCACCATCGTGACCAGAAATTGTGATGTGGTCAGCCTTAGCCTTAGCAACACCAGCAGCAATAATACCGACACCAACCTCGGAAACTAACTTGACAGAAATTTCTGCAATTGGATTAGCACACTTCAAATCATAGATTAATTGTTTCAAATCTTCAATGGAATAGATATCGTGATGTGGTGGTGGTGAAATCAAACCAACATTTGGTGTGGAATGTCTTGTCTTGGCAATTTCCTTTGAAACCTTGTGAGCTGGCAATTCACCACCTTCACCAGGCTTGGCACCTTGAGCAACTTTGATTTGTAACTGATCGGCATCAGATAAGTAATAAGAAGTAACACCGAATCTACCAGAGGCCACTTGCTTGATGGCGGATCTCATTGTGTCACCATTACTTTGAACGTCAGACCTATCAGCATCTTCACCACCTTCACCACAGTTGGATTTGGCACCAATACGGTTCATAGCGATAGCCAATGTGGTATGTGCTTCCTTAGAGATGGAACCGTAGGACATAGCACCAGTTGTGAATCTCTTGGCAATAACAGTCCATGGCTCGACTTCATCAATTGGAATTTCAGTCGAATTTTCGTAGTCTAATTCCAATAAACCTCTTAGAGTACAGTCTCTAATCACTGCCATTTCCTTTTCGACATATTTGACCCACGCATCGTTGTTCTTGTTTCTCACCGAGTCCTGTAGGTTGGCGATGGCAGAAGGATCATTGACATGCTTAATACCGCCATGTCTCCAGTGAAATTCACCGCTGTATAACACAGTCATTGGTTTGGCTGGTAAGATGTTATCTTCGGCTGGATAACCACGTTCGTGCAGTGTGAAGGCATCTTGGGCAAGAATCTCAAACGAGGCACCCTTGATTCTCGAGGCAGTGTTTGTGAAACATAGATCAATAACCTCTTCATTTAAACCTAGAGCTTCGAAGATTTGAGCACCCTTGTATGAAGCTAGAGTAGAAATACCCATTTTGGACATAACCTTCATAATACCATGGTCCACAGCGTATATGTAGTTTGTAATGATATCCTCATCAGACACCGCTGCTTGGTCCTCATTCTTAACAGTGTCACGTAGTAATCCTTGTTGGTTCAAAGTCACCAAAGTCTGCATGGCTAGAGATGGGTAGATGGCATCACAACCGTAACCTAGGATTAGACAGAAATCGTGAATTTCCTTAGCTTCACTGGTCTCCAAAACCAGGGCAACATCAGAACGGTTTTGTTGTCTGATTAAGTGATGATGGATAGAAGATACTGCGATTAGAGAAGAGATGGATAATCTGTCCTTGTTAACGTTTTTGTCAGAGATGATGATAATCTGTCTGTTATCCTTGACAATCAGATCATTAGCCTCCTTGATAATTCTCTCGATGGTTGCTTTGTAACCGGCTAAGCCCTCGCTCTTATCGAATGTTATATCGATGTTTCCGACGGACCACGATGGGTGAACAGAGTTTATGTTTGCAATAGCGTTGAATTGCTCCTTGCTTAGGATTGGAGATTCCAATCTTAGTCTCTCACATTGGTTTTCGTTCATTTCTAACAAGTTACCCTGTGGGCCGACAAAACATTCCAGGGACATAACGTTAGCTTCACGGATTGGATCGATCGGTGGGTTTGTGACTTGAGCGAATAACTGTTTAAAGTAGTCGTATAGTAGTACAGGACTTTCATTTAGACATGCTAAAGGAGCGTCGTTACCCATAGAACCGAGGGCTTCTTTGCCCGTCAAAGCCATTGGGGCCAGTAACAGACCAATCAACTCGAATGTGAACCCGTTGGCTAAAAGACGTTCGTTATCCAAAACATTGCTTGTCGAGTCAACGGTAGCAGGAGTCTGCTTCACCAAGTCCTTCAATTCAATCGTCTTATTTTGTAACCATGTGTTGAAATCGGCACGGTTAGCAATATCGGATTTTAGTTGATCCTGGTTGACAATAGTACACGTCTCGGTGTCCACCAAGAAAAGATCACCAGGTCTTAACTTCCCCTTCTGAACGACTAATCTGTCATCCAAGTCCTGAACGACACCGACCTCAGAGGCACAGATAATTCTGTCATCGGACGTCACGTAGTATCTGCATGGTCTTAACCCGTTTCTATCCAATCTAGCACCCACGTATCTACCATCGGTGAAATTCAGAAGCGCAGGCCCATCCCATGGCTCCATCAAACAGGCGGCCCAATCGTACCAGGATTTAAGTTTCGGGTCCATGTCATCTCTGTGGGCCTCGGGGACCATCATCATGACGGCTTCTGGCAGGGAAAGCACACCCTCCGTGACGAGCAATTCCAGCATGTTGTCCACAGCAGCGGAATCGGAACCCTTGTCCGGAATAATGGGGAATAACTCGCTCAGATCACCCAACTTGTCCGTGGTCATCGACCCCTCTCTGGCCTTGACCCAGTTTATATTACCACGCAGCGTGTTGATCTCACCGTTATGCGCCAGCCATCTCAGGGGCTGGGCTCTATCCCAGGAGGGGAAAGTGTTCGTGGAGAATCTGGAGTGGACCATACCCATGTATATCTTGAACTCAGGGTCGTTTAGATCGTGGGTGTAATATTGGAAGACCTGCGCTGGGGTCAGTTGGCCCTTGTAGACCATTGTCTTTTCATTGAGCGAACAGATGTAGACCTTCTCGTTGTCGTGGTCGTAGACCTTCTCTAGCTTCTTTCTGAAGATGTACAGCCTCTGCCTTAGACTAGTCGTCGATGTCTCGACGGAGGAGACGAACAAAGGTTGTAAGATCTTGGCTGGCTCGATGTCAAGACACGTAGGGTTCAGGATGCTGGAGTCCACTGGCACTTCACGCCATTTCAAAATGGTCAATTGCAATTCCTCCGCGAGGGAATTCCACACGGCTTCGTTGAAGTAGAGAATATTGTGGAAGAAGACGTTACCTATGGCGTAGGTACCCTCTTGTAACTCCGGCAAGTTGAACTCCCTCTTGATGAACTCGTGGGGGATACTCAACAAAATACCGGCACCGTCGCCGATACCCTTGTGGGAGGCCCCACGATGTGTCATGTTGACAAGAATCGCACGTGCATCTTCGACGATGTCGTGACTCGGGTTGCTGGCCCTCGTCGCGACGAAACCAACACCACACGCATCCCGCTCGTATTGCGGATCATAAAGTCCAATTTTACTATTCGGGTGCATAATACAAATTGGGAACTTTATTTCAATGGAGACACCAACGTAGATAGATAGGCGGCTAAAAAGAGAAAATTGTCGATGACCGTGTTACAGACAAAAGAGAGCCCAAAAATGGGTGTCGAAAGTGAATGCATTACTAATTGGAAAGACCATGAGGCACATTTCCGTCAAGTATATATATGACCACGAACACTCGGCAGTTGTAAAGCACGGTAACTACGGTTTCTTGGACCGGCTTGAAGAAGGGATCTTTGTGAGGGAAACCACCAGTACATTCCTGTCGACAGAAATGGACTCTCCTCTTCTACTTTCTAGGCCGTGTAGTCATTCGAATTCAGAGGCACAATGGTCTTTAATCATCCAACACACTCTGCCAGAGAAATGTGGAATCTGAGAACCCAATTGAAATTCCAAGTTGGAGAGAGAAACAGACCTACGGCGAGCACTGGGGCCGGCAATCTGTGGCAAGAATACCGGTGGATTCTTTTAAGTGGAGAAGCACCAGTGTCGCGATGCCCATCTCTGGAGGCCACAAGTCTTAGACAAAATGGGCAGAAGCGAAAACATTCGAGAATATTTTTCTTCCCTTCGCACGCACGAAAGATCCGAAAACGGGATTGACCAATCAGAGCCGGTTTGCGTAATGTCCTGACCGCTCTTTCCACGGTGGGGAGGGGAGAAAGTGTGGCGGCCCCGATAAGATCCTCGCGTGTGATTGGTGGATGTGCGGGCGTGTGGTCATCTTGCCCCGAAAAATCTCTCACGGCGGGGAGGTCAGCGGCAAGAAAAGTTGCACGTACTGATTGATTGATGCCGCTTTGACCACGGGAAGCCTTTCCCGGCTGAATACCTTGTGAGACCGGCCAAGCGAGAGGAAGGGTCCGGTGTGCGGTGTTGGCAATACGATCCGATATGCGGTGTTGGCAATACGATCCGATATGCGGTGTTGGCAATACGATCCGATATGCGGTGTTGGCAATACGATCCGATATGCGGTGTTGGCAGTAGTAAGGTCTGACATCGTCCGATTCTCTAGCTTCCGATTCTCTCCGAAACGGGAACTCAAAATGTTTGCCCATTGACAGCACGTTGGCGGTTCCCCAGAGATTGGAAAGTTTAGCTTCTTCTAAATTGAGCAACTGGAGATAAACTTCCTTGATGAGTGATTGTAGCTTGTATCTTCTTCTTCTTCGTTGGCAGAGTAGGCCCCGGCCTATAAGGGGTCAGTCCCTCTTGATACTGGAGGTCCGCTTTCCTGTAATTATCGCGGGGTATTTCGTAATACTTCTCTATGAGCCAATGAGTAGTCCTCGATAAGGAAACCTCACAGGGAGACGTAAAAGAATTGAAAAGCAACGAACTACATCTCAGTTGGTCATTCAACTAACAATTTCAGATGGTTTTATTCAAGTTCTGTATATTCTCAAGAATAGGATGGGAAAGTAACTTTGTAATGATGACACGCGAATCTATTATTATATTTTCACTGATGATTTACAGACTGGTACGGCGTCAATGCGAATAGCACAGGTAATATAGTATATTTATAAACGAACTTATAAAACCACAGCTTAAACGCACTCTCTACTTGTATAATTCAAATACCCTTTTACGAATTGCTACATAATCCAATCAAAAATTATAAATAATCTTGTTTACTTGGAAAATGTCTTTTTATTGGCTTGGAAAGGAACCGATAATCAACAAGAAATAATTAATGCTAAATTTATTGACACGTTTTATTTCTTCTATACCTTTCAACAAGTTCTCTTGAACACCTTCCTCACAATAAACCCTTCTATCCCTATCACTCTTCGTTAATCAGCCATTTAAAATGCAGCATTTCTGGCGTGTCAGAATTGATATCGATGACATTTACTTGAGACTTTTGCTGGACTCCATTCTTAGAGTCACTTATGAAACTGACCGAGTGGTCGGACTTTCTTCTTGACCTCCTCCTATAACTGTCTTCGAAGAGAACAGTCCGCCTGTTACTAACGTTTCTTGACCCACTGCTGTGCTCGTCAATAAATTTGTCCACATCATCCTCATGCCCGTCAAACTCCACTTTATAATTCTGTTGGTACTGCGAGACAAAGAGATCCTGATTCCAGGAGAATCCCTGCGAGTGGGACGAGGTAATGTAAAAACAACAATTCCTGTCATCCACATCATCGCCTCCCCTCCTGAAGTACGAGTTATCATGAATCGATGCATACACAATCGGCGTCTCGTCGCATAACATTGCATGCGACAGACACCCTCTACTACTTCTCCTGATACCCTCCCTGTGTGTGCTTGATACGTGTTGCATTGTGCGTTTATGCGTTTCTGGTTCCGCTTGACACCCAACGTAGAACGACTGTTTCAATGGAGACGCTGCGCTCTCAATACCCACAATATATATATATATATATATACTTACCTAGAGGAAAGGTCATGTATCCCTTAAACAGAGCTGTACCGTACAGCCGCCCATTACGAACGCAAGTGCACGTTGAACCAACGAGGGCCACAGTGCAGGTGACAAAGGGCACGGGAGACAAACAGTGTTTCTATGCCACACGTTAACCCTCCCTGGTCACTACGGCACACTGGTGGGTGAAGGTAAGAGTGTTGAAAGGAAGAGAAGCGCGGCATCAGTTGAGGGGAATTCCCCGCACAGGTCTGAGGGAGTCAGCCACTCCCCCTAACCTCTCAACAACGGACTATAGACCCAAACAGTAACACAAGACGATCCCTTTCAAGGTCATCGAGTAGTGACAAGTACATCCATCCACGTAAACGCGTAAAACGGCGCTGTTATTCCCCTTTTGCTTCGAATCGCTCGATTAAGGACTCTTTCGTGTTTTTGTTGATTGTTCAGTTTGCATTTTTCGTCTGGATCTCATCTTCTGTCTTCAACACAGGGAAGAGGTCCTATGTTGAGGTCCTGCTGCTCAATTATATCGCTACGTTTCTGTGTTCGCTCTGGGTGCAATTCACTACCACTGATAATAAACCAAAATAACCTCACACTCGCCATGAATAACGGGAAGAAACAAGCGACACTCGCGCAATTCTTCACGTCGATGAAGAAGAAGAAGGCACAGGAGGAGCCCCAGACGTCTAAACTGTCATCCACACCGCCCGTGTCTACCCCACCGACACCCTTAGTTCCAGGGAACTCGTCTATTGCGAACTCGCAGGAGACTGACGAGTCCTCTCAGATTGCCAAAATAAAAGCCGATGATGATGTCGAGATTGTCCCCTCCCCACAGAAGAGACCACTTGAGACAACGCCAGACGCGAAATCACCATCGCCGGCGGTACCGCTGAAGCGAGCAAAGACAGATACGGAGCTTACTGTCCAGGACAGGGGCAAATTCTTCTGCAATGTGCCCTACGCGGACCTTTGTAACTTGTTCCAAGAGATCGAGTCCATCTCGTCGCGGCTGGCCATCATCAAGCTGTGTTCGGACTTCCTGATAAAGATAATGAGGGAGGACCCGCAGAATCTCGTCCCAGTCACGTACCTGTGCATCAACAAGCTCGGGCCGGACTACGAGCCGGGTCTGGAACTGGGGCTGGGCGAGAACCTCCTAATGAAGACGATCGCGGAGTCCTGTGGGCGCTCCCTGCAGCAGATCAAGTCCAAGTACCACACCATCGGGGACCTGGGCCAGATTGCCATGGAGGCGAGAAACGTCCAGCCGACGATGTTCAAGCCCAAACCGCTCACCGTCGGGGAAGTGTTCAATAACTTGAAGGAGATCGCCACGAGCCAGGGGAAGGAGTCCCAGACGAGGAAGATAAGGATCATCAAGAGGATGCTGACGGCGTGCCAGGGCACAGAGGCGAAGTTCCTCATCAGGTCCCTGGAGTCTAAGCTCAGGATCGGTCTAGCGGAGAAGACCGTGCTGATCTCGCTGTCCAAGGCCCTCCTCGTGAAGGAGTACGACGGCGGGATCGACCCGGACATGGAGCTGCTGGAGACCGCGGAGCAGAAGATCAGAGACGCGTTCTGCCAGGTGCCGAACTACGACATCGTCATCAACTCGTGCCTGCAACACGGGATCATGAACCTTGACAAAGTGTGCTCGCTGAGACCCGGTATCCCGCTGAAGCCCATGCTGGCGAAGCCCACGAAGGCCATCAGCGAGGTTCTGGACCGTTTCCAGGGGCAAACGTTCACCTCGGAGTACAAGTACGACGGCGAGAGGGCACAAGTGCATCTCCTGGAGGATGGGACGATGAGGATCTACTCGCGTAACGGGGAGAACATGACCGAGAGGTACCCTGAAATCCACATCAGCGACTTCATCAGGGACCTCAGTGTGACGAAGTCGCTGATTCTCGACTGTGAGGCGGTCGCGTGGGACAAAGAGCAAGACAAGATCCTGCCGTTCCAAGTGCTGAGCACGAGGAAGCGCAAGGACGTGGACGTCAACGAGATCAAAGTCCGCGTGTGCCTGTTCGCGTTCGACATCCTGTCGCATAACGCGGACCGTCTGATCAATAAATCCCTGAGGGAGCGAAGAGAGATCCTGCAAGAGGTGACGAAACCGGTCACTGGCGAGTTCCAGTATGCGACCGAGATGACCACTTCGAACCTGGAGGAACTGCAGCATTTCCTGGACCAGTCCGTGAAGGACTCTTGCGAGGGACTCATGGTGAAGATGCTCGACGGGCCGGAATCGCACTACGAACCCAGTAAACGGTCCAGAAACTGGCTGAAGTTGAAGAAGGATTACCTCGCCGGTGTCGGGGACTCCCTCGACCTATGTGTCCTTGGGGCGTACTTTGGCCGCGGGAAGCGGACAGGTACGTACGGTGGGTTCCTCTTGGGATGTTACAACCAGGACACCGGTGAGTTCGAGACCGCGTGCAAGATCGGCACAGGGTTCTCGGACGAGATGCTGCAGCAACTGTACGAGCGTTTGAAACCGACCGTGCTCGACGGGCCCAAGGGCACGTACGTCTACGATGCCAGTGCAGAGCCGGACGTGTGGTTCGAGCCCACGCTGCTGTTCGAGGTGCTGACTGCGGACCTGTCGCTGTCGCCCGTGTACAAAGCCGGCAGCTCGCGCTACGACAAGGGTGTCTCGCTGCGGTTTCCTCGACTCGTGCGTCTGAGGGAGGACAAGGGCGTCGAGGAGGCGACTTCTTCGGAACAGATCGTCGAGATGTACGAGAACCAAGCCAGTGTCTGATATCTGCGAGAGTGCAACATCACCGTCAACTATCCTCATAACGCCGTCGTATCTACCTCATTATACAATCTCTAATGCATTTACTGTCATCAATGGAATGCGACACTATTTAAACAAACAAAATACGGACTCTCATCGAAGGGGCCTTGTTTCGTTGTGGGACGGGACAGAGGCGCGAGACACACAAGGATGTTCACGCAGAGGACAGTAGTGCAGCTAGCGAGACGAAGGGTAGTACCGAGCAGGCTTGCCCCGAGTAGCACCGTCCAGAGCAGGACTCTGGTCGGGTTTGTGCGGAACGCGCTCGGGATGGACCCACCGCCGTCGCCGGACTCGCCGCAGGTGTCGAACCGGTTCCACCCGTGGGAGGAATCGCCCTCCGCGGACCTCAGGGAGCGTGCCGCGCGGATCAAGGCGCACGCGCGCTGCAGGGTCACCGGGAAGGATATCCGGTACACTTGCCCGATCTCAGGTATCCCCACGCACCACTCGCGCGCTGCGTGGGAGCAGGACACCGCGTACCACGAGGGAAAGGTCTACGAGAAGCTAAAGAAGGTGAACGTGTACGAACACGACCTGCGGAGCGGGCGCGCGTTCCCCGAATTCGACTTCCCGCAGGAACAAGGGCGCGAGCTGGCGGTGAACATGCAGAACTGGGACCTGTTCTTCTACACGCGGCAGTTCTACTCGATGGACACCGAGTTCCAGCTCGCGACTGTGACGAAGATGCTGAGCTACCCGCTGACGATCGCGTCCGTGCTGCACGAGTACTCGCCGTACTCGCTGGCGCCGAGGGGCCCCGTCACGCTCGAGGGGCTGAAGTCCATTGCTGCGCTGCGGTACACTCTGTACCCGTCGCAGGCGAAGGGCGCGGTACTGAACAGCACGCAGCCGATGCGGATCTTCATCCTGGGGGCGCGCGCGGAGAGCCAGCTGCCGGGCCACGTGTGGAAGCAGCTGCAGTACCTGTTCCCCGCGAAGACCTTCGAGATCCACTTCATCGGGCCGGAGTGTGCTGCGAATGCGAATGCGAATACAAACGCGGGTGCGAGTGCAAGCGTGAGTGCGACCGTGAATACAAACGCGACCGCTCCCGTGGTAAAGAAGATCGACGACACGCTGTCGCTGGTGTACCACGCGCAGTACTTCCACGACGTGCACCGCGCGCAGGACTTCTTCCCCTACGACCCCTACAACGACGTGTTCTTCGTGTTCCACCCCGGGTTCGCGTACGAGGACACGCGGGAATTGTGGCTCGGGGAGACGATGCGCGGGCTGCTGGACACGAAGTGCGCTGTCTTCCACACGGGCTTCCACGCTGCAGACATCGAACAGGACACGGCGCTGCTGGCGGAACGGTACGGGTCCGAGCTGGACGTGCTGATGCGGCCCGTGAAGAACGTGTTCGCGAGCACGAAGTGGGAGTTGAACGACGCGGACCCGCAGGAGGTGTACCAGTTCAACATGTACATCGCGGGCTTCCGGGGCAAACGCTACCACACCATCAAGCGCTAGGGCGTGAGCGTGGTTTCATGTGCTGAGCGTGCTTGTTCCTGTACATACATATATAGCAACACCGTAAGCGCTAGCGCTTGTTCATGTACATCGCGAGCTTCTAGGCAAGCACTGAGCGTGTTCCTGTACATATATATAGTCTGATTAGTCCCACTCAGCTATCTGCTCAACAACCAGACACGCTAATGTCTGTTTATTGGTGTCTACGGGTACTTGTAGCAGAGGGAAGAACTAGCACCTGAACTGCTGAAAGCTTGATGGTAAGGGCTCCGGTGCTAAAACCGTTTGCCCCCAAGAATGATTACCCACTACCGATGCTAACAATTGGAACCATTGCTCATTCATTGCGTCACTCCGGGTTCTGTACCTGTCTACTTGAGGCTTGGCGAACGTCTGAGTCTAAAGACGAGATCATTAGAAAGGAACTGCTACCGTATCAGTCGAGCTCCGGTTATCCTATCGGGGAAACGCTAGCGTGCTTGTACATACATATATAGCAACGTGAGTGCGGATTGCGAACTGCACGACCACGGCAACGCTACATGATGGCGTTGTAGAAGAGCAGGAAGTCCCTGCGACACTTCTCCCAGCGCTGCGGGTCGAAGAACACGTACGAGCCGCGCTCGCTGAGCCCGTCCGGCGCGACGAGGGGCTCCATGAGCGGGTCCTTCGTGAGCCACGCCTTGAGCACCTTGTGGTACCGCCAGTTGCGCCTGCGCAGCTCGAGGTACGTGAGCTCCTGCAGGACGGTCCCCGGGTGGCTGTAGAACAGGTAGAAGAGCGTCGCGTCCTGGAAGAGCGCGACGCGCTGCTGGTCCGCCTGCACGGAGTCGAACGCCGGCGGCACCGCGGGGCTCTGCAGCACTCCTGCAATGCCCCGGAAGGACGCGGGCGAGAAGAACGCGGGCTCGACCTCGCTGCGGGAGGTCTCCGCCCAGGGGCTCTGGAACGTGTCCAATACACGCGCGTGCCGCTGTGTCTGCGCCTGCTCTGCTGTGTCCGCGCGCGGGATGCCGAGCGAGTGCAGCATCGCCGAGAGGTCGCACCCGAGCGCCGTCGCGTGGTCGCCGCCGTGCGCCGCCACCAGCGGCACCAGTGCGTCTACTCCGAAGCTCATCGTGTCGTGTTTGGGCGCTTCGAGGGAACATGCTGTGGCAATCTGTTCAAGAAGCTGTTCAATGCAGGATCGATGCTCCACTCTCTCGACACCACCGATGGACAGGCACACGCGCAGTAGACCGAACGTGGTGGTGACGGGGACGCCCGGGACGGGCAAGTCCTCGACGTGCGCGCTGCTGGAGGCGCGGCTCGGGTTCGCGTACACGGACGTGTCCGCCTTCGCGCGCGAGCACGGATACCTGGCGGAGTACGACGCCGACCGCCGCTCGCACGAGGTCGACGAGGACGCGCTGCTCGACGCGCTGGAGCCCGTGATGCGCCGGGGGGGAAACATCGTCGACTGGCACGTCTGCGACGCGTACCCTGAGCGGCTCGTGGACCTCGTCGTGGTGCTGCGCGCGGACAACGGCGTGCTGCACGACCGGCTGCACGCGAGGGGGTACCACGAGGCGAAGGTGCAGGAGAACCTCGACGCGGAGATCATGGGCGTCGTCGCGGGGGATGCGAGGGACGCGTACGCGCCGGAGGTCGTTGTCGAGCTGCAGAGCGACACGCGCGAGGACATGGCTGCGAACGTCGAGCGTGTCGCGGCGTGGGTTGCGCTGTGGGAGCAGCAGCACCTGCGCGGCGTCTCGAATGAGTTGCAGCCGTCTGCGAGCGACAGCGAGGAGGCGGCTGCGGACGAGAGCGACGAGAGCGACGAGACTTCTGGTAGCGAGAGCGACGAGACGTCCTCAGACGAGGAGAGCAAGCAGTAGCGCGTCGAGCAAGCAGTAGCGCAATAGACCAAGCAATACACTCGCACACAGGCACGAGTGTATTGCAACAGCAGCGCATCGCTGTAGTATATATTTTAGCTGGTAACAGACACCATCGACACAGGACACCAAGATGCGATACGTGGTGCTGGAGCTGCAGGTGGAGCACCGCCCCGAGAGCCCCAAGGACCAGACGCGCGTCGTCGCGCTCGCGTACCGCGTGCTGCAGACTCTCGAAGGTGATGAGCAGACTCTCGATGATGAGCAGACGCCCGGGTGCATCGCGCAGGGCGACATACAGGTGGCCGCAGGGGGACTGCAGCCCGCGCTGGACGCGCTGGAGCGCGCAGTGACCGACGAGCAGGGCGGCACCCCCGTGGTGTGCTCGCTGTTCTCGAGCTGGCATCTCAGAGTGACGCTGCGCAGACACGCCGCGGACACGAACGTGCGCTTGCCCCGCTTCCTGCAGGACCTGCGCCTGTTTGACCTCTGGGGCGAGTTCCAGAAGTGGTACGGTGCCGAGCCGGCCAGTGTTGAGGTCGCTGCGCCTAGTAATACCCCACGGGACGTGGATACGCTGTTGAGGCTGTTGCGACTGGACGACGTTTCCTCGGACGCCGAGGACGTGGCCGTTGCGACGAGTGTGCTGATGGAACTGGCACGGCACGCGCGGGAGGGAGCCCCAGTGCTCGCGGAACCGTTCGACTCGAAGCTGGACCACGACACGTTCCTCGCAGAGCGCTCCCGCGTGCTCTACGTGGACAACCTGCCGCAGGACACGACGCAGAGCGAGCTGGAGTCCTGGTTCGCGCAGTACGGCGCCAGGCCCGTCGGGTTCTGGACGTTCAGGCAAGACCTGGACACGCCTGCCGCGTCTCCCTCTAACGCCCCGACTTACAACAACCCCTGCAACTTGAACAATACGCCGTACGTCGAGGAGCGCAGCAGCGTCGCCGGGTTCGTCGTGTTCCAGACACACGACGCGGCAAGGGACGCGCTGGCGCTGAACGGCCACTCCGCGCTCTCGAACACCGCGAACACGAAGCAGCCGCGCGTCGTGGAGCACGTCATAGAGATCCAGCCCTCGCACGAGTCCCTGCTCGAGATGGCGCACGAGGTGCTCGTGCCCTTCCCGCAGAGCAAGAACAGGCCGCGCCCGGGGGACTGGAACTGTCCCTCGTGCGGGTTCTCGAACTTCCAGAGACGCTCCGCGTGTTTCCGGTGCGCGTTCCCGGTCCCGACGGGTGTGGACTCCGTGCACGACCCGTCGCAGGACTCACACGCGAACAAGTACAGTGACAACGCGGCGAACAAGTACAACAATTCGAGCATACCGTTCAGGGCGGGCGATTGGAAGTGTGCCGGGTGTGACTACCACAACTTCGCCAAGAACGTGGTGTGTCTCCGGTGCGGGGGGCCACGGACCCCTCTGGCGCATTTGCAGTCGCCGGGACAGTTTGTGCCTGCCAGAGGTGCCAACGTGTAGACTATTCATAGATTTATATAGAGGACTATTCATAGATTCATAGAGTACTATTCCTAGATTCATAGAGTGCTATTCATAGATTCATAGAGTACTATTCCTAGATTCATAGAGTACTGTTCATAGATCCATATAGAGTACTGTAGACTATTCATAGATTCATATAGAAGACTGTATTGTATTGTGATAACAGGCACGCCACGTTGACACATGTGTCAATGTGTCAAATTATGTTACCTTGCGAAGTATTGAACTCCAATGAGTATGCCTGAGCACCACACATCAATGCTGTCAGGTTGATAACGTCATTCACAGGTCTATGATCACTGGGACAAAGACGACTCGTTGAAGCATATATATATACATATGTACACACGTATTCCAACCGGAAGCTCGTCATACACAGACACTTACAAAACACATTCCTAAGGTTAATAGAGAGGCGAATATTGCTTAACGAGAGCATAAACCACTCAACACAATTCTGTATTATAATATTCGAGTGTCCCTAGAGTTGAACGCACCTAGTTGAGAAGCTTATTACGTGGACGAAACGTACTGTGAGATGGCTATTTGAGCAAGAGCCGAGGTACATAATATTTAGTCTTTTATATAAAGTCCAGACTAATGACACAGCGTTAATAACATTCGTTATACTCTCAATTGCGTACACAACTATTCAATGTAAATACAACGCTCAGTAGTGCAGGACGGTTCTGAGACAGTCGCCCTTGTGCAGATCCTCGAACCCCTGGTTAATTTCCCTGAAAGGCCTCTTGTGAGTGATGAACTCGTCGACCTTCAGTTTGCCCCCCTGGTAGTCCTTGATGAGCCCCGCCATCTCCGAGCGGCCCTTGACGCCACCGAAGGCACTGCCCTTCCACACACGGCCCGTGACCAGCTGGAAGGGTCTCGTGGAGATCTCTTGCCCCGAGGCGGCGACGCCGATGATGATGGACTGGCCCCAGCCCTTGTGGCAGGCCTCGAGCGCGTCCCTCATGACCTTGACGTTCCCCGTGCAGTCGAACGTGAAGTCGAGCCCGCCGTCGGTCATCTCGACAAGCTTTTCGACGATGGTCTGGTTCTGCGCGAGGTCCTTTGCAGGGTTCACGAAGTCCGTGGCGCCGAACTCGCGCGACCACTGCTTCTTGTCGTCGTTGACGTCCACGACGATGATCTGGGACGCGCCGCGGGCCTTGGCGCCCTGCACGACGGAGAGCCCGACGGTCCCGGCCCCGAACACGGCGACCGTGTCGCCCTCCTGGACGTCCGCGGTCTTCAGCGCGGCACCGTAACCAGTCGTAACACCACACCCGAGCAGACACACGCTCTCCAGGGGCGCCTCTGGGTCCACCGCGACGACGGACACGTCGGCGACGACGGTGTACTCCGAAAAGGTCGAGCACCCCATGAAGTGGAGCAGCGTCTCGCCGCGCGCGTTCGTGAACCGCGACGTGCCGTCCGGCATGACACCCCTCCCCTGCGTCGCGCGCACCGCGCCGCACAGGTTCGTCTTCCCGGACCTGCAGAACTTGCACTCGCCGCACTCGGCCGTGTACAGCGCAATGACGTGTTCGCCCACCTTCACGGCCGTGACGCCCTCCCCGACGGACTCGACGACCCCCGCGCCCTCGTGGCCCAGCACGCAGGGGAACGCGCCCTCGGGGTCCGCCCCCGAGAGCGTGTACGCGTCCGTGTGGCAGATGGCGGTGTCCGTCACGCGGATGCGCACCTCGTGCGCGCGCGGCGGCGCCACCTCGATCTCCTCGACGGACAGCGGCTTCCCCGCGCCGTACGCGACCGCCGCGACACACCGGATGGGCTTCCCGACCGTAGCACTTGCAATTGACATCGTAGCGGTCCCTCTTGCCCCCCTGCGCGGGACCGGAGCCGCAACAGCTGGTGCGAGGGGGAAGGAACTGAAATAAGCGCCCAGAAACGGGCGGGAGAGGTCACTTCCGACGGCGCGCCTGGAACTGGAGCCGTACAAGAATCCCTGGCGGCGGGGCCGGCGGGGCAGGGGCACGGGAGCAGACACAGGGACGGCGCGACGGAGAGAGATGCTGCGGTCGGCGAAGAACATCGTGAAGGGGTACTCCTCGACGGAGGTGCTGGTGCGGGACGCGACGGCGAACAGCGCGGACGGCGTGGAGCGGGAGCAGCTGGAGGAGCTCGCGGAGCGGTCGTACAGCAGCGTGGACTTCTTCCAGATCATGGACATGCTGGACCGGCGTGTCAACGACAAGGGGAAGTACTGGCGGCACGTGGCGAAGGCGCTGACGGTGCTGGACTTCCTCGTGCGCTTCGGGAGCGAGAACTGCGTGCTGTGGTGCAGGGAGAACCTGTACGTGATCAAGACGCTGCGCGAGTTTCTGCACGAGGACGAGGCCGGCGAGGACCAGGGCCAGATCGTCAGGGTCAAGGCGCGCGAGCTGACGGCGCTGCTCGCGGACGACGAGCGGCTCAAGCAGGAGAGAGAGCTCAACAGGCGGAACCGCGGCTCGCGGGGCAGCCGGGGCAGTCGCGGCAGTCGCGGGAGGGACAGCCGCGGGAGAAGGGAGGACGAGGACTTGCAGCGGGCGCTGGCCGAGAGCAGGATCACCGCGGAGGAGGAGGAGCGGCGGAGGCGGCAGCTCGAGGAGATGGACGCGGACCAGCGCGCCGCGTTGCAACTCAGCAAGGAGGAGCAAGAGCTCAAGCAGTTACAAGACATGCAGAAGCAGCAGCAGCAGCAGCAGGCGATGTTGCTGGCTCAACAGCAGCAACAACAACAGCAACAGCCCATGTACTACGACGTCTTTGGCAACCCGATCTCCCCGGAGGAGTATTTGCAGTACCAGCAACAACAGGCGCTGCTTGCACAGCAGCAAAATGCAGCGTTGCAGCAGCAACAGCAGCAGCAGTACTGGGCGCAACAACAACAATTGCAACAACAACAATTGCAACAACAGCAATTGCAGCAACAGCAATTGCAGCAAGCACAATTGCAACAAGCACAACTACAAGCACAACTCCAGACTGGCTCGAACAATCCGTTTGCTAGGGGGAACCAGGCTACTGCCACTGCCCCAGCCCCCGTTTCCACAATGCCCTCGAGCGAAACTACAATGACCGCCAACAATGGCATGTCTCCCTTGAAACAGACAAGAACTGGGGACAAGGCGATGACGGACAAGTACAGTGTGCTGAACTCGCTCCTGGCTACGGGAACAGGCATCGACACCTTCGGGAACACCGGCGAGCAGCGGATCCCAGCACAGCACACGCAAACGGGTACATTCATCAATTCGCAGGGGACAGGGTACAGGCAGCTGACGGACCAGGACTTGAAACCGAACCCATTCTTGGGTAACCAGTACACGGGGATCCCCAGTTCCAATATCGTCCCTGCACAGACAGGGTTTGGATTTGGTAACCAACAAAACGGTAATAACAACCAAAACCCCAACAGTCTATTAGATCTGTAAACAAAATAATGCTAGTATGCAATCGTATATATTATATACCTAACCGTATTTAGGGACACATTTTCACGTTTTATACCTTGCAAAGTAACATCAAAACTACATATCTATTAGATCTGTAGACGAAATAATGCTAGTATGCAATCGTATATATTATATACCTAACCGTATTTAGGGACACATTTTCACGTTTTATACCTTGCAGAGTAATATCAAAACTATATATCTATTAGATTTGTAGACGAAATAATGCTAGTATGCAATCGTATATATTATATACCTAACCGTATTTAGGGACACATTTTCACGTTTTATACCTTGCAAAGTAATATCAAAACTACATATCCATAAGCAACAACCCTATGATCCTCTCGATGTCTGATTCATCTAGCACACCCTGATCACCCTCAGGTCGGTTCTCGATCGATCGCAGAACAAGCTCCTGCACAAAGATCTCCAGGTATCGCTGTATTTTACCCACTACTTCATCCGAGACAATCGTGTGGGTGTCTTTGAATGATGCTTCGAGTATACCTCTTACAGTGTTTTCTGATATCCTCATCCACACATCACCTACACATACACATCAGCTACACATACACGTCATATATGAAATCGTATAATCATTTATTCATTCATTTTATTAAACTTTTCTATATTTTCAATACATATATCTGAATCAAAAAAAAAAAAAAATAGGAGTGTGAGAAAAAAATTAAAAATCACACTCAAAAAAACCCCATAAAAACAAACAGAGATATATTAGTGTTTTATCGCAATAATAATGTAGTCAATCTTAATATCGTCATCGTAACTAGTAGAAGAAATAGGAAAACAAGAAAAATAATAGAGTATTAAAAAAGAGAAGGCGTAAGTGTATTATTCACTTTGCAGCTTCCTCATATCTTTATTTTTCCTAAAATTGCGGTTGTTGCTGTTGTTGCATTTGGGGAGGATATTGCATTTGAGGTGGATACTGCATTTGTTGTTGCTGCTGTTGCAGTTGTTGCTGCTGTTGCTGTGGGTACCCTTGTTGCATATTTACTGGTGGGTTGGAAGCAAATTGAGGATGGTTCTGTTGTGGTGGTATTGGAACATTATTTATATTCATGTTAGCTTGCTGTTGGTGTAGCTGTTGTAATTGTTGTTGTTGGCTTTGTTCTATTGGGACCGGGATTGGCACGTTGGAACTGTCCTCGGCAACGTACAGAGACTTGTCTATCGTAGCTGGGATAGCAGCAATTTCAGTACCTAATTCTTGTTCGATCTTGTACAGGTTGAATCTGTCATTCCAGTTGATCAGATTGATGGCCAGACCCAAGTGCCCAAATCTACCAGATCTACCGATTCTATGCAAATATGTTTCTGCCGTCTTTGGGAAGTCAAAATTTATAACAACGTTAACCGCTTGAATATCAATACCACGGGTCAAAAGATCTGAACAGACTAAAGTTCTCACTTTACCTTGACGGAATTCATGGAACACACGGTTTCTCTCCTGTTGTTTCATTCTTGCATGCGAGTAGTAACAAGAATAACCTAGATCTGTAATTTTCTTGGCCAATAATTCGACTCTATTTGTTGAGTTACAAAAGATAATCGCTTGATTGATCTGTAATTTGGAGAATAACGTATTTAAACAGTGCAATTTTTGTCTTTCCTCGACAAATGCGTAATATTGTGTAATACCCTTTAGGGTTAATTCCTCCATTAAATTGATTTCATATGGCTTATTTAAATGTTTCACCATGAACTCCTTCACGGTCAGGGGGAAAGTCGCAGAGAATAGAAGAGATTGGTGACTCTTTGGTAAGAAATATAGGATTTGCTCAATAATGGTTTTAAAGTCACGGGATAACATCTTGTCCGCTTCATCCATGACAAATAGTGAACATTCGGATAAGTCAGCGATCTTTCTTGAAGCTAAATCAAGAACTCTTCCGGGAGTACCGACAAGGACATGGATTGTATCGTTCAATCTTAGAATATCATCTCTCAGATTAGTACCACCAGTGGTAACCATACAAGAGATTCCACAATGCTTACCCAAAGTTCTGACTACTTGAGATGTCTGTAAGGCCAGTTCTCTAGTAGGAACCATGATCAAAGCTTGGATCTTGTTAACCTTTGGTTTAATCTTCTCCAGGGTTGGTATGACGAAGGCAGCAGTCTTACCTGTACCGTTCTTGGCTCTTGCCAGGATATCTCTGCCTGTGATGGCGACTGGAATGGCCTCCTCCTGAATAGGAGAGGGCTTTTCAAAACCAGCTTCAAAGATGCCCATTAAAAGTTCTCTCTTTAGATAGAAATCCTCAAATGTATTACCCTTTGTATTCAAGACATCATCTGTCTGAGGTCTTGTATCCTTCTGGGGGATATTTAGGTGAGATTTCCAGTCTTGATCTGAAGTTAGAGTTTCTGACATAATTGTAGTTTCTTTAATAGTATATTTCTGTAGAAGTTAAAATAATACAATACACTTGCTTGTAAAACGAGGACAACCTAGATTTATTGATTGATTTTGTTTCAATTTCTAAATAAATGTGGTTGAGAAGTTTCGAAACCTGTGAGTAGAATATAGTTTATTTGATCGAATATAGTAAAAGAACGCTCTGAGATAGTGAACTTTCTTATTTATATTCTGAATTCAAAAAGAGGAGAGTAGTCTTGTTGATTGATTTGTCGAAATCGGTGTTATTTTCTTTCCTTCCTTTTGGACTTTGTACTGTAATAAACTTTATTGTACACTAAGGAGATACAATTGTACGTTAGAGACCTTGAGCTTAGTATGATATACTGTGGGGGGGTGGTGGTTAGAGAAAGGTTCAAACAAACGTATAGTAAACACGAGGAAACGTTCTCTTACAAAGGAAAATTTTTTAGTTTGCTCCTTTTTTTTAGAATATGAATTTTCGCCTCTGTTTAAAATTTCTTGTTTCGGCGCATTTTTTTCGTTCAAAAATTTCTGTGGAGTTTTGAAATTGAGATCTCTGAGAGATCATCTTCAACGGCAGAGGTTTGGAGAAGTTAAATGAACCAACAATAGAAACGTTTAAACGGTGAAATGAACCAGTGATATAACGGTCTGTAATAGCTGTGAAAAAATGGAAGTGTGCTTATGTTGACGATACCACAAGTTCATATGACGGTTAGTAGCTGGTTTATTAATTTATGTCGAGAAATAAACCGAATTTAAGGATGATAAGCACTATTGAAGAAGATGTATGACATTGTTTTCTTGATACTTATTGTGACTCGAATTTACTAAAAAACTGTCACTAGAGAGAGCCTCAATTTACTAGTATTTTCTGCTTCACTTAGTTTCGAAGAAAATCTTATTTGGTAGTATACTACAACGTAACAACAAAAACATCAATGAAACATCTCGTTGAAATTATTTACGAAGAGAATCATGAATGGAACGGAGCACTTTGTCTCAGCTAAAAAAGACACTTCGTATATATTATTCTGTATAATTCCTGTGAGTACGAATCCAAAACACCCATTGATATTGAATTCCGTAGTCATCTAAGGTCTATTTCCTAGTTTATTAAAACGGCTTTTATGTAAATTCCCTCTTATTGTTATAGAGCGGGGTTGAGATCATGATAATATTTTCTAAATCAAGCCTTATGTTTCCACGACCTTTGTGTGTTTAGTTGAGACACACCCTATCCTTATTCAATATAGGAAGAATATCTAAACCTACGAGCAAGGTCCCATTACTATTTGCCATACAAATAACTTCATTATCAAGAAATGCCAGATTTAGAAGCTCTATTGCAAGGATCAATCTATTCATCGTTCAGAAGAGGAAACTTGGTATTGATCTTGGGATATCTAAAATAAATTCTCCTCAAAATATTTTGTTAGTTAATTATAGCTATTTTCCTACATATGAAATCATTTCACAGTTATTTAATCGAAAATAAACATTGGTATTTCTATTTTATATTATTCTCAACATATATGCAGATACAAGCCATTGAATCAATCGTGAGAAAACTATCAGTGGAGTCTAAGGTTTAGAGGGAAACTTCGAAAAGAATAATGGCTTCTTTCCCGAACACCTTCTCTAAAATATACCCTCCACCTCAAAAACCCTTGTCGAAATTACAGAGGATAACTACTACTATTTGTAAAAAAAGAAATGACCTACGAAAAAGATCCAGACCCTAGAGCGGGGAACAGAGTGGACCCCGCAGCCACCAACGCAGTGGTGTAGGGTTTTTGTTATACATTTTTCACCGAAACCCTGTACCATGTTGAAGCTTGCGGTTTACTACCCTGCAGGGATTGAAAGGCAAAACCCTATAGGGTATCTGACTGTTTCCATCAGAAACCCGTGAAGCCCTGGAACCTTAATTAACCCCAAAAAGGCCATGAAACTTTTCTCGAGAATCAATCATGTTTCTTTTTTGCCCTTTCGTCTTCTCGGGAATAGTACGGGTTTCTTGTATGTTACAACTTTAAATTTTATAAAGATGCTTTTGGATTCTCGAGCTTTGACAGCAGAGTTGGCGGCAGTGTCGGTCTCTCTACTCCTCCTTAGAGAAATATAATACCACATAAGGTACTGACGATATATTAGTTAAGGGAGAAAACGCCCATAAAACATACTATTTCACGATACGATTACCGGACTGTTCTCCATTCGCTTATTCATCAAAACTTTCCCGGTAACACTCACTCATTCTCTCTGGCATCGCCGAATTACGAACCCAGCACATTATTATTTGAATGCTGCCAGCTTTATCTCTCTCCGCGACAATGGAGCCAATATCAGCTGTCAATAATAACCCTAATGCATTCCACGGGAGGACGTTACAATACAAAAACTTAAAGCATTTGACATTAGGAAAGAACAACAACACACTCACTGTAAATAATGAGGACAATGATGATAAAAACAGCATCCTAAGTAACAAATTGCAGTCATTGGCCATAAATGGGAATGGACCTGTACAAACTTCAAATGCTCACACCGTTAGGGAGAAATTTAATAGCAAAAGTTCTCTGAGGCTTCGAAGACAGTTTAATCAGAACCTAAGTTTAAGGACAAATAACAACAGTGCTGAATCCCTACGAAATAGTAATAAGAGTGCTATTTTCCTGCATACATCAGGTGATTCGGCGAGTCCCATGTCGTTAGCGTCTCCGCTAACAAGCACAGACTCCCCATTCATCTCTCCAGATTTACCTTACTCATCATCTACGTCACCTAATGCCATTTCCGCTAACGACTATTATTTCTCAAATGGTAATACTACAGGAAAGACAAAATCGATTCCATCTAGTTCTAAAAATGGTGACATCAATACAGACATTACAAAAAATTCAATAAGTATCAAGGCTTCCACGAAAGAATTACTATTCAACCAAGATTGCAAGTATCAATTGCAGGATTTGGTACAACTGGGTAAGATTGGGCAAGGTAATTCAGGTACCGTTTTAAAAGTGTTGCATGTGCCGACCTCACAGATACTATCCAAGAAAACCATACCAATCGAAAAGAATAACAAGATCACGAACAATCAATTGTTAAGTGAGCTGTCAATCATGAAAAGTATTAAACCTCATCCCCATATCATCACATTTTATGGGGCTATGATTAATCATTCTATCAATGATGAAATTGTGATACTTATGGAGTATATGGATTGTGGATCCTTGGATAAGATACTCTCCCTATATAAGAGTTTCCAAAAGAGAAAATTGGATAATGAGAGAAGGCATAACGGTACCGTAACTAGACCACAACCACGTCAATTAACATGGTTTAATAATCCATTAATTTTATCCAAGATCTCATTTGCAGTATTAGACGGTCTTTCGTTTCTCTATGAAAACTATAAGATTATCCATAGGGATATAAAACCATCGAATATACTGGTCAATAGTAAGGGGTGTATTAAGATATGTGATTTTGGTGTCTCCAAAAAACTGATAAATTCTATTGCAAATACCTTTGTTGGAACATCAACCTACATGTCTCCCGAGAGAATTCAAGGTAATGTATATTCCACAAAGGGTGATGTCTGGTCACTGGGGTTGGTCATTATCGAATTGGTGACAGGCGACTTCCCTCTTGGAGGTCATAATGACACACCGGACGGTATTTTGGACCTTTTACAACGAATCGTTAATGAAAAATCACCAAGTTTACCGACAAAGGAATTCAATTTCCCAAGTGACATGGTAGATTTTGTACACCGATGCTGCATAAAGGATTCTAAGTCTAGAGGATCCATTAATGAATTATTAAAACATGAGTTCATATTAAAGTATAACAACACTGACACACAAGAAAGTGACAGAGAGTTTAGACATTGGTGCAGGAAGGTTAAATGTAAGAAAAGGGAAGATAAACAGATTAGGCGTGAAGCAAATGAAAGAGCAAAACTGGAGAAGAGACAAATGGAAAAGGCAGCCCTCGCTGCAAGGAAACCAAGACGATAAATGGTTATAGGAAACAATTCCATCTTTGACAGAAATGTTTATTATCTCATACCTACTGTAACATTTATTTAAATATTCAAAGAACAAGCGATAAATATAAATGTCTATATATGTGTTTCTATTTACAGGATATAAGAGTTGTATTATTTATCATTTGAATCCTCTATTTGGGGTATATCATAATGCCCATTTTTCCAAAACACATAACTCTCATAGCCCCTGTACGCTCCGAATAATACAAGCGCCCCACCGAAACTTCTAATTGATGCTCTCCACCATTGTGGATGGAGCCGGTTATAGTCTTTCAGAGCCACTTTAGGGTCTCTCTTAGTCAGTATTCCACTGAGGAGGAAAGAGCCACCGCTGAGAAGGAAAATCGAGTTGAAGATATCACACCCAAGACAGTCTTCAACTGGTTTCGATTCGGCGGAAGGATTAAAGATTTTGGCTATATTACTCATTGGATGATATATCGGATTGTGGACTATACGTTGTTTGCCTTCTCATGTATTATTTATCCAGCTTCCACCGATTCAAGTAAGTATTCTTTTTTTTTCCTTACAGATCTAATTATTATTCAATAAGAAATTTCAAATTGTTCCAAAGCTGAACCCACGATCACGATGATACCTATCGAATAGAAAGGTCAATTCACATAGCTAGTTATTTATCATGGTGGACGGGAAGGATGCTTCGAAGCTGACAGAGTTTCAAAGGAAAAGATTGGAGAATATCAAAAGGAATAATGATTTAATGAAAAAACTGAATCTGACGAGTATTATCGACCTTCCCAAGGATGCATCTAAGCCTAGCCACCTTGTAAAGAAGCAAAAGAGCAAGATAGACAAATCAAAGTCAAAATCAAGGTCAAAACCCAAAGCCGAACCCAAGCAACCTGTGAGAAGGTCGCGTAGACTACGGGGTGAGACTGCCGAAGAAGTGGAAAAATCTCCTAGTCTGGATTCAAATCTTGAACCTAGGGATATGAGACAATTTGAAGACGTTAAGATTCTTGGCGACATTAAACTGTCCGATATAATTAAGGATGAGGACAAATTAAATAATCTGAATTCATTAAAGGTCTCTAGCGGCGATTTCTTTAACGAATTGAGAGAACTACAGTCTAGAGCCAACGACAATATCAATTATAATGAATTTGACTCCATGAAAATGGTTCAGGCAAAAGTCATATATGAAAGAATATCTGCGTTGTATTGTCACCCTGGAAAGGATCAAAATATTGTCATTGCGGGTGATATATCAGGTAATATAGGTCTTTGGAAAGCAGATTTAGCACAAGACGAAATTGAACAAGACGATGTTACAAGATTCCAGCTATTTAGTAGAAACGTGGGTAGAATTGACTGTTTCCCTAATAAAATGGAAAAGTTACTAGCAACAAGTTACGATGGCTACATAAGATCAATTGACTTAAACAATCTAGAAAGTGATGAAATCCTTGGGTTAAAAAACGAATACGATGAAGCATTAGGGGTTTCTGATTGCCAATTCAGTTATGAAGACCCCAATGTATTGTTCCTGACAACACTGAGTGGAGAGTTTACTACCATCGATCTAAGAGAAAATAATAAAATAGCCAGTAGCGGTGTTCAGTTCAGAAGATTGGCGGATAAGAAAATTGGATCAATGTCAATAAATCCAAAGAAACCATACCAGATCGCCACTGGGTCTTTAGATAGAACATTAAAGCTCTGGGATATTAGAAAAATGGTAGAGAAACCTGAGTGGTCACAATATGAAGACTTTCCTAGCCATGAAATCGTGGCTACTTATGATTCTAGATTAAGTGTTTCTGCAGTATCATATTCTCCAAGTGACGATACCCTTGTATGCAACGGTTACGACGATACAATAAGACTATTCGATGTTAGTGATGGTGCCTTGAAAGATACTGAAGAGTTGACGCCAAAATTAACGTTGAAACATAACTGCCAAACAGGTAGATGGACGAGTATACTAAAGGCAAGATTCAAACCCAACAGAAATATATTTGCCATTGCAAACATGAGCAGGGCAATAGACATTTACACCAGTAACGGTGAACAGCTAGCACATATGAAGACGCCGACTGTCCCGGCTGTGATCAATTGGCATCCATCTCAAAACTGGGTTGCTGGAGGTAACTCTAGTGGGAAAGTATTCTTGTTCTCAGAGAACCAGGATAACGAGAAAGATGCTGATATAAAGGAAGAATACGTCAAGAAAGAAGAGGACTAAACACTACAACTCGTATCTATCTTCCGTCGCCATGATAAACGGTTAAGTCCTACTGGCGGGCGGTTAATGGGTTTGGGGTAGAGCGCCGGAAGCGATGAGGCTTTGTATAGTATATAACGTGTACACCACATAGTTAAGACAGGGAGTGCTCGTTTGTTTCACTTTTTTCTTTGTTGTTTGTTTTTGTTTACACAAGAAATTATGTGATCAGAACTTTGCTTAGTGTACATTACGGTGATTAGTCTTGTGTCCCAAGCTGAAGAACACATCAAAGAGATCACATACTACATTATCAGGTATATCCCGAATTTGAGATTGACGTATAGTCCCTAAACTTTTTCACTTCCCCGTGTTATTGTATAAGAAGAGCGTATTCACGTTGCTGCCCTGCTATTTACAATCTGCTGCTCATTATACATATTGCCCTTACTATATTATTGAGCCTTAATGCACCAATCATCGCATTCTATGAATTCTGTTATCGAGAATTCCTCTAATTTTACAAGTTTTAGTAACATGGCTTTACAAGATGGTGCACATGATATGGACAAAGAGAATGTTCCTCCAGCAGATTTTAGAAATGTGAAGAATTCTACATCATTGGTATCAAATATGATAACGAAAACTGTTTCAGATAACTCTGGTAGGACGTCGACATCTTCTTCATCGAACATTCTACCAATTCCGAAACAAAGAGCTGTACTATCGGATGTCACCGCGCAGATCGGAAATAAACAAAAACAATATAGTAATGCCAGCAATAATAACTATGACCAAGTATACAAGGGGTCGGAACTCATGAGTACGTTAGGCTCCTCTGCTAACAGTAGTATCAATAGTAATGAGAATAACTCCGTGGTAAAACATGAAGACTATACTAAAGCTACTGAAACTAATAGTTTATTTAGTTACGATGAAAATGGAAATCCTAAAAGTGTACGCTCGGAAGCTAAGCAACAGCAAGAAGTGAAAGAGGTGGATGATACAAATGAATATTCAGCTGTGGAAAAAGATGATAACAACGATCTAATAAAAGAACCTATAATGCCAAAATATGATGAATCCATCAGAGAACTTCTACAGGATAGTTATAGTAAATATTACCGTTCAATCCCCGATCCGATGGATGAAGATACTTACGATGTCGTCATGGTAGCAGAATTGAGTAATGATATTTTTGACTATCTTAGATCATTAGAAGAAAAATATAGACCCGATGCAAATTATATGCACTATCAAGAGAATCTAAAATGGTCCTATAGGCGAATCTTATTGGATTGGATTGTTGAGGTTCACAATAGATTTCAACTGTTGCCAGAAACGTTATATTTGACAGTTAATATCATTGACAGGTTTTTATCCAAAAAGAGTATAATATTAGAGAAATTTCAGTTAGTAGGGGCATCAGCTCTCTTTATTGCTTCAAAATACGAGGAAATTAACTGTCCAGCTTTAAAGGAGCTTATTTTTATGCTGGATGGGACATATACGAGAGAAGATATAATTGAGGCAGAGCGATACATCATCGATACTCTAGAATTTGAAATTGGCTGGCCAGGACCTATGTCGTTTCTAAGAAGGATAAGTAAGGCAGACGATTATGAATATGATATAAGGACTTTGGCAAAATACTTGCTAGAATCGACAATAATGGATTCGAGATTAGTGTCCGCAACCCCAAGTTGGTTGGCTGCAGGTTCATACTTTCTCAGTAAAGTGATACTCGGTTATAACACTTGGTCTCAAAAGCACATATTTTACTCGGGCTATACGCAACAACAAATACTTCCCTTGGCATCTATTATTTTAGATAATTGCAAAGATGCTCCTGCGCATCACAATGCAATTTTTGAAAAATATTCACATCGTCGCTATGGTAGTTGTTCACAAATCATAACCAAATGGATTCTTGCGACCGAACGCAAAATAAATAGGAAATGATTGAGAAAAATCCTCAATACGATTTCCCTCGTATTTATTAAATCATTATCATGCATCGTACAGACTCATGTATTTATATATGAAATACATACACACAAAAAACATTTTCCTTTTAGGTGATATTATATGCTAGTATACTTTGTTCTTTGGAAAGGTTAGCGCTCGTTATATCTTAAGACTATGTGGTTCGTTTTCTTCATAATGAGTTTCAGACGATTGCGAAAAAGATGAAAAATAATAACTGAAAAAGACAAATATGAAAAAAACTGGGCGGCTAATTGCATTTTATTTTAGCAAACCACAGACAATACTAACTGAAAATGGACGAATCCAGGGCTTCCTATAATGAAGAGTCACAATATCCAGTTAATTACAGTTTTGATGCCAATAATGAGGTAATTTTCTGTGCTGTTATTTTTAAAAAACAGCTTGGGGTGGCCGTAATAGAGTGTCAAACGAGCACACTTCATGTTTTCTCTCAAGATTACACCCTATCATTTCCTACAATATCAAATAAAGCAATGTATAATAACGTCCCAAATTTTAATAACGAGGCGAATACACTATTAGGTTCGCTCTTAAAAGAATATAACCCTTCTCTGTGTCTGTTATCAAGTAGATTAGATGAAGATATTTCTGAGTATATCATGGAAAGGTGCAAATCATTGAATTGTCACGTAGATCTGCAAAGTAATCAACATTTTAGACGATTCAAAGAAATTGAACAACTAGAGTTTCAAACCAACAAAGAAGCATGTTTATGCCAAGATTTAGCTTTGCATGCCAAAACTTACTCATCGGCTACCGTAGCAGCTGCAGGCTGCGTTTTGCATAACTATCGGCAACATCAGTTACCTTTAAACGAAGATGGAGGAGAGTTTGAGAACAATAACACCGAATCTCAGCCATGTCAAATTCTTCACATAGATACAATAGATATTGCAGGAAGAATGTTTCTCGACGAAGATACATTAAGTTCATTACAAATCTTTCCATCATTACAAACATCAAGTGGTGAGACACAACAACTGAAGACTGGGTGTTCGAGTATTTTCCAGCTCTTGGATCATACATCTTTGATTTATAGCCGAAAAATACTAGTATCGTGGTTAAGTTCGCCTCTTACAGATTTAGATCAAATAAAAAGAAGACACTCAATGATTAATGTCCTTCTTGACAGAAGTAATTCTCTATTATGCGATGACTTAAGACATTTTATTAAACGCTGTCCTGAAATATTGTCTGTACTTAACCAATTGCATAATGGGAAAGACAGTTATAGGGCGTGGATCAACCTTGTGGACTTTTTAGATAATGCGTTTTCTTCATTTCAAGTCATTTCATCCTTCAATAATATAGATGAGGAAAATCTTTTAGCCAAGATGAAGAACAATACGGATATAAGGATTTTTCAAAGAATATTGGGAAAAGTCAAAGAAGTTATAGATATTGAAGCTACTCAGGCGACAAAAATTATCACAATTTTACCGGGGATTAACGAAAAACTGGACGAATACCGAGATATTTATAACCAACTAGAAACAATCCTGTCTGAGATATCCCGAATCTCTGAGGAAACTTTATTAACAGTTTTATCTGATGAACAAAACAAAAATTGGAGAGAAAATAAGGAAGAGGAAGTCATCAATGTTCTTTATATACCTGAACTTGGCTATATCGTTTCTGTTGACATTTCGATTGAACAATTTTTTACTGCATTTGATAGTATTAATTGGGAAGAAATCTTTAGAACAACCACCCACTTATACTTTAAAACACAATATGTTTTTGAACTTGATGAAAGATATGGTGATATTTTTTCAGTGATGTCTGATGTGGAAATTGAAATCTTATTTGAATTAAGGCAACATATTCTAGAACATGATTGTGAATTAAGTAAATTCTATGGACAGCTTGCCGAATTGGATGTTTTTTTATCCTTTGCGTTTGTATCTCAAAATAATAACTATATTGAGCCTGAACTCTCGGATTGTGATTGCATCATTGATGTAGAGGGTGCGCGACACCCTTTAATGGAGACTCTGGTCTCCACATATATACCAAATGATATTAAATTAGATGGCGGTGAATTTAATCACAGGACTTGGTTCGATTGTGGCTTTGACCGGATCAATATATTGACTGGCGCTAATGCTTCAGGAAAAACAGTATTTTTAGCTCAGATTGGATTGATATCCTATTTGGCCCAGATTGGTTGCTTTGTTCCGGCAAACAAGGCAAGACTTGGTATAGTGGATAAAATATTGACCAGAATAAAAACGCAAGAGAGTATGTCAAAGTTGCAGAGTTCATTTCAACTAGATTCAAGACAAATGAGCAATGCTCTGGCTTTTAGTACTGAGAAAAGTTTAATACTGGTGGATGAGTTTGGTAAAGGTACAAACGTCATAGATGGTCCTGCATTATTTGGTGCCATTATAAAATATCTTTCTACACTTCCTACTTGTCCTAGATTTCTGGCCTGTACACATTTTCACGAATTATTCCATCCCAATGTTCTGACAGTAGATATCAGGGGCATACAGCATTATGCCACTGAAATTATATTGAATCCTACTATAAAGGGAGGTGACCCTTTGTTACCTGAAGAAAACATGGGTATTACATTTCTATATAAAGTTCGGAAAGGTATTGCTAATCAGTCCTTTGGGATATATTGTGCTAAAATGTGTGGGATGAAAAAAGAAATCATTGATAGGGCCACCGAATTGAAGAGACTATTGGAAAAAGGCCAAGATTTGGCAGAGGTAAGTAGTGTAATAACTGAGGAAGAGCTGGTGAATTTTAATAAAAATCAGAAAATAGTGAAGGCCTTTTTGTCTTGGGATCTTGACTTAGAAACAACAACAAGTAAAGATGCCTTAAAAGAAAAACTCAGGAATATCTTGGAAGGTAATCAGAGACCACCAGAACTGCTTTCTTGAATAATTTCTTGGTTTTTTTTTTAAATTGCCAAAGGGATTGTAATTCCATTGAGAAATGCTCATATGTCTATTTTACATTATTTTTTTGTCTAAAGAATAAAATTATGCTTATATACCAATGCCATACTAATTCTAATTTTTAAATTTGACAGATTTGGTCAAATTCTTCTTGATACCAGTCTTTTCACCCTCATATACACCAGATTGGCCACCAGAGTAAACTGCACGTACAGACTTGAGCTTCTTTTGGGCCTTGGCGTACTTCTTTCTCTTCTTGACACGAGAGTTTCTGTTGTCCTTGTTTCTCTTTGGTGTCAAACCCTTATTCTTAAGAATTTGATAGTTGATAGCACGTTTACCGTCATCTCCAAGAACCTCTGCAGCCTCGGCCAACTTGCCCTCTCTTGCGGCCAAGATAGCGCCCTTGTGAGCCTCCTTACGGGCATCCTTTCTCTGGAGTCTTCCCTTTTGGATCTGTTGGTAATAGTCGTCCGTACCCTTGGAATTGACGAGCGTGGAGACTTCCTCGTCCTGTGGATTATAGTCTGTATTATCTAAATCAGCACCATTAGAGTCATGTAACCCACGTTTCCTAGCTTCTTCCACCAGTCTTTGTTGCCTTTCGAAGAATCTCTCCTTGTAAGGTATATCATCGTCACCTGTAAATTTATCTGTCTTTTTATTCTCTTGTTGATCAATCTTAGAAGTATAGAAACGTAATGTTCTCTTTCTGGCCTTCTTTTCTTGTGCATCAATATCGGCCATTTTCGACTCGACGAAATCGTCAGTATCTTCCACTGACACAGATCTTGATTTATTGTTCTTTTGTGCCACACGACTTTGCGCAACATATTCCTCGAAATCATCCAAATCAGCCTCCTCTTCATCATCGTCTTCGCTCCCTTCTGAGCTTTTTTCTTTATTTACGTCAGATATAACGTCTTCGTCGTCTGATCCGGTAGCTGGAATGTTTTGTAACAGATTGGTATCCAATTCCCCAACTTCTCCCATTCCCTCCTCGTCGGATTGTTGCTCTTGCAACTCTTCAGGAACCTCAGTCGCTAGTTCATTGGGTAGTTCATTAGCTTGTCTCCAAACTTCCTTCGCTGTCAGGATCGCCTCCATGACAGGGTGCTCCTTCATAGTAGTGAAATCTTCGTTATTCTTCAGTTCATGTAGGAGTATACCGAGATAAGATGCGATCGTACCTAGATAAGTGGAAAGTGCCATTGTCTTAATCTTTACAAATTCTGAAGTCTTCGTATCCTTGAGCTCCTTTAACGTTTCATTCAACTGGGTGAATTCTTTACACAGAGGGGAAAATTCCGGGAACATAGTCTTGAAGAAATCTTTCCTCGAGTCATCATCCATCTTAAGAACATCCTTTATTGAGACTGTAGATTGGATTTGATCTGTGGTATCCTTGAACTCTGCGATATCGAAGTCCTTTGCGTTCTTGACCCACTCCTCTTCCACCTCGTCGTCTAGATAGTCTGTCATATTCAGTTCCTGCAAGTGTTTCTTCTGTTGACGCAGGGCTTCCTTCTCAATCTCCTTTGCCGCTTCTTCGTCGTCAAGGTCATCTGCACCGTAGTACTCGTTCTTCGTAGACCCCCACGCATTGTCGTTGTCCATCATCCCACCTTCCTCACCTTCGCTGTCCTCTAGTGGTCTTTGATCCTGCGACAGATTTCTACCGAACACTTTCCTATACGCCTCTTCAGGATCCATCTCTTCTTCTTCCTCTTCTTCCTCTTCTCCCTCGGACCCACTCTCTTCTCCACTGATACCCATAACCTCTTCCTCCTCGTCGTCATCAAGCATATCAGCGTCATCATCCTCACCGCCGCGCCCAGCCAGAGTCGACTGTTCCAACAGAATCCGTTCGCTCTTGGCGGCAAAATCGTCTACCTCGTTCAGCCCGTAGGGGTCTGTGACATCCGTACTCCTGGACATGCTGTGCTTACTCCACTGTGTCTGCAGACAAATACAGTAAAGCTGCGATGCGATGAGCTTCAAGACCTCTAAAATTTTTCACTCTAATATTGAAAAATTTTCAATCATTTTAAGAGTGTTCAACTCGATGATTTGGACTTGATCTCTTGGGAAGTGGCGACAGTCTGGCAGGGGCACGCTTGATTAGCAAGTAGCATTGGGAGAGATATGAGTTCTGGACGTTTGCCCTCGTTGCGTGACGCAACCGCAGATGCCTTTGCCCCTGGGCAAAAGAAGAAGGTACAGCTGAAGTTTAAGCCGAAGGCTGTAGCGAGAAGGTCGAAGGAGGAGAGAGACGCCAGTGCCCCCCAGGTGAAGACAGAGTCTGAGAATGTACGCCCTGCGGGAGAAAAGAAGTGGAATAATAATGGTCCAAACGGGCAGAGGCAGAAGCGGGTTCCGCGGTACTTGAACAACACACACGTCGTGACTTCTGGTCCCCTGGCTGCTGGTAACTTCGTTGGCGGGGACAGCCGCGCTGGTGGTGGTGCTAACCTTCGGAGAGGGTTCGTGAAGACGGAAGGCGGCGGTGGTGGATCAGCTTTGGTCCAGCGCGGGTTGAGGACGATTGAGAATAACTCGCACGACTCGGATGACGAGGAGATCGCAAAGAGAGAAGACACGAGGGAGTCCAGTGTGGACAGTGATCGCACGTCAAGGTTTAACATGGGGAGAGAGTACAGTTTGCACGATAATAATTTCGACGAGGACACCCTAGAAAGTGACGGTGAGTTGGACGAGGACGCGCTACAGGCAAAGAGAATCGAGCAATTGTTCCCTGTCAGACCCGTACGTATAAAACACGAGGACCTGGACGCATTGAAGAAGGAAGTACAGGAGACGCTGACCGAGCCACCGACGAGAGAACAGACTCCAGCTGTAGTGGCAGTCAAACCCGAACATAATGAGATAACTCTAAATGACACATTACAAGCTCGTGAGGACGACTTGAAGACGAAATTGAATGCTCTGCAGACAGAGACGAGCGAGTACCGGTCCATTGACGCTGAAGAGACCGCAGCAGAATTGAGTCAATTGGTCATCGACCATACAAAGATTGCCAAGAAGATGGCCAGGATTAACAATAAGCCAAATAAATTCATGATGTTTCAACTGCCCTATATGCTACCCGCATTCAAGGACACCACACCGAAGGCTGAGGATGCCTCTTTAGAGGAAGCTACCCAGGCAGATGAGGAGTCAACCAGTGCAAATTCTAATGCAGATACAACGGCGGCAGAGGGGAAGAAGAAAGGAAAGGCTGCCGCTAAGCCGAAGAAGAAGAAAGTCGAAGCTGTGCCACAGGAAGAACTCACGGGGAGAATCGGTACTGTCAGAGTACACAAGTCTGGTAAGGTCACCGTAAAGATTGGCGGAGTGGTCATGGATGTCGGCAGGGGCGCTGAGGCCACTTTCATCCAGGACTTGATTGCATTAAACACTGAGGATGAGGAGAACCTGGCAGCAGAGCTGTTGGGGAGCGTCGAGGGGAAGTTGGTCGTGACGCCGCACATTTAGCGCCTTATTCTTGGTGCTGTAACGTATATATAAACATTTCAATAAAGCATTAAACACTAAATCAAATACGATATACTATACTCTACTGTGATATATTACATTATACTGTGATATATTGCAGTGTAATGTATAGTATTTAAGACATCTGATATATTTCGCTATATTTTGTATAAGAAATATCATCTTGATATTTAACCGCCGAACATTGGGTTTGAACAAAGTTTTGTCCATTTATTGACAGGAAAGAGGCACAAGGGAGCTGCCAGTATATCACGACAGTGGATTACAATAAATACGCAGGAGCACTTCCAAGATGGATCATTCGCAGACCCATGGAAACAACGGGGAACAGGAACACCCTGAGCTCTCGGGCAAGAATACGTTCCTCTCAAGGATATTTGGGATGCAATCAGGGAACATGATGAACACTGAGGAGATGACAGCATATCCATTGATTACCGGGGGTAATAATAATGCTAATTTTGGGGACAGCATGGACATAGAGATGAATACTGCGAATATTAGGGGACCGCAAGAGGAGAATGAACCTAGAGTACCAGAGTCAGACCCGGAGACCACATCAGAGGATGATAATGTTAATACTGATAACCCGTATAGCGTTGCTGATGGATCCCATGACCAAAATATAGAATACAACAATGCATATGATTCTGTTCCCAAGATTGCACAAATGTCTACCGATGATGAGCAAGATCTGGAGGCACAGTACGGTGAAGAAGAGGAGGATGTACCACTGTTCAACAAAGCAGATGGAGAGTTTTCAAGGAAGAAACGCCCGAGTCAAGGGCAATCGGTACTATTCCAAAACTTGCTGCGAAAGAAACAGTCTAGAAATAATTTATTCACGCCACCTCCGCACATGGAACAGTCATCTTCAAGATTTCCAACAAATAATGTTGGAGGATCGTTCCAAAATGGGAGACAAAGTTTTATATTTGGTGACGCCAACAATAACGGCAATAACGATCGTCACAATGGTAACCACCAATTCTCATTCAAGCGACCAAACTTCTGGCAAAATATCCGACTTGTTAACAACACGCCACGAAATAAGATTAGCACATTAAGTCTGAAGGAGAAAGCCCTTTGGAAATGGGCAAATGTGGAAAATTTGGATGTATTCTTACAGGATGTTTACAGTTATTACTTGGGTAATGGTTTTCATTGCATCATGTTACAAAAGGTTCTAAATCTACTGACACTGATCTTTGTAGTCTACATATCCACGTATATGGGATACTGTGTTGACTACACAAACTTGCCCCATAGTCATAAATTATCCGATATTACTGTGGCACACTGCTATTCAAATAATATAACGGGATTTATTAAATTGTTACTCTGGGTATTCTACGTCTTTGTGATTCTAAAGGTTATCCAGTTATATTTCGATTACAAGAACATAACGGAGATCCATAATTTTTTCAATTACCTGTTGAATATTTCGGATAATGATCTACAAACTATCCCTTGGCAGAATGTTATCCAACAATTGATGTATTTAAAAAGCCAGAACGCATTGACTGCCAATGTCGTCGCGGTGAAAGCGAAAAGTAGGATTGACGCTCATGATATTGCAAATAGAATTATGAGAAAAGAAAATTATTTGATTGCACTTTATAACAATGATATTCTAAATTTATCATTACCTTTTCCAATGCTGAAGGGTAACATATTAACAAAGACACTTGAGTGGAATATAAACTTGTGCATTATCGGATATGTTTTCAATGATGCTGGTTTCATTAGACAAAGCTTTTTAAAGCCTTCACAACGTGAATACGTGAAGGAAGAATTGCAAAAACGATTTATGTTAGCCGGATTCTTAAATATTATCTTATCCCCATTTTTGGTTTCATACTTTATTCTTCTCTATTTTTTCCGATATTTTAACGAGTATAAGACATCTCCTGGTGCTATTGGGGCTAGACAGTACACTCCCATGGCCGAATGGAAATTTAGAGAATATAATGAGCTTTATCATGTATTTAGAAAGAGGATTGGCCTCAGTATTCCATTGGCTGATGAATATGTGAATCAATTTCCTAACGAGAGGTACAATATTATATTCAAGTTTATTGCTTTCATTGCTGGTTCATTTGTTGCAATATTGGCTGTCTTAACAGTGTTAGACCCCGATAATTTTCTGAATTTTGAAATAACCAAGGATAAATCTGCCTTATTTTATCTAACTATATTAGGGACAGTATGGACAATAGCACAGAATGCAGTCTCCAAAGAATATAATACATTCGACCCAGAGGATAAGATTAAAGGCGTATCTGAATATACACATTATTTGCCAGATAAATGGAAAGGGAAGTATCATACTGAAGAAGTGAAACGAGATTTCTGTAAACTTTACAATTTACGTGTTAGCATCCTTCTAAGAGAGTTGGCAAGTTTAATAATTACACCGTTCGTGCTATGGTTTTCTCTACCTAAATATACAGATGGAATTGTCGATTTCTTTAGAGATAGTTCCGTGTATGTTGATGGGTTAGGTTATGTGTGCAAATATGCAATGTTTGAGATGGTTCAAGATGAGTCGCACAATAATACACACTCCGTAAATGTTTCTGTTGATGCTAGCCAAGAACATGTTCATCCAAAGAAAGGTTCCATATTGAAGGAAGATGAGAATAGCAATGCCATGAATAAAATGATGCAATCATATTTGTATTTTATGGAAGATTATGGTAACAGTGAAAATAATGTCGGTAAACATCAATTACCACTAAGGAAAGATAGAACCCGCAATGGCATTATGTATGTCAATAACAGTTATTCTTGGAAGAAGCAATTCCAACCGGGTCAAAAACCTGAGCAGTTCAAGATTGGAAAGATCAGTGACAGACTGAAGCGAGAGAGGTGTAATTCGAATAGGAAAAATCCGAAGCAACCAGAGAATTATTCGCATGATATGCATTCTGAGATTGGCGAATCTTTCATAAAATCGTCAACTAGTCAATTCAATGACCCCCACCAAAACCAACGACAGGCTTCAAATAATAAAGGAGGGGTGCTGAAGTTAGTCAAAGAATATTACAAACACTCTGAACTCTAAGAGAGCAAGGACATTTCTATTATTTAAATAAACTAGTACTTATTTTGAATATTCTTTTGAATGAGGTTATTATCCCCGAAATAAAAGTGTTCTATTATACAATCTTAATTATGCTAAAAATATAATATGTAATTGTGGAAGGAAATGTAATGCACACTTACCTCTTCTTGTTCCGTAGCTTCTTCTCTCTTTCGTATTTGTTCTTTTCAGCACCTTCCTCAGTGCTAATGGTATTAATGATATGGGCCATCTTGCTGTGGTATTCCTCGTTACTCTTTTTCTTTTCATCAATTCTTTGTCTGGCCTCAAATCTTGTATCCTTACGGATTTCCTTCATTGTGAATTTACGCTCCTTCTTGATTTGTGCCTTCATCTTGTTAATTTCATTTCTAGTTCTATCAGTGTCATAAGACTTCTTGTCAGGATTGAAGTTCTCTTCAAATTTAGGTGTACGTGATGGGATTGCAACCGGTTTGTGATCTTGTAATGTCAATGGTATATGTTGTGCGAATCCCTCTAATCTTTCTATCTTATCTAATAAATCTCCAGCCTTCCGTAAAGATGTGAATTTATTTTTTAAAGCATCTAACAAAAGCTTGATTGGGTCCACAATTTCGTGGAATGCAGGCATGTTCTTCCAAACAGAGGACACACAAACTTCCAAAGATGATAGGATATTTAGAAGAATAGTCTTTTCAAAGGTTTTGGAATCAGATTCAGAAAAAATTTCGTGTAGGTGTATTATGGCTGTATCCTTTTTATCAAATTTTGTGTCTTCCGATAATGCTAGTGATTCTGAGTCAATTCTAATAGCATGGGCTTCCTTAACAGGTCCAAGTAAAGTGGCAAGAGACTTCTCATAAAATGCTACCAATTCTGGAATATACCTTTGGGATATTCTTTGATATTGTAGTAAGATATTGGCAATAACGGCACCGTATGCCAATTTTGTCTTCGAGTTGAACTTGATTTGTTCAATAAATTCATTCATTAGAATTAAAGATGGAGTGGCAACTAGATGGTATTGATCCGAGGTGGAAAATAGCATACCTACTATCATGAAGAATATTAATTCAGCATTGGATAATTGGCTGAAATTCCCTGACTTGAATCTGACTTGAATTTCGGAAATGATTAATCTACATTCGTCTGAAAGGGGTTGGTTGTATTTTTCAGATAGTGTCTTTAATATTCCAATTAATGAGTCCTGTGTCTTTTGAAAATCATTGACGACAGAAGTGTAGTCCTCATTGGCCAAGAACATGATATGTCTCAATAGAACTGCAGTGAATTTTCCAAGACGTTCCTTGTTTCCCTGAGCTAATTTTGGTTGATAGTTTTTGATAATTCTTCTCACAACCTTTGGGTGATCCGGGAGAGATATTTTTTCCAACAGTTGTAACAATTCTTCATGGGTAGATGGGCATGCCTTTGTGATATGTTTGTCTGAATCGGCTACGTTTTCATCCTCATCTGCGAATTTGATATCATCGTCTGAATCCTGGATTTCTTCATCAGAACCTTCAAACTCGTCCTCTGAGTTACCCCAAAAACCGTCATCCAGATCTTCGACACCTTTCTCCTCACCGTCCTCGTCAGCCAAGATACCGCTCATACGATCTAGTCTCTGTTGTTCTAGATGCTTCATCTTTTCATCTGCCTCCTTCTGGAGTTCCTCGTCGGTCTTAGTCCTGTCTGCAGGAACAGCCCTTCGCTCCATCAATAATTCCTTCACCTTCATGTCGTATTCTAGTTCGTTCTCGTTTTTCTCCTTTACTGGTTGTGGTACCTTGGGTTTAGCTCTCTCTGAGGAAAACAGTTCGGACATAACATCTTCGAAATCCTCATCCACGTCCTCAATCTTGTGTTCTAAAGTCTCTTGAGCCTTTTGTCTCTCCTTCTTGTGATATTTGGATTTGGCGATGATCTCTTGCATAACCTCGGCCTTTGTCTTCTTACGAGGTGGGCCCATGGGTTCGTCATCATCACGGGGTCTGGCAGGCCCCAATAGAGTGCCCTGCATGTCATCCTCTTCATCATCACCCATATCAAGGGCATTACCTCCATGACTCAAACCGAACATATCCATGTCACCATCGTCGTTATCGTCCTCGTCGTTCAAATTGAACAGATTGGACCGTTTCTTCGACTGACTCTGTCTTTCCCTGGTGAAACGCTCCAACATCTTCTCCTCCTCGGTCAAAAATTTGTCCCTCTCACCAAAACGCCTATCTACCAAACCACCACGTCTATTCTGAGATTGTTTCCTGGCCTCGTATGCTTTCCTCCTCTGTTCCTCCCCAATCTGTTTAGAAATCCCCGGTTTCCCCACGGGAGCCCTCATTGCATCAGCACCAGCACCAGTACGGGCAGCGGTGCCACGATCGGCAACAAACTTCTTCTTGTCACTTTTCACTTCAAAGGGACTGAACTTCTCCCTGATCCCCATAAGGACCTTTTGCTTCTCCTCCCTGTCATACTCCCCCGCCTGTCTCTTGGTCCTCTTCTTGTTCTTCTTTATGTTAGCTTGCCCTGTCAGCCCGTGCGCCTTCAGCGTCGCCTTCAGGTTCTTCAATTGAGACCCAGCCATCGATGTATTTATAACAAAGGTTTAGATTACAGTAAATGTATGGACAGTGTGCAATATAGTATCGTTTATCTCCAGGAAGAAGGGGAAACTATACAAATATCTGTCTATTCTTCAGCTAGCCGCCCAGTAATCCATATATTTTTTCAGAGGTCATCGCAAAAATTTTCAGAATTTTTTTCCAGATTCCGGGTAAATAGGTTGAAAATCCGAAAAACAAAAACAACCCGAGGGTGCACGGGTTTCAAAGGTGTGTGGGTGGTTGATAGGTGGTTTTTGGTGGCGTCTGGATTAAGCGTATGGGATTTGAATGGTCAGTGGCGGCTAGTTCTTCTCCTGAAAGCCTGAGTTGTTAGCCTAAAAGGACTACAGAGACCGGCTAGAAGAGTATCGACATGTCCAGAGACGCACCAATTAAGGCAGAGAGAGATTACAGTACGGTCTTGGCCGAGGAGATGCCTGGGATAGACTCCCTAGCAGGACATGGGGATTTCCATGGGGCCCTGGAGAAGTTATTGGTGTGGGAGAAGAAAACCAGACAAGCTGCCGATCTGGTGTCGTCAAAGTTGGTGTTGGCAAGAATTGTCTCGGTGTTGGCAGGTGCCGGTCAATGGGGGTTGCTGGACGAGCAATTGGTGATCTTGGCGAAGAAACATGGGCAGTTAAAGCTGGCTATCCAGTACATGGTACAGCAGACGATGGAAGCTTTTGATACCGCAGATATTGCATTAGATGATAAGATCAAGACGATAGAGACCATCAGGACTGTGACCGAGAATAAGATCTTCGTAGAGGTCGAGAGAGCAAAAGTCACCAGAGAGCTGGCAAACATCAGGCGTTCCCAAGGCAAGATCGAGGAGGCCTGCGATATTTTGTGTGAGTTGCAAGTGGAGACATACGGGTCTATGGAGATGGCCGAGAAGATCGAGTTTATTTTGGAACAGATGGAATTGAGTATACTCAAGGGTGATTACTCTCAGGCCACAGTCCTGTCGAGAAAGATCCTGAAGAAGACGTTTAAGAACCCAAAGTACGAGTCCCTAAAATTACAATACTATAACTTGTTGATCAAGATCGGCTTGCACAAGAGAGAGTACCTCGAGGTTGCCCAATACTACCAGGAGATTTACTCGACAGAGTCCGTGAAGAAAGATGAGGCTCAGTGGAAGGATGCTCTGATTCACATTGTTTATTTCTTGATCCTATCCCCTTACGGCAACCTACAGAATGACTTAATCCACAAGATACAGTTGGACAACAACTTGAAGAGACTAGAGTCTCAACAGTCCATGGTCACATTATTCACCACACACGAACTGATGAGGTGGCCCATCGTCAAGGGCAAATATGAACCCTTATTGAATGAGGATCCAGTGGCTTTCGCAGGTGAAGACAAGAAGTACCACTGGGAGCAATTGCAAAAGAGAGTCATCGAGCACAATTTAAGGGTCATCTCCGAGTATTACTCTAAGATTACTCTGGCCAGACTTAATGAGTTGTTAGACTTGTCCGAGGCCGAAACTGAGTCCTTCATCAGTGACTTGGTCAACCAGGGGATCATATATGCGAAGGTCAACAGGCCTGCAAAGATCGTCAACTTTGAGAAGCCAAAGGACTCAAGCGAACTGCTAAACGAATGGTCCCATAACGTCGACGAGTTACTAGAACACATCGAAACAATCGGGCACCTGATCACAAAGGAGGAGATCATGCACGGCTTGAAGGCATAGACGTCCCTTGGGCCCCCGTACATATAATATATATATATAACTCTCTCTTAACCAAGAATGGCTTCTCTCACTACTATTAGTTTTCATTTTTCAAGCGGTAATTTTTAATTCGTTCAAACATAAGACTTTGAAAATATTTGAGATTTTAAGAGCATTCATTCTTCAGGGAGACTCTTCTCTTGTCCCATTTACCTTCCTCTCTAGCTATCAATTGCATAATTACCCGTAAACTGTTTATGAATCACATATGATAATTGATCCTCTGTCTCCCAAGCTTGAATCGAAACATGATAGTGATGAAACCGTCCATTTCTGGGAAGTAATGGAGAGTATACTGGCAGGCGATCCTCACTCTTCTCTAAAAGTACCCACGTACGACAAATCCACAGTAAACTCTAGTCTGGTGAAGTATCTGAAGACGGCCACAGACTCCTACAAGGAATACATCAATACAGACACCGACATGTACAGGATGGCTTTACTCCTGACAGAGTCGCAGTTGTTCCAAGGTCAGAGGGATTTCTGTCTAGGTAAGCTATTATCACTGTTGAATATCGATCTATTAGAAATGAATATGAAGTTCCTCATAAGTTACGTGCTGTTGTTTGAGGCTAAAAAGAATTTGCATTCGCTGGAGATAATGCTGAAATATCAGGGGTTCACAGTATTCTACAACACTCTCTATACGCAGTTTGCCTATCTGAGTAAATATGGTGGGGACAACGATTACCTTTATAACAGTCAAAGAGAGACACAAATAGAGAACAATTTGACGGATGTAGATGTTATAATCATTGATGAGATGAAGCAAATATCTACTGTGTTAATGGACTTATTATTCCAAGTGTTCAAATTTTGCAAATGTTCTGTAGCACACGTTCAGTTGGTGGACGATTTTTTTGTTCATTTCCTCATGTGCTCGGTGAGGTCCGATACGCTGGATAATATGTTTAACAATGCACAATTCAAACTGCTATTATCTTTAAACGAACAATATATGATGTTTCGGAGGGAATACAACATTCAAAATAAGGTATTCAAATATTTAATAAACACCACCATATCTAAATCATTCACGGAACTGTTGCTTTTGAAATTTAATAGGACGAAGGATACATCGTTGCAGATAATGATGTGTAAGATTTTATACTTGGTTCTTACGAGTGAAGTTGCCGGTCAAATTTTCTATTTGAATGATTTGAATGTGTTTGTGGATGTGCTTATCAGAGAGTTGCAAGATATCTCAGACCAGGATGAAGTATTGAGAAATACGTTTCTGAGGGTGTTAATTCCACTGCTAAAGAATACGGAGTTGAAAAAGACGCATTACAGAGCAGAAGATATAGTCGAATTGCTGCGATACCTGTGTGTTTTGGATAATATTTGTTCCGGTGACAGTGTGTTGCCTGAGCATAATCTGACTGTTAAGCTTGCATTCAAGTGTATGAATGAGGTGCCGTGGTTGAATGATGATAATGATGACAATAACGACAACAATCTCAACGTGTCGCCAGTGAACAAGAGCAGGGCCTCGAGTATCACTGCGATCGCAATGACATTCCCCAACACACATAACCCAGAGTCATCTGAAAGCTCAGCAATTTCATCTCAGGCTACGAGCAGAGAGAACAGTATATACGAGGCGACGAACATGTCACCACGCGATCCAAACCACTTGGATCCAGACTTCTACAGGGAGACCCATTCGATCTCCGCGGAATCCCTATGGAAACGCAAGAATAAACCGGCGCCGCCACCTCCTCCCTCGAGGAAAGCATGTGTTAACAATGGCAGAAACACACTAACGTCACATATCATGGGTGTTCGTGGGGATGTCTCATTGTAATGTATGCATGTACATATTATTAAGTGTATACGTTTACTATAAAATTATTCACAGAAGGAATTACACAAGGTCAATCCACAAGACGAGCTTTGCTCTCGTCAAACTTGATCAGGCCCTTCTTCTCCTTGTTTTTGTTCTGCACCAACAGTAACAAGTTGTATAGTGTGCGTAGCAAAGGCGTCTGCACGCCATACTTTTCCGCGAGTCTGATTGGATTGCCCAATATGACCTCCAACTCCATCAATTGTCCGCGCTGAGCATCCACACACATCGACGGCCTGAAGATGATATCCCTGGAAATACTAGTGAAGAAATCAATCAGTTTCAAGTCCAGGATGATCCCCTCGCTTGCCGCAATGGCGACAATCTCCTCCATGCAGGGTCTGTAGATCTCGAACTCCGTGGATTTCTTGTCTGTACCGAATTCTAGCGTCCTTGGCACATCCAGCCCGACAAGGGCCGTGGTAGTGTTGATCGCTGCGTTGTAGAGTAGTTTACGCCAGCGAGAGTAACGTACTCGTGGATCGTACTCGACACTGTTGTACCCCTTATTCAGGTACATTTCCACGAACCGTTCTGCCGCTGCAACGGCATCTCCATCTGATGGGTTAAATGCCCCGACAGACAGATGCTCATGACCCTGTTGGTGGATGTGTCCGGGGGCCAACCGTGTAGACCCAACAATCTGTACACCGGATAGCAAAGTGTACTTGTACTCGTCCCCCGGGAACTCCTGGATGATTCCCTGCTCGATGTCTATCCCATTCTGCACGAGCAAGATATTGGCACGCCTTTCCGGGAACCACTTCTGGTTACACTCCAGGAAGGGCCGCACTATCTCGGGCACTCGAGACTCGACTGGTCCATCCGGGATATTCTTCGTCGTGACGACGACGTACTCGTAGAACCGGTGCTCTGCCACGGCCTCCGCGACATCCGCATACACGTGGTCCGGCAGCCACCCGGAGAGCGTCCCGTAATCACAGGACTCGACGTGGTACCCATGTTCCCTGACATGCTTGTAATCGGACCGCACCACCAACGACACATCCCATTGGCCCGCGTGAGACAGAGACACCGCGGAAACAACACCGACGCCGCCGGCCCCAACGACAATCACACTCGGTTTTCCCTGCATTTGTCCTATAATCCCCTTAGCTGGACCAATCCATCACCTAGAGTGCCACTCTTGTCCAGGGACCACTTGGAAAACCGCACTTGCACATATTAGCCCTTTTCAGGTAAAACAGCCGAAGCTGAGATTCGAAATGCGGCCCATCCGAACAGATCGGGAAACTTTTTTCCAAAAATCAAAAAAACCGGAGAATATCGGAGTTTACTCACAACCCACACACCCACTTTTCACGTGACCGAAAACCATTTTTGTGTCACTCTGCACGGCCGGTGGTGAGGAATTTTGGTAACCCTTCCAGCCGCCGAAGAAACGGTTCCAGTGGGTTCCAGGTCCATTGAAGTAGCGGGTGGTTCGCTACGAGGTCAGGAACAGACACGTATAGAAGCATCCATACCGAGAATGTCCCGTGTCAGTGCAGCTGCCCCCTCGAACGCCACTTTCAAGGGCCGTGAGAAGCCCCAGGAGGTCCGCAAGGCGAACATCATCGCTGCGCGTGCAGTGGCCGACGCCATTAGAACGTCGCTGGGCCCCCGTGGTATGGACAAGATGATCAAGACGGCCCGAGGTGAGACCGTGATCTCGAACGACGGGCACACCATTTTGAGACAGATGGCAATCTTACATCCTGTGGCGAAGATGCTGGTCGAGGTCTCTGCGGCGCAGGATGCCGAGGCCGGTGACGGGACCACTTCCGTGGTGATTCTGACGGGTGCGTTGTTGGGGGCCGCGGAGAGGCTCTTGGCGAAGGGGATCCACCCGACGATCATCGCCGAGTCCTTCCAGAGGGCCGCGGCCAGATCTGTCGAGTTGTTGTTGGAGATGTCACACAGGATCAAGTTGAGTGATAGAGACGACTTGGTGCGTGCGGCGACCACGTCTTTGTCCTCGAAGATTGTCTCGCAGTACTCGTCGTTTCTGGCGCCATTGACTGTGGACTCCGTGTTGAGGATTTGTAATGAGGAGTCCACTAGCGTGGACCTCACAGATATCAGATTGATCAAGAAAGTGGGTGGCACTATAGACGACACCGAGTTGGTAGACGGTGTTGTCCTCACACAGACTGCGGTGAAGTCTGCAGGCGGACCCACGATGAAGGAGAAGGCCCGTGTCGCAGTGATCCAGTTCCAAATCTCCCCACCAAAGCCAGACACAGAGAACAACATCGTCGTCAACGACTACAGGCAGATGGACAAGATCCTCAAGGAGGAGAGGGCGTACTTGTTGAACATCTGCAAGAAGATCAAGAAGGCCAAGTGTAACGTGCTGCTGATCCAGAAATCCATCCTTAGAGACGCAGTCAATGACCTCGCGTTGCATTTCTTGGCCAAATTGGGCATCATGGTCGTCAAGGATATCGAAAGAGAGGAGATAGAGTTCTTGTCGAAGTCTCTAGGCTGTAAGCCAATCGCAGACGTCGAGTTGTTCACAGAAGACCGTCTCGGGTCCGTCGACCTTGTAGAGGAGATCGACAGCGATGGATCCAAGATCGTTCGCATGACGGGGATCAGAAGTAACAACGCCAAACCAACAGTCTCGGTGATCGTCAGGGGTGCCAACAACATGATCCTCGATGAGACCGAGCGGTCCCTACACGACGCCCTGTGTGTAATCCGTTGTCTGGTGAAGGAGAGGGGACTGATCGCCGGTGGCGGTGCGCCCGAGATTGAGGTCGCTAGGATCCTCACCAGAGAGGCCCGTGCGATGGAGGGTGTCGAGTCCTTCATCTGGCAAGAGTTTGCAGAGGCCCTAGAGGTCATTCCAACTACACTTGCGGAGAACGCCGGTCTGAACAGTATCAAAGTCGTCACAGAGTTGCGCTCCAAACACGAGAGCGGTGAAGTGAACGACGGGATTTCCGTCCGCAGAGCAGGTACCACGAACACGTACGACGAGCATATCCTACAGCCCGTCCTAGTGAGCACTAGCGCCGTGTCTCTGGCTGCCGAGTGTGTCAAGTCCATCCTCCGGATCGACGACATCACTTTCAGTCGTTGAGCCATGTATACTATGTACATTTATACAAGATCGCACATTTGAAGTGTTGCAATCGCAACCGTCAAAATATATTACCGTCATCATGTTCGTGTGCCTGCATTGCCATCGTTATTGAAGATGTTGTCATCGTGAGCCCGTATTGCCATCGTTATTGAAGGAGTTGCCATCGTGATTACTGACATCACTTTCGTGAATCACAATCCTGTGACAAATTTCCCAATGCGGTAATGGGTCACAATCACTTCCTAACATCCAGAGGTCATCATCAACAACAACATCACCATCATTACCAGCATCATCGTCATCAACGCAAATTCTCGCTTGCATTCGAGCCTCCCAGGGCTATAAATTCGAGCATCTATCCCAAGCTCTTCCAAACACTGTTCTCCTCGCTGATCAGACCACTAAGCACCGCGACACGCAAGGGTATGAACGTCCTAGTCTACAACGGGCCAGGGACGACACCAGGGTCCGTGAAGCACGCCACAGAGACCCTCAGGGATCTCCTAGAGCCGTACTACGCGGTCTCTGCCGTTTCTGCCAAGGTCCTAGAGACAGAGCCCTGGGTGGGCAAGACCTCGGCGCTCGTGTTCCCGGGCGGGGCAGACCTACCGTACGTCAGAGAGTGTTCCAGGGTCACAGAGGTCATACGGACATTTGTCTCGAAGCATGGTGGGGTATATATCGGATTCTGTGCCGGTGGGTATTTCGGCACCAGTAGGGTCGAGTTTGCCATTGGAAACCCGACGATGGAGGTCTCTGGTAGTCGGGATCTACGGTTTTTTCCTGGGATAGGTAGAGGGCCGGCCTTTGCTGGGTTCGAATATGACAGTGAAGTTGGCGCCAAAGCCGCCGAGATCCGGACTGCTGACGGTACAACTCTGCATAATTACTACAATGGTGGAGCTGTCTTTGTCGATGCTGCTGAGAAACCTGGTGTGGAAGTCCTGGCAACGTATCAAGATCCTACGGATGTTGCCTCCTCTGATTCTGATTCGAACTCACAAAATGGGCAACGTCCCGCGGCTGTCGTTCTTTGTTCCGTCGGGAGGGGTAAGGTATTACTCACAGGTACTCATCCTGAGTTTATCCCTCGGATCCTGGAGAAATCCAGGGATCACAACAATTTGAGGCCAATTATAGACACTTTAAGAGAGGATGAGGCGAAGAGAAGACAGTTTATGCAATTTATCCTATCCAAAGCAGGGCTCAATTGTAATACCGATTTTAACAATGTGAGGGCGCCAAATTTGACTCCAATTATGGTCTGTTCTCCTAGAACGCCACAGAGGTTGGTTGAACTGGAGAATAATCTGCTTCATAGTAGCGTGGAGTTAGAATGTCACGATATTTTTACAGATTTCAAGGATGACACGGATAACTTTCATATATTCAAGGGTTTTGACAAAAATTATGATGCTGCCTTTGAGAACTTGCGAGGACAGGAACCTGAAGATGTTCCAAAGGCTATTATATTCCCAGGTGAGAATGAAGATATACCACCAACCTCATTAACACCTAATTTTGACGCTCAAAAGTATTTCAAGCATTTGAACCCTAATAACTCAATTGGGTCCATATTGATGTACGGAGAAGTAGTCACGTCTACTAGTTCTCTATTAAACAACAATAAGCATCTTTTGTCCTCATTGCCGGAAAACTCGACGTTACATGTGGGTACAATTCAAGTGGCAGGGAGAGGCAGGGGTGGTAATGTGTGGGTCAATCCAAAGGGTGTCGCAGCAGCTACTGCTGTGGTCAATTTACCCCTGGTGTCCCCAACATCAGGGCAAAATATTTCAATCGTATTCATTCAATACATCTCCATGTTGGCTTATTGCAAAGCAATAGCCAACTATTCACCAGGGTTTGAAGATTTACCTGTAAGGATTAAATGGCCTAACGACTTATACGCGTTAGACCCTTCATACTACCAAAGAAAGCAAATGAAACTATTGGGATCAGGATTTGATCACAGTTTAGTCAATCTCACTGAAATCGAACCGGCATACGTGAAGGTGTCCGGTCTATTGGTCAACACACACTTCATCAATAACAAATACACCCTCTTATTAGGTTGTGGTATCAATGTTAATGTGGATGGACCCACTGTTTCCCTAAATACTCTGGTAGATATTTTGAACAAAGAACGTGCAGCAACTGGGAAATCTAAATTACCTCGTATTGAAATCGAAATTCTACAGGCTCTTTATCTGAATAATCTGGAACAATTGTTCAAACATTTTGTGGAATTGGGAGCCAAATTTATCTTACCAGATTATTACAAGTATTGGTTGCATTCCAATCAAATCGTTACGTTAACTTCTCTTGGCAATGTTAGGGCCAAGATTTCTGGAATTACCGAGGATTATGGTTTGTTAATTGCTAGGGAATTAGAAGAAAACAGTAATGATACTTATACGGGTTCGGTATATCATCTACAACCGGATGGTAATACCTTCGATATATTTAAAGGCTTGATTGCCAAAAAAGTACTGAATTGATCCATGTTCTTTTGTACTACAACATATATATTTAATTCATTTGTATCTAATGCATTCATGGCTTACCTAAGGCAAATATTTAAGATTTCATGATTATATTATTTTTATATATATTGATAAATACTTACGTTTAAACCTATTATCTATAGTACATTCGTACAGAGTAAGTCTGACTTTTTTCACCTTTTAAGAACTTTCTTTCAGACTTCTCTATGATACATCGACTAGGAATTTGAAGAAATGAAGAAATACTTGAAACCACATTAACTTTTCAAGATCGATCACGATCCGCCCAGTAACACTAGTTAGATTTCTTGTCCTTGTTTTCCTTGTTCTCATCCTCGCTCCCAGGAGAGTAAGTTGGGGAACCAGGACTGTAATTTGGTGATGTTGGTGAGTATGATGGAGATGTAGGAGAGTATGATGGGGATGTTGGACTATAAGTTGGAGATGTTGGTGAATATGATGGAGATGTTGGACTGTAGGTTGGAGATGTTGGTGAATATGATGGGGATGTAGGAGAGTATGAAGGAGATGTTGGTGAATACGTTGGTGATGTAGGAGAGTATGAAGGTGATGTCGGCGAGTATGAAGGTGATGTAGGAGAGTATGAAGGAGACGTTGGTGAGTAAGATGGGGATGTGGGGCTGTAACTTGGGGAAGTTGGGGAATATGAAGGTGACGTTGGTGAGTAAGAAGGTGACGTTGGACTGTAACTTGGAGAAGTTGGAGAGTATGATGGGGATGTTGGACTATAGCTTGGAGATGTTGGCGAATATGAAGGAGATGTTGGTGAATAGGATGGAGATGTTGGCGAGTATGCTGGAGATGTTGGCGAGTATGCTGGAGATGTTGGGGAAAATCCAGGAGATGAGACACCACCGAAACCAGGAGATGCTGGGGCATCTCCATAGGCACCAAATGGAGAAGTAGCTCCACCGTAATCAGCACCACCATAAGCAGTGAATCCTCCAGACATGGCATCAGAAGCACCTGCGTCAACCAGAGGAGAAAACATCAATTCATCCTTGACATCGACTTCGGTGTTAGCCAAACCATGGTCATCAGCATATGGAGTAGCGCCGCCTTCTTCACCTTCTTCCATTTCAGAGATCTTTTGTTCAGGCATATACTTGATTAGAGATTCCTCATCGATCATAACATCGAATGCACCAGTACCAATAGGTGCCATTTGACCAAGAAGTACATTCTCTGAAACACCACGACAGTCATCTAATTCAGCAGATGCACCTGCTTCAAACAAGATTTCTACAGTTTCTTCGAAAGACGATCTCATCAAAGCACCGGTATTCGATCTATTGAAACCATGACGAGTAATGGATGTTAGACTACCTTGAGTAGTCATGACGTCCACCAATAATGCCATATGACGATAATTAACATAGGAACCGTCAGAGGCAATAACATTGTAGACCTCCTTGTACAAGGCCGCACGACCAGCCTCTATACCTAGGACTTCCATAATATCTATGAAAGAATTGGTATAGATTCTTGTTGCATCGACACCTGGAACTTGCATAACCGCAGATAAATTGACACCATCAGATTCCAAAACCCATTCAGGCACCTTTTCGTATTCCCCAGTCTTGCTGGGCATTTTCCGATCATATTTCATCATGACAACACGCTCAATGTTTTCGACACCACGAAGGGTAATGTTTTCCAGCATAGTATTTTCAATTTTCTTTAACATGTGGTCTTCCTCGGCTTCAGTCTCCGCATCTATGGACTTTGGACGAACAACACGACAACGAATAATTAATTTTTCAGCGTTATCTTCAGACCATATAACAAATAAATCTTTTCCGAATGTTTCTTTAATTCTCTCACCAACTTGACCCATTGTCAAATCTTTATCATTCATTGCGGCACGATCTAATTCCAAACGTAATAGCCATGGTGATTGTTGGTCTAAAGAAGCTTCCATTTCATCGTCTAACAAAGAGAAGTGCAATTGAATAATTTCTTCATCTTCTTCAATGACAGTAGAACGTGGATCTGGATCATAATAAATCTCAGAGGCGACTGTGACACTTTTCAATGTCGTGTGTTCAATGGCAGATCTAATTAATTTTGCCTTTTCTTGATCTGTGGAAATCTCTTCCTCTAAATACACCGTTAAAGAAGGAGTTTTCATATTTTTTGCAACATTTAAAATTTCCTTTAAACGAGGAACACCAGAAGTAACCTTCTTGGAAGCAACACCTGCAAAATGGAAGGTATTTAATGTCATTTGGGTAGCTGGTTCACCAATAGATTGGGCCGCCAAAACACCCACCATTTCACCTGGATGGACAACAGAGCGTAAGAACTGAGATTTGATGTTGTTTATAACCCAGTCGAATGCTTCCTTTGTCAATTTATACTCTTGAAGAACTCTACGTGTCGCCAACCGCGAACGAACTAAACAGCAGAATAGAGTCACAGCGTCCTCTTGAGCCTTTTGAATGATCTCACTCTTACCACGTAACACTAGAATTTCTTCTTGAAGAGCTTTCACGCTTTCAATGATGTCCCGAATAGTTAGATCAGATGGTTTTGAATGATCAATTTTGAACGTTTGTTGGGCGTTTTGGATGATACGTCTAATATTTACTGGAAGTGGCCAATTAGCCTCACCATCGACAAATATTTTTCTTAAGAATGTACGATCTTCTACTAACAGTTTGTATTCGCTATCTAGTAGTGTTTGTATTTTCAAATCACCAGCAATTTCGGAACCGGATTCTAATAAAGTTGGATCTAACGAGTTCTTGACATTTAATAAGTCGATTCTATACCTCTTTTCGAAGGATGAATCAGAGCCACCGATCGTGTCTAATGACTGCTTTTCGATATATGAAGCATCGATACCATCCTCACCGTATATGAATTGAATAACGTTACCCAGAGAGTTTCTTGTGGTACCATCATAATGGACCATAATATCTTCCAAGGCTTTGACTAAACGACGCTGGATATAACCAGTTTCGGCAGTCTTAACAGCAGTATCGATCAGACCTTCACGACCACCCATAGCGTGAAAGAAAAATTCTTGAGGTGTTAGACCTCTTAGGTACGAATTTTCGACGAAACCCTTTGATTCAGGAGAATAATCATCCTTGGAGAAATGTGGTAATGTACGATCACAGAAACCGTAACCAATACGTTTACCTTCAACAGATTGTTGACCGACACAGGCAGACATTTGAGCAATATTAATGAAAGAACCCTTCGAACCAGATGTAACCATCTGTTTGACGTAGTTAGTATCATTCAAGTTAAGTTCAGCAAGACGACCCGCTTTATCTCTGGCTTCGTTTAAGAAACGGACCACATTATCTTCAAAGGATTCACGAAGAGTCATACCGTGTTTAGCGCTTAACAAATTAGCTTGCGCTTCCTTTGTAACCTCCTCGACCTTCTTTTTTGCGTCAGCAATGGTTTCCGTGATTTCTTTGATAGTGGCACCATCCGCAATAGTGTCACCAATACCAGTAGAAAACCCATTATGCAATAACCAGAAATTAACAACCTTTTGAATATTACCAAATAATCTAGCACAAACAGTAGGACCCTTTTCTCTTGTGACAACGTGAATTAAACCACCGCCCGAAGAACCAACAGTCTTCTTATCCACGACACCAAATATGATTTGGCCGTCGATAATTAACATACCGTTATCCTTTGGTGATAAAAGCGTAGTACCTTCATCGAAACGTTGTAGATGGATACCCTTTGGAATCGCTGCAGACAAGATTTGCTTACCTGTCCATAATGGCTTAGGCTTTATAATAGCAGGTGTAGGAATAACACCATCCCAATCAGGGACCCAATATAACATATTCAGCACATGGTCTAATTCCAAGAAGGTATCCTTCAATGTTAAGATACGGATACCACACAGAGTATCTTGCACAATACCCATACATGGCTTATTCGATTGTGGAGAAACAATTTGTAATGGAACTGCACATAACTGAGATAATTCTGCTTTTGTTTCCTCCGATTGAGGAACGTGTAAGTTCATTTCATCACCATCAAAATCGGCATTATATGGAGAGGTAACAGATAAATTCAATCTGAATGTTGAATATGGGACAACCTTGACTTTATGTGCCATCATAGACATTTTATGCAGAGAAGGTTGACGATTGAAAAGGACTGGATCGTTATCGACAATATGACGTTCAACTTTCCACCCATATTGTAACTGTACATCACCCGCTCTTTTACTATATCTCAAATCAATACGGTCCCCATTATCACGGATAACATACTTAGCACCTGGATGTTCGTTTGGACCATTGCGGACCAATTGCGTTAAACGATCGATATTATACGGCGTGACAACTTCTGGATACGTTAGCGTCCTTGCAATAGATTTTGGAACACCAACTTGATCTAGGTCTAAATTTGGATCACCAGAAATAACCGTTCTTGCAGAAAAGTCAACACGCTTACCCATCAAATTACCTCTAATACGACCTTCCTTCCCCTTTAAACGGGCACGAATAGATTTAACGGGACGTCCCGATTTCTGTAGGGCTTGAGGTTGACCTGCAATATCATTATCCATATATGTCGCTACGTGAAACTGTAATAAACTCTCAGCTTCTTCAATAGCATGATGTGGAGCACCATTATGTTCCAAAGTCTCTAGAGAAATATTTGCTTTCAAAATATCAGCCAATTTGAATGTTAAATCATCCTCACCTCTTTGAGATTCGTTAAAGGAAATAGAGGGACGCACTGGTGGTGGTGGAACTGGTAGGACAGTAAGTATCATCCACTCTGGGCGAGAGAATTCTTCACTGAACCCTAACCTTGTAGAATCCTGTGGGGAAATATGTTTGAAGATATTTAGAACTTCCTCAACACTCAAAACTCTCTGTTCTGGTTCTTCGCCCTCAGTTTTCTTCTCTGTTTTCCAACTACCAACTAACTTCAAACCGTCCTTACGAACGGTGGGCTGAGTGTTACCACAACCACCTCTTGACACTAGTGTAGTTGGATCATTTTCGGATGGTACATCTGTTTCGCAAATCATTTTTGTCTTACATAAATTCCAGATCGCATTGAATCTTTTCTTAGAATCCTTAATAGTCAAAACTTGACGCATTTGGTCGTTATGTTCATCCAACAATAATTTACCACAATGCATACAAACAGATTCACAAATCTTTTTGATTTTTGAGATGAAACCGACATGGAAAACTGGTTTAGCTAAATCTATGTGACCAAAATGGCCCGGACATTCATTCATACCTTCTTGACAAGTCTGACATTTTAGGTTACGATCAATTGAACCTAGTCTTGGGTCATTTAACCCACCTATCTTGGCTCTTGTCTGAGTTTCGTCCATCGTCTCTGGAAATCTAATCTTGGCGACACTGATTGCACGAATTTCTTCTGGTGAGAAAAGACCAAACTGGACTTCCTTCACGGTACGCAGGGGCGCGCTTGAGTATTGTTGGCCAACCATTGTTTTTTTCTATTTTTTTTATAATATTTATAGTGGTCTTGGCTTGGATGTCTTGTTTTGAAAAAGAATTACCTTTGATAGAAATCTGAGCAAATTTCTAATATAGCCTGTACTTCCAAAAAGTGGGTACGGAGTACTTAATAATCCTTGTATGGTGTAGAGGGAGGTATAAGATAGTTGCTTCTCTAATATCGTCCAAAAGTTGTTCAAAACAAACGGGGTTCCTATAGGTAAAAGCGATCTTCGGGTATCGATTCACTAACACTTTAAAGACAGTACGATTATGGTCTCGGAAGAACTGTTTCGTAATGCTTTATATCTTTTCTCTTTGTTTCGATTTCCTATCACGAGGGGGGTGGATAGTAACTGTTCGAAAAGGAGGTGGAATAGAATGTAAAACTATTCTCAGTGAAGAGTAAAAGCTGGATGAAAAAAAGGAAAAGCTTAGAAGGTTCCGGTCAAGTATATAAATATACTTTGAGTCCCTTCAAGTGTCTATGGTAGAGCCAGTCTTCTTACCCCTCGGAATAAACAGTCAATCGACTATTCCTTATTTCATATTTCACTGCTTTGTCATTTCCTTTGTTTTCAATTTTTTCTCTTGCCACTTTTTCTCCGTACACAGTGACAGTTCGGGTAATCCCTGACTCTTGAAAAATGGGCAAGGCTATCGTTATCATCTGGAGAATATATAGGATTGTCTATCTGTATATTACACAATAACTCAGGAATTCGTAGATGTTTAGCCCTCTCCGGTCTCTGTTTTGTGATTATACATTTTATTCTAATGTATCATCATCTCTTTGCGTGTCATCTGGTTGTTTCCTTATTTCCCAGATACTAGTATCGTCGTCAAGATCATCTCCGCTATCTGAGTCATCGATAGGTTCGTTCTTTTCTGTAAACAGTATATCCTGCAGCGAACTCGTATATGTAGTCTCTTGGTTGTTAGTATTCGTGAAATTTTTGTCTAGACCGCTGATATGGCCATTATCCTGAATAATTTCCCCAGTTCTTAAGTCAATTACGTCGCCTTGGTTTTCTACTGATTCGTATTTATTGATGATGTTAGTCCAAACCTTTTTCATAGTCTCATCGGCCCTTTTATGCCTTGCCATAATTTCATCGTTGGTCAGTTTGGGGATGAGCATGTTTTCCTTCGACATAATATACATTATGCCATTTTTGGTATGGGTTGTGTTGGTACTGTTTTCATGTGGTGATTTGATCCTGTTCTTTGACCCAAGAGGTCTACCCCTCTTTTTATGTCGATATATTGGCGATTCTGAACGGATTTCTACATCTGTGCCATTATTCTTTCTTGTGTCCCTTACTAAACCTTTTAACGCACCATGTAATGATTTTATAGCAGATATCCTCGACGATTTCTTCCCTTTATGCTTGCTGGTTTTGTCTTGACCATGTGGCGCCATTGAAGAATGTCTGATAAACGAATGTGAGGTTTGTGGTATTGAAGATACTGATATTGGATGATGGTAAGGTACACCTTTGTGTGACTGAAGTCATTAAAATTGTGAAAAATTCTAGATCTTTTTCAAAAATTGACGCGTTTCTTATAATGAGGGCACGTCAGCAAAGGCTTGGTAAACCCTTCTTACAACCAAGGCACTGTTAACTGATTGAAACGTGTAGTGAATAACTGAAAAGTACATTACTTGAGGCTTTAAATATGGAATTGGAAATGCGATATGAATGTGGATATGGGGATACATAGGTTCATACTTAACGTTTTCCAATAACGTCTGCGGACTTCTTGATAAATGGTCCTGAGGACATTAAAAGTTTATACAAACAGGGTTATTCCTTTTGTTTAGTGGTGAATCTTAGACAGAAACAAGTGTAATATAGCACGCCTTCGATATGATGATCCCCAGATTTTTTTACGATGGATAACTGGGTTCCCTTTCCTGTAGAAATTAAAAAGCTACAACATTTCCAAGTTAACTCTTTTAGACATTTGTAAGAAGGTGAACAGTCATTATTTAGTTATGTTCCTTACTCTGTCTGATTCAAACTGTTGGTATTTTGTCAATTTAGTGAATGTTTAAAAATTCTTGATTCTCAATATGACTGTTTTCGTCTTTCTCTTTTAAAATGGGGTGTTATTTAAATAAACAACGCATGTGGGCGAATTATAGTGAAATTTTAACAACCGAAATGAAACGAAATAAACAAATATTTGACTCTTTTGAATTTTGAACTATTTTTCATTAAGAAAACTATAAATTCTTATGCCAGTCTCCGTGTCAACAGCTGAAATAATCACTCAAAATGTAAACATATTATCAACCAAGGATTCTTGTAATAGAAACACCATTCTGGACATATTTTGGAACACTATACGCATTTATATCATAGTAACGTTGAAAATTCATTAGGATATTGTTTATAGTCAATAAAATACCACCCAGAAAACAAGAATGTTCTTAGTACTTGTTTATACGAAGTTCGATTTATACTACCATGATATATAGCAAGACGGTACTCAAGCCCATGACTGAACATAAGAGACAATACCATGAATCGCTGTCAAACAATGAATTTTTCCTATTAGAAAGCGAGCCTCTCAATTCAGTGTGATTCTTTGTCGTTCAAAGTAGGTGGGAGTCTCTCAAACCTTTACAAAGGGCTTTCTTAAGGGGCACAAACTACTCCACACGTTATGTGATCCAAAGATAAGCAAACGTCCAAATATTACCTCTTTTTTGTTCTGTCCGTCTCTTGCCTACTGGGAGGATCAACGAAAACTTTTATCCAAACCAGTAGAACTAAAGAGCAAGAAATCTAGAAAGGATCTGAGCATGTTTCTCTATGACCATACCATTTATCCTGCTACATTGGCCAACAAGACATTCTGACATCCCCCCCGGCGGCAAGGGTCCAAATCCAGCCCAGAAATAACAGGGTCCGCCTACGCTCCATTTTTTTCCCTTTCTTTCTCCCATTAAATATTTCTTTCGGGATTTTTTCCCCCTTCTGTGCGGGTTTTCTTTCTAAAATTTCTCTTTGTGGGAATTGCCGGTTAATTTTGACAGTGAGATTAAAATGTCTCCAGTGGAATGGTTTGGTGGATTGAGGAAGATCCATCCCCATCCCCGTACATTTGTTCCATATAGTCGGGTATATTTGGTTCGACTATTATTGTCTCTCAACGAGAGTAGTCTCTAGCTCTAAAAGAAATAAGCCACGTCCATTTCAGAAGTATCTAATAATTGTGGAAATTCATAACTCAGACCAAGAGTGATACTGGTTACATGCATTATTCTATTAGTCACACTACACAATATTAGAGGTATCACTAATAATGGAACCGAAACCTAAGAAACCGCACAAATCGTTACTTAGTAAGATATCCAGGAGCATTATACGACGTAATAAGCAAGACGCGTTACGTGATGATAAGAGAAATAGAAATAATAAAGAGAATAGCATAAACCCTCAAAGAAGGGAAAAACAAGAGGATAAGGCGGATGCTGTGGTAGAGACTGCCACTGATGTAACCACGCCCGAATATGAGATGTCCTTACAACGACCCTCGAACGACTTTGACCACTCCATCGCATCGAACATCGTTCAAAATGAGGAAGAAGAGAACTATCTCCAAGATGCCAATAACATCCTAATGCAACCGCTCCCGTTACGTTCCAAAATTATGTCCTTTTTGGTGGGTCTGTTCGTTGCCGTGGGTGGGTTTCTGTTCGGGTACGATACTGGTTTGATCAATACAGTCTCAGATATGCAAAGATTCCAACATGACATTGCCCCCAATCACTCATCCTTCGATTCTACACAGATTTCTATACTAGTGTCTTTTCTATCCCTAGGGACATTTGTTGGCGCATTGATTGCACCATGGGTGTCCGACAAATATGGTAGGAAACCAACGATTATTGTCTCCACTTCCATTTTGTTCTCCATTGGTAATTCGTTACAAGTAGCTGCCAATAACATGGCACTACTGGTGGTAGGCCGGGTTGTCTCAGGTGTCGGTATTGGTTTGATCTCTGCCGTCGTGCCACTTTATCAGGCTGAAGCGGCTGAGAAGAACATGAGAGGTGCTATCATTTCAAGTTACCAATGGACGATAACAATAGGACTGTTGGTGTCGAATGCTGTTGCCCAGGGAACGAGTAAAATCGACAGCGCAGCCGCATACAGGATCCCTATAGGTCTACAATATATATGGTCCTGTTTTTTAGCTGTTGGGATGGTGTTCTTACCAGAGAGTCCCAGATATTTCGTCATTAAGGATGAACTACACAAGGCAGCGAAATCTCTGTCGTTCCTGAGAGGTATCCCAATGGAAGACCCCAGATTACTAGAAGAGTTAGTCGAAATTAAAGCGACATACGACTATGAAGCATCCTTCGGCGATGCTACATTGTGGGATTGCTTTATATCCAGTGAGAATAGACCGAAACAAACACTAAGAATTATTACAGGTATTGCGATACAGACGTTCCAACAATTTTCTGGCATCAACTTCATTTTCTACTATGGCGTACGTTTCTTCAGGATAGCGGGAACCTACGATAGTTCTAAGGTATCATTGATAACATATGCCGTCAACGTCGCCTTTAATATTCCCGGTATGTTCTTTGTTGAATATTTTGGTAGAAGAAATGTACTGCTAGTAGGAGGGATTATTATGACTATCTCAAATTTCATTGTTGCGAGTGTTGGTACGAATACTGCAGTTGGTATATCTTCTAAAGTGGTTTTAGCCTTCATATGTGTATTTATCGCTGCATTCTCAGCGACATGGGGTGGTGTAGTATGGGTAATATCGGCAGAGTTATTTCCTTTGGGGGTGAGATCTAAATGCACTGCCATATGCACTGCTGCTAATTGGTTAGCAAATTTTATCTGTGCTTTATTCACACCATACGTGGTTCAAATGAGTGGGACTTCGTCATCAGTGGACGGTTGCAAAATCTTCTATGTATGGGGTGCCATTAATGCTGTTAGTATTCTGGTTGTATACTTCACAGTGTATGAAACGAGTGGGCTAAGATTAGAAGAAATCACTGAATTATACAGAAACTCCAAGAATTGTTTCGATTCAGTCAACTGTAATAAAGTATTGAGGGAACGGCCGATAGTATTATCTGCCAAACCAGCAGTCGACATGCTAAATAATATTCAGGGAAGAACCACGGTAGAGCACCTTCCAGCAGAACAAGACAATGTGAGTATGGAATATTCAAACGCTGTGCTGTCAGATACTTATATGTTGAGCGAGCATGGGATACATAAACAAGGCGGTGCCTTCCATCCGACAACTGATGTTGAACAGTACGTTTCATCCGTATTCCCTCGACACTATAGTCTCCAAAACAATGATCCACCCTTCTTTAGTCACAACCCCAATAACAGTGACGACGATGGGCTAACAAACAGCATCTACTTAGATCGGGTACCCCAAGTTAGTCCCAATTATGACGATGTCGCCAACAATTTTGTCGACTTGGGAAATGGATTAGGACTAAATACATACAACAGAGGGCCACCATCCATTCTGACGGAATCGTCGATTGAATTTGATAAGATGGACGAGGAAGGTGGATCTTTCTCTAACGGAAGTACTGCGGTAGATCCGAAACAGAAGGATCTGGTCAACGAATACATGGCTCAACTGATAGACTGTACATCGAACACGAGTAATGCGACAAGCTACAGCTCTTTCCTACAAAACCATGGCCACACTGGCAGCCAGGGTCTACGATCGGTGCCCAACACTGAGAATTCCAGCATGCCTACAGAGATTGATTGGGGAGAGTTTCTACGGAGACATTCAAACACCTCGTCGTTTGCATCTCATCCAAATCAGGATGAAGGAGAATGGGCCAACCAGAGCAGAGGCAGCAGCAACGAGAACACAGAACACATTAACCAAGGGGCATTAGAACGTCACCATGAGAACGTATACCACATTAACCACGATACAGGCCACGACAATGAGAGCGCACAACGCAGTAATGAGAGCGTAGGATATAACAATCAAGACATTGACCCTGACGCAAACTAATAAAACAAAACATACAACCACAGGATACAACTAAGCAATTGCATACTTGTTTCATTTTCTCTTCAATATTCATAGAATGTCTCATTTACATATACATTTATACCATTATTATTTATTCATTATATTATAGAATCATATACGCAGACATCGAAACCGAGTGGTGTCCGCAGATCAACTGCCATCAACTTGGCTTTAGCGACACGACTCGGGCGTAAATAGTGATTTTAAATTTTTCTTCCCCAGGAAAAAAACAAACGGAAGAATAAAAGGCCAAAAAAATTACATATATGAGAAACGCCAAATAAATAAACAACAGAGGCTTTTGATCTAAAGATAGTTTCGTTCAGAAAATAGCAGTCATCAACCAGAAAACACAAGTCGAGCAGCGATGGGTTTATATGCGTCCAAACTATTCAGCAACCTCTTCGGTAACAAGGAGATGCGTATCCTTATGGTGGGTCTTGACGGTGCCGGTAAGACCACCGTTCTATACAAGCTGAAACTGGGTGAGGTCATCACCACCATCCCCACGATTGGTTTCAACGTCGAGACTGTCCAGTACAAAAATATCTCATTCACCGTCTGGGATGTCGGTGGACAAGACAGAATCAGATCCCTATGGAGACACTACTACAGAAACACCGAGGGTGTTATCTTTGTTGTCGATTCCAACGATAGATCGCGTATTGGCGAAGCTAGGGAGACCATGCAAAGAATGCTGAACGAGGACGAACTAAGAAACGCCGTGTGGTTAGTCTTTGCCAACAAGCAAGATTTGCCAGAGGCCATGTCCGCTGCTGAAATCACCGAGAAGCTGGGTTTACACTCCATCAGAAACCGCCCATGGTTCATCCAAGCTACATGTGCCACTTCCGGTGAGGGTCTATACGAAGGTCTAGAATGGTTGAGTAACAACTTAAAGAACCAATCCTAATCTATCTTCTGTTCATATCTGTGGCAATCAATCATTAAGGACAAAAAACACATAACCAATATTACGTATATACACTAAGAAAAATCGAAGGACTGGGATAATGCAAAATACGAACCCAAGCCTAAAACCTATCAATCTACTTCCAAGAGATAACAATATTGTACAATTAAATATCGTTATCCATTCATCTATGTATTTATAATGTGCATTATTTCTAGTATTCTATAGGGAATCAAAATTTGCAACAATTTATTCACTACAGATTTCACATACTCTGAAACTCCCAACCCAGCTATTTATTCTCATTACAGAGCTGATTAATAGTTTATGGTGTGTCAAGACACCATTAAGCCGTAACCCACTGGTCCCGTTGTGACTGACGTGTTACATCCGTACACCAAAACGGCGTCACCCGGCTACCGTTCCCAAAAGGGAAATTGAAGAACGTGACTAATTCCATTTTTGCACCTTAAAATCTCGGAAGAAAGTTCGTTTCGGGAAGAGGAGAATGTGGTTTCCGGGGAGACGAGTCAAACACCAAAACACCACATGGCTACAGCGGGTGTGGAGGTGTTGCCATGGACACCGGGGTTTTCCACTTTTGTTTACGCCTGGAATTTCGGACAGCGTCCGGACACCCATAAAATTTTCGATTAGTGATGCAGAAATGACATAAGCTCATCTCTAGAGAGAAAGTTAGCTTATATATAACACATATATTTGTGGGTATATTTGTGGGTTTATCCTCTGAAATCCTTCCGCTCGAAACAGTATATTACAACAGTACAGTACAACCACACACGCTCAGATAGAATCGTCAAAATGGTATGTTAATGATAGGTCTCTCGAAGTGCATTCCGATGAGTTGCACTCCCACAATAGAATGATAATATCCAATTTTACTAACATAATGCTTCATTCATGAGGTAATATATCTAGGCCGGCGTCAAGACATACGAACTAAGAACTAAGTCTAAGGAAGAACTGGAGGATTTATTGATCCAGTACAGGAAAGAATTATCAGAGATGAGAAATCAGCAGGCGCAGAAGCCATCGCTACCACACATTAGAACCGTCAGGAAGAACATTGCGCGTGTCTTGACGGTGATCAACGAGACCCACAGGGAGGCTGTCAGACAGCAGTACAAGGGGAAGAAATATGAGCCAAAGGAGTTGAGGAAAAAGGCGACTAGAGCCTCAAGAAGAGAATTGTCTAAGGACGAGGCGTCTAAAGTAACGGAGAAGCAACAAAAGAAAGACGATGCCTTCCCACAGAGAAACTACGCTGTGAGAGCTTAATGTCGTAATAACATGGCAATTGATAAGTGTCGAGAGCAATTGAGTGATGATGGCAGTATTTCTAGAATCACTTGCTGTCTCCAAGCACTTCGGGAATCCAGACTTAAATATCCTTCAGGGGCAAGCATTTTTATAGAGTATAGTAATTAAATACAATGGGAAAGAATAAACATTTTAGTAATGACATTGACATTGACGTAATCTTGTGTTGCTACGATATAATGAATTTAAATTAATTGTTTATTGAGCTGCTACGATATAATGAATTTAAGTCAATTGTTCATTGAGCTGCTACGATATAATGAATTTAAATCAATTGTTTATTGAGCTGCTATAAATCATATACACAATATCCTGGATGCATAGTGGGGGCGAAACATTGATGTGGGGGGGAATAGTAAATGAATCATTTCTTAACAATTTCGACACCCCAGTTCAATGTCAAATGGTTTGTCTTGTCATCGTCAATGAACTTAGAGACGGCACTGTAGTTACCTCTAGCCAAGAAACCGCTGGGGGCTTCACTCTCGGGCAGCTCTACTTCATAATGTGGCTTATTCTTGGTGTTTGGAGCGTAGGAACCCAAATGATCGTCAATTTTGTCGACAGCAATACCGGCCTTCTTGATATATTGAACGTATCTTAGCCCCGTGATAATTTCGTGTTGCACTTTGAAAGTGATCCTTAGTCTGTAGACTGAGTTTTCCTTAATCTTGTACCTTTTGGAGGCCAATTCCTTTATAGTCTTTTCGTTGGTCAGATCGAAAGTGATTGGCTCGGGCTGTGTGTTAATCAATAGCTGAATTTTCTTGATGACGACCTTTCTTGCATCACCTGGAAACTCCAACGGTAGGACGTCTGATCCGAGACCCAGGGATTCCTTCCATTTGGCAAGAGACTCGTCCTCGGCGTCTAGTTTCTGATACTCCTCCAGCGTCTTCTTTGCAGTCACCTTGTAACGATCCTGCGATTGTTCATCAAAGTCATCAAATTCCTTTTCAGCAGACATTATGGCACAATCCTTTGCAATTAGCGTGAATAACTAAGCCAAACCCGTTTGGTAGTGTGTCTTGACAAGAAATGTATCGTTTCTTGGGGATCAGCTTTCTCTCATATATGAGGGCTCCTATTTTATCGTACAATTTTGAAACATCTGATTTTTTTTTTTTTCAATTCTCGATCTCTACTGTAAAACGAGATTCGCGCCAAATGATTTGATTACGCCATGGCTAAGGAACAAATGCGAACGTTGCTTGCGTCGAAGGTACTGGCATGCGTGTGTATATTTACTTATGTATGTTTTGCATTAAGATTTAGTGTGAATCTATTTTTAATATAGAGGGAGATAGAAAGTTTAAAAAAGGTTGTCGGTTAATGGAAGAAGAGTGTTGTTTGGACAACACCCTGATATTACAATCATTAGAAAATATTATAGTATGGTCTTGATGTGGTGGTGAGGACTGTGAGTGGATCACAAGAAATAGTCTGGCGTCTTCCTACTGACTGTCGGCTCACCGGGTCTCACCGATGGGTCATACTGTAGGAATTGTCTATTATTGTTCTCGTCCACCTCCATTATAGCCGCCTGGTTCCCACACCTGTAGCAGTAGTTCGGCGCGCTGAATATCGTGACGACGTTCTGCTGATGTGACCACGCATACCCCTCCATCACGAGCTGGTGTGCCCTCGCGACGAGGGACAGGTCGTTCGTGTGGTTGAATTGCTCGCTGATGTCCTGACCGAAGGTGAACCCGGCGCCTCTTGGCGAGATCCCCCATCCGCCCCTGTCGTCCGGGTCGGACCACAACAGGTCGCACATGGGGCCCTCGTGGGGCACTTCTTGTATCCTGTTGAGTTCTCTGACCTGGTCGATGGTCTCGATCATCGGGGACAGTCCGCCGTGGAGACAGAAGATCTTGTTGTCGACGAGCGCCGTGATCGGGAAGTAGTCGAAGAGGTCCGTGAACATCTTCCACACGTTCGCGCTGCCGTACTTCCTGAGACACTCGTCGTAGAAGCCGTAGACCTGCGTGATCTGGCGGGACTCGTGGTTTCCCCTGAGTATTGTGATTCTGTGCGGGTACCTGACCTTCATCGCGACCAGGTACGAGACGGTCTCTACGGAGTAGTACCCCCTGTCGACGTAGTCCCCCATGAAGAGGTAGTTTGTGTCTGGACAGGGCCCGCCGATCTTGAAGAGCTCCATGAGGTCGTGGAACTGGCCGTGGACGTCCCCGCATATGGTCACGGGCACATCGATGGGCTTCACGTTGTCCTCGAACTGCAGGACGTCCACTGCCATCTTGCACAGCTTCGCGACGTCGTCCTCTGATAGGAACTCGCAGTTGGACAGGCGTTCGATCCAGGTGTCTAGTTGGTTTATGCTCGTCGGGTTGAGATCTATGGGTTTCGAGGACTTGTGGTCTGCGATGCCCGAGGACCCCGGCTTGAAGTCGATGTCCTGGTAGTCGTCGCCGTCGTCGCCGGTGCCGTTGCTGTTATCGCTGTCTGAGATCGAGGTCTCTATCGTGTTGTTGTTGTTGTTGTTATTGGCGTTATCCGAGCCACCGTTGGCATCCTCGTTGATCGCTGGGGACAGCTGATCAGACATTGCATCCTGCATAGGCACGTCCATGTCCATATCCATATCCATCTATGTATATATATGTGTTTGTTTTTTGTAATTGCGTATGTGTATTATGCAGTATTGCCTTGAACGTGAAATGAATGCTAGTTGTTGCAATACTGGGAACGTCGTCTAAGCACAGTGCTATTTCAAAGATATCCGTAAAGAAATTATTCCTTGGACAATTGGGTTATTTTTACTCTGGCAAATAAAGGGTTGATCGACAAAGCACAGTATATTTCCACGGGACGAATCCAATTGCTCTGTAATCTGAAGTCTAATGCTCTAGTGAGTGTGAAACAGCAATACTATAAAGTGCTATTTCTTTTCCAACCTTTGTAAAAGACCTGATGTCGGGGGGAAGGGGAGGATAACAGATAAAATGAGCAGGGAAGGGGAAAAATAAAGGGTGGTGTGGGCTATGTTCTGCACAGTATACGTACCTTCTCACACAGGACAGGCTATCGGGGCTCCAGCAGTGTCTCGACGTGACAATCGCTTGGCCAGCTTGCACAAACAGTGGTTTCTGCACTCCTTAGTGGTTAACGGGTGGTCGAATTCCCTTTTAAAGGAGAATTTCAAATTTTCCAGCAGGGCCTCTAGGCGCAGAAACGCACTTCGCACTGAAAAACCCGCCGCCCACTGTTAACAGAGACGGGTCTTCGAAGACGGAGCGTCCGGGGGAGAAGTGGCACTACAACCGCAGCCGAGAAGCTGGGGACGTCCCGAAGCGGGCATGGGGGGCGGTTTCCGGGGGAGTGCCTCCCCATGCTCTGCCCCGTGCGCTGGTTTCTCCGAGAGCGGTAAGCAACCCTGGCATTTTTCTTGTGTTGTATCACTCCTGCTCTGAGTTGCGGGTAACTGCTGGGTCACGTGACCCCTGCACGTGCAGCACGTGATCTTTGGCGCTAACCGCCAGGCGGCTACGGTGTCGAGCCGCGGTGGTGCCTGACGAGTGCGCCAACGTCAGTGACTCGCCTGTGCAAGGTGTCTAAACACGACCCTTTCAAATGGAGAGGGCTACTCCTTATTGCAGAATTTTATTGAACAACTGTTTGATTGTAAAACTACACATCCTCTACCCGATGACAGACCCCAGGACCCGAGAAAGCACCCACGCAGCTGCACTGTAACGCAGTGGCTGGCACACGTAGACGAGTTTACTATACAAGAGCGTCTACCGCCCCAGAGATGCAGTCCCACCTGGAAGACGAACCACGTGACGGCCGGAGTTGCGGGTGACACCCGTCACGTGCCGGTGCTGTCAAACTTTTTCGGGTAATCCCCTCGCTGACAATTTTCTCTGGTGCGACATTAGTTGATGGAAACGCCCTCTGTATTGTTCGCACTCGCTGGCTTGTGACGGACGTTGTTTACTCTGCGTTGTACTCCGAGTGTGGCAAAGAGTGTATACCTTCCGCATCGACCCAAGCGTTTCAATTCCCCTTCTGCAGTGGAAACAGCGATTCGAAAAAGGATTTTTTCTGCACTCACATAGCATAGCATAGTATAGTATAGTATAGTCGCAATGGCCGGTGCTATGGAGAACGCCCGCAAGGAGATCAAGAGGATCTCCCTCGAGGACCACGCGGAGTCCGAGTACGGTTCCATCTACTCCGTCTCGGGGCCCGTCATCATCGCGGAAAACATGATAGGCTGTGCAATGTACGAGCTGGTGAAGGTCGGCCACGACAACCTGGTCGGAGAGGTCATCAGGATCGACGGCGACAAGGCCACCATCCAGGTGTACGAGGAGACCGCCGGTGTCACCGTCGGGGACCCCGTCCTGAGAACCGGGAAGCCGCTCTCCGTCGAGCTGGGGCCGGGGCTCATGGAGACCATCTACGACGGGATCCAGAGACCCCTCAAGGCCATCAAGGAGATGTCCCAGTCCATCTACATCCCCAGGGGCATCGACGCCCCGGCCCTCAACAGGGACATCAAGTGGAGTTTCACCCCAGGCGCGTTCAAAGTGGGCGACCACATCTCCGGCGGCGATATCTTCGGGTCCGTCTTCGAGAACTCGCTGCTGAACGACCACAAGGTGCTGCTGCCTCCCAGGGCCAGGGGGACCGTCACCTGGATCGCCCCGCAGGGCGAGTACACCGTCGACGAGAACATCCTCGAGGTAGAGTTCGACGGCGTCAAGGCCCAGTACAGCATGTTCCACACCTGGCCCGTGCGTGTGCCCAGGCCCGTCGCGGAGAAGCTGTCCGCGGACTACCCGCTGCTCACGGGCCAGAGAGTCCTCGACGCGCTGTTCCCGGTCGTCCAGGGTGGCACCACGTGCATCCCGGGCGCGTTCGGGTGTGGGAAGACCGTCATCTCGCAGTCGCTGTCCAAGTACTCGAACTCGGACACCATCATCTACGTCGGGTGCGGCGAGCGTGGTAACGAGATGGCAGAGGTCCTGATGGAGTTCCCGGAGCTGTACACCGAGGTGAGCGGCAGGAAGGAACCCATCATGAAGCGGACCACGCTCGTCGCCAACACTTCCAACATGCCCGTCGCCGCCAGAGAGGCCTCCATCTACACTGGGATCACCCTAGCGGAGTACTTCAGAGACCAGGGGAAGAACGTCTCCATGATCGCTGACTCGTCGTCGAGATGGGCGGAGGCCCTTAGAGAAATTTCCGGTCGTCTGGGTGAAATGCCTGCGGACCAGGGTTTCCCTGCGTACTTGGGTGCCAAACTGGCATCCTTCTACGAAAGAGCAGGTAAGGCTGTCGCGCTAGGTTCCCCAGACCGTACGGGGTCTGTGTCCATTGTCGCTGCTGTCTCCCCAGCCGGTGGTGATTTCTCTGACCCTGTCACCACCGCCACTCTGGGTATCACGCAGGTCTTCTGGGGTCTGGACAAGAAGCTGGCCCAAAGAAAACATTTCCCATCGATTAACACCTCCGTGTCCTACTCCAAGTACACTAACGTCTTGAACAAGTACTACGATGCAAACTACCCGAAATTCCCCACTTTGAGAGATCGTATGAAGGAAATCTTGTCGAACGCAGAAGAACTGGAACAAGTCGTCCAATTGGTCGGTAAGTCTGCTCTATCTGACAGCGACAAGATTACTCTGGATATCTCGAGTTTGATCAAGGAAGATTTCTTGCAACAGAACGGTTACTCCACGTACGATGCATTCTGTCCAATCTGGAAGACCTTCGACATGATGAGAGCCTTCATCTCTTACCACGACGAGGCGCAAAAGGCTGTCGCTAACGGTGCTAACTGGTCAAAGCTGGCCGAAGCGACAAGCGACGTCAAGCATGCAGTCTCCTCGTCAAAGTTCTTCGAACCAAGCAGAGGTGAGGAGGCCGTTCACAAGGACTTTGAAGAGTTACTAAGCACCATCCAGGAAAGATTCGCTGAATCTACTGATTAAGGGAGACGGTAGGTTATTCATATTAACACATATAGTAGTTTGTTCATGGTCTTTATTTCTATTTTCAAGTGTACATCAGTATATATATTAATCAAATTGACCTTATAATGATATCGTTGTCATTGAAAATGGCGCGATTCAAATCAACGTACGTTTTATATAACCAGAGGTTTGCACTATATGATGAACCAACTTATTAAACCTGGCTCTAACCTTTTGACTTCCCACTTCTTCCATGTAGCCCTCAAGTCGGTTTAGTTTAAGCTATCACATCAGAATTAAGTAAGAATATTACATATTCCAAATCTAAAAACATAAATAAACTAGACCCTTTTATATTGATTGCTCTTATGAACGATGCTGCCAATAAAGGGTGTGAACTGATGTTATTCTCCCCTTCCCCTCTCATATTGAGAGCACATAGAAGGGAAAATCTGTTGATTGGATCGAAGTGTTTGCGTCGTATCGAGACGTGAAATTGCAAGGAAGTGACATATTCTAATTTTGTGAGATGACATGAATTTATTCCCCTCTTTTTTAGATACGCTTTCCTTATTATATCCAACTATCTCCCTAGCTTTACCAAAATTTTTTGGAGAGCAATTTGTGAGCCCTTAGAATCTCTCAATGATCCCAAGCTGCTTATACGCTTCATAGGGTTTAATATCTTCTGGTCTATACGTGTCTTCGTACATCTCGGACCGAATTCGGAATTTCTTTCCGGAAAAATCGTACATCTTTGTGCCAATTTCACCTTTATTTACATTTCAACGCTGAGTGAGGTTGTAAAAGGCTAAGCAGCATCACACAGATTTACCGGTTGCAAGAGCAACATTGAGTTGAGAAGCCACTCTACCACTTCTTTTCTATCATCGAAGCAAACGTATACCCTGGATCGAGTGAGGAGTAAATAAACGTCCATCATCATGAAGGAGAGACTAGCCGATGATAAGCCACAAGATAGTGGGAAGAGTGATATCGCACCGGACATATCTGAACATTCACACTCACCCTCTCCATTGGACACTAGTGTCGGGAAACGACAGAGCAGTTATAAGACATTAAAATATATTCCAGATAGCGACACAGGCGACAGGGCGGAAGAAGGAAAGTCTAATACAGTCAGGAGCCAGAAACAACCTATAGGTACAAACAGTAATAGTCCAATTCAGGACAAACAAACGAATTCTGAAGCGGAGGAGTGGCAACATAGATATTTGAATCCGAATTCTACATATCCTACTACGGTGCCACCTTATGTACTGGATGACATATTTTCAAACAGCAACAAGTTTGGCTCAGATTCCATTTATTTCAACCAGTCATCAATACGACAGGATAGAACGACCACTAAAATAAATAGTAGGAGTTCTAATATCGGCACAGATTTGAAATGGGCGAATCTGGCTAAAAATATTGGCTCAAATGTCAGTTACTTCCCCAACCACCGAGCCCACGTATTTGACAATCACAATGGGCACTCCATAAGCAGTTCATCTTCCATACTCACAGCTAGTGATACCTATGACGATGCTGAAAAGGAAAGAATTAGAAATGAAATCTTATACGATCTAGATTCCTCTTGGAAAGGTGCAGATAGATTGAAACAGGTCTATAATTTCAAAAATATCAATAATAACTTCAGCGACAAGAAGCAAGAGGAGGAATGGAAGCATTACGTACCACGCCTATTACAATCCATCTACAATCCTGATGAGAATCATCATGACATAGAAAAAGGTGAATTGATTGATAACGTCGATAAATCAAAACGCTTACTGTTTGAGGAGGATACGGAAAAATGGAGACGTTATTATGAGAAACAGGTCGGAATATGGCGTCCTAGATTCATGCATTTTTTAGACAACAGTCGCTACCTACCGTTGTCTTTTAGGGGTATCATCGGTATACTGAGTTTAGTATCTTTAGGCCTTGCAGTTAGAATTTTCCAAAATTCACGTTCATTTGACAATGGGACGAATCAATCAATCCCACAGCAAGCGAGCACCATAATGGCCATATGTGTGAACTCGATTGCTGTTGTCTATACCATATACATTGCATGGGATGAATTCACCGGGAAACCAATCGGTTTAAGGAATCCACAGGCTAAGATAAAATTGTTATCTTTAGACCTATTATTCATCATTTTCGGTAGCGCAAATTTAGCATTAGCCTTTAACACAAGGTACGATCGACAATGGGTATGTAGTAGCTATTTCCCAGCCAACGGATCTACTCATACTTACCCCAAGGTCACTTACATTTGTAAGAAACAGAAGGCCTTAGCATCATTCTTATTCATTTTGCTGTTCATGTGGGTAGTAGCTGTGATCTGTAGTATTATTAAGATTGTGAGAAGGAGTAACATTCCTGCACGATGAATAACAATAGTATATCAAGAAACAAGCAAAAACCACCATACGCAGAGCATCCACCTGTATAGGCTATCCAATACCATATATTCATATCCCATTATCGCACTTGCAACCTCTACCTGCGATTACATACATAATCAAATCTAATCACATTCATTATAAGAGATTTACAGTCGTGATCGTAAGCTACCTTTGTATAACTAACATGTATATCCCGACAGAGCCACTAAAGAAAACCTTACAAATTGAAGATCTTTAACAAGGCCCCCAAAACACCGGAAGCAAGATTCAACAAATAAAAACTGTCAATAGCTGCCATTCTCCCCAGTGTAAAGCATTAAAGCAACACATACAAATATACAAATATATGCATTATTTTCCTATTGCCATAAATATTGCAATATACTATCACCGTCGTATACTATATTCGTTTCCACTGCTGTTCTTTCTTTGCCTGTTAGTTGCTGATCAACAAAATAATTTGATATCTTTTTTGTATTTTTAAAAATCTTTGAAGTTCTCTACGAGAGGAGAATAGAAACTTATACACTGCAGCTTAAGACATTGGACACAGCTATACCCCAACAACCAAATGTCTGATATTCTGCCAAGATCAGATGATCTAGAGGCGACATGGACTTTTATCCAACCCGGGATTAATAAGATATTGGGTAATGATGCCTCCGACGTATTGCCACATAAAAGGGTGGACAAAATTCTTTCTCCGACCATGTACATGGAGGTTTACACCGCTATCTACAATTACTGTGTTAACAAGTCTCGTTCATCAGGACATTTCAATGCGGATAGGCCAAACAATGGTAGTCAGAACTCGATTCTCGTTGGTAGCGAAATCTATGAGAAATTAAAGAAGTATCTAAAGGGATATGTAGCTAATTTCCATAGAGAACCTGAAGAGACCTTCTTACAGTTTTACGTTAGGCACTGGAAGAGATATACCATTGGTGCAGTCTTCTTAAATCATACATTTGACTATATGAATAGATACTGGGTTCAAAAGGAGAGAAGTGACGGTAAGAGACATATTTTCGACGTTAACACGTTGTGCTTGATGACGTGGAAAGAAGTATTGTTTGATCCAAATAGTGATACCCTGGTAAAAGAAATACTAGAGCAAATTACAGAGGAAAGAAATGGTAACATCATAAATAGGGGGAACTTAACTACCGCAATTAAGTCTTTTGTGGCTCTAGGTATTGACCCACAGGATTTAAAGAAATTGAATTTGAATGTATACATACAAGTGTTTGAAAAACCATTCTTAGCTAATACCGAAGAATATTACAAACAAAGTTCTGAGGATTATCTGACAACACATTCTGTGACCGAGTACATTTTCGAGGCACAAACTGTTATACAACGAGAGGAAAAAAACATGGGTGTATATTGGGATGACCACACCAAAAAGCCCCTTTCTGCTACTTTAAACACAGTCTTAATCAAGAATCACGTCGAAGAGTTAGAGACTGATTTCATAACATTGCTAGATTCGAGAGATAGTAAGAAAATTTCTGTTTTGTTTAAATTAATGCAAAGAGATTTCAGTTTGTTACCCAAGTTTTCTGTCGCCTTCGAGGAATATGTTAAAAAGTCTGGGGAGAATGAAATTTCACAATTACTTTCAATGCATAAGGCAGCCGTAATGAATAGTACTCGCGAGGGTGTTAATAATAAGAAGATGGCCCTAGCAGCTGCTCACTCACTACCAGCTAAGGACTATATCAAGAAATTATTGGAAGTCTACGTTCTTTTCCGTAAAATTACAGTCGAATGTTTCAATAATGATGCACTATTCGCGAAAGCATTGGACAATGCCTGTAGGGCTTATATCAATAATAATGAATTTGCATTACCACCTGGATCCTCCAAGTCTGCTACTTCGAAGACCTCCGAAATGTTAGCCAAATACAGTGATCAATTATTAAAGAAGTCGACAAAGGCTGAAATATCCAAGGACATGTCAATTGATGACATAATGACCATTTTCAAGTTTTTGACCGATAAGGATGCATTTGAATCACATTACCGTAGATTATTTGCCAAGAGATTAATCCACGGTACTTCTACTTCCGATGAGGATGAGGAGGCAATCATTCAAAGATTACAAAGTGAAAACAGTATGGAATATACTGGTAAGATTACTAAGATGTTCCAAGATGTCAGGTTATCCAAGCTTCTTGAGGAAGATTTCGATGTAATGATCAAGAGAAGCCCAGACTACTCGAAAAGTAAATACCCAGAGTTACAACCGTTCGTTCTTGCCGAGAGTATGTGGCCCTTTTCATTTCAAGAAATTGATTTCAAGTTACCGGAGGAATTACAGGTATCCCATAAATATCTTGAGGAAATGTACACGTCCAGACATAACGGGAGAATCCTTAAATGGCTATGGCCCCTATGCCGTGGTGAATTAACTGCAAACATCGGGAAACCTGGGAGACCACCATTTGTGTTTACGGTGACACTATTTCAGATGTCAATATTATTACTATTCAACAACTCCGAGGTGCTGACATTGGAGGACATACAAGAGGGCACCAGTCTAACTATCCAAAATATTGCTGCCTCGATGGTACCATTCATCAAGTTCAAACTTGTGCAACAGGTGCCACCTGGTTTAGAGGCCCTAGTGAAGCCAGACACCCAGTTCAAGCTTGCTCATCCGTACAAGGCCCTAAAGAGTAACATCAATTTTGCTGGTGGTGTAAAGAACGATATTTTGAACTCATTGACCAATTCATCGGACTTGAACGGGCAAAGACTCGCCGGCAACGATGAATTATCCGAGAGTGAAAAATTGGAGAAGGAATTAAATACAGAGAGACAAATCTTCTTGGAGGCGTGTATTGTGAGAATTATGAAGGCCAAGAGAAAATTACCCCATTCCATGTTGGTTAATGAGTGTATTGCTCAGTCACACCAAAGATTTAACGCGAAGGTCTCTATGATCAAAAGGGCAATTGACAACTTGATTCAAAAGGGTTATCTACAAAGATGCGATGACGGTGAATCATATTCGTATTTAGCATAGTCAAGTGTTCCGACTAGAGGAGCGAGTGGTTACTAAGTGTGTATAATTAGTCGTGCGTATATATATATGTAAGTGCATATATTTCTTTCCATATGATTTGAACACCTAATACAGAGACAAATGAAAGAATATTGTTTAGCGAATGAATGAAGAAGAGCTAGCACGAAGTTTTAACATATCCTCTTACTGCAAACCAGATTAAAAAAGTCGGTGTACAATTTATTCGCACTATTATTACTCACATAAAATGTGACTATTCTCTAAGTCACAAGGGGTTTTCTTCCCTTTACTATTCCTAATACAAGCATTTCTGACTAAGGATTTAGTGGCAATAAGCCCGCTAGGCAATTGAATATGTGTGAATTGTACTAGCCCGACATATCCCATAGCTGGGATATTTTCTTTCACCCCAGGCGTTACCGCTCGGACACCATACGTTCGTTATTCCCCTTGTAAAAAAAAGGCTTCCAGATCTCTCTGAACCGCATGAATTTTCCCACCGGAATTTCAACACTCTCTGGATACCGACCGACGCCAGACAGAAATAGCAGTGGGAACAATACAAACTGTGGTGAGTCACACAGTTTTCAGGCAAAATTGTGATCTTTCACACGGGCTTTCGCGGGTCCTGTTCAATTCCTGCGGTTCCCCTACGGTCCCGCTCCAGCTCTTCGCCCTGCCACTGGGGGGAATTCCCTTTCCCGCTCGGCGCTGCGGCTCGAGCATCAAGAAATGGAACCGGTTCTGTAGTCAGTATGGGATTTTGGGAATTCCGCTGCACTCTACGAACGAAAGTGTGCGGTGGCCCTTGCAAGGGGAAAGAATCATCTCAGTCCGTGGTGACTCTAACGAGTGAGTATTTTTAAGCTCCCGATGGAATTTTACGTGTGACAAATAATGGGTGTTGGATATGGTAGTTCAATTGGCATTTTCACACTCTTGCCTCGAGTGAAACTTTGTATATATACATCAGTATTGTCCGTATTGAAAATATTCCGGATCTATTGCTATTTCTAGCCTTCTCTCATAAAAAGCCATATATCATCACCACCACTATCACACAATGAGTGCTTCTGCCGAATTCCAAAAAGTACACGAATCAGAGGCTCTGGCTAAACACCAAGCCAACCCATACGGCCCAAACCCATCTGACTTTCTGTCAAATGTCAACAGTTTCCAACTGATCGATTCCACTCTAAGAGAGGGTGAGCAATTCGCCAACTCCTTCTTCGACACTGAAAAGAAGATCGAGATTGCCAAGGCACTGGACGACTTCGGTGTCGATTACATCGAATTGACCTCCCCAGTCGCATCCGAACAATCCAGAAAGGACTGTGAAGCTATCTGCAAACTAGGTTTAAAGGCGAAGATCCTGACGCATATCCGTTGTCACATGGACGACGCCAGGGTCGCTGTCGAGACCGGTGTCGACGGTGTCGATGTCGTCATTGGTACTTCCAAGTTCCTGAGGGAGTACTCCCACGGGAAGGACATGAACTACATCGCCAAGAGTGCCATCGAGGTCATCCAGTTCGTCAAGTCCAAGGGCATCGAGATCAGATTCTCCTCCGAGGACTCCTTCAGAAGTGACCTCGTCGACCTGCTGAACATCTACAAGACCGTCAGTTCCATCGGTGTCAACAGAGTCGGTATTGCCGATACTGTCGGGTGTGCCAACCCAAGACAAGTCTACGAGTTGGTCAGAACGTTGAAATCCGTCGTCAACTGTGACATTGAATGCCATTTCCACAACGATACCGGTTGTGCCATCGCCAACGCTTACACTGCCTTAGAAGGTGGTGCCAAGCTGATCGATGTCTGTGTCCTTGGTATCGGTGAGAGAAATGGTATTGTCCCACTAGGTGGACTAATGGCCAGAATGATCGTTGCCGCCCCCGAGTACGTCAAGTCCAAATACAAGCTACACAAGATCAGAGACATCGAGAACTTGGTCGCAGAAGCCGTCCAGGTTAATATCCCATTCAACAACCCAATCACAGGGTTCTGTGCCTTCACGCATAAGGCTGGTATCCACGCCAAAGCTATCCTAGCCAACCCATCCACTTATGAGATCTTAGACCCTCACGATTTCGGTATGAAGAGATACATCCATTTCGCCAACAGGTTGACCGGTTGGAACGCCATCAAATCGAGAGTGGACCAACTGAACTTGAACCTAACTGACCCACAAGTCAAGGAGGTCACTGCCAAGATCAAGAAGATGGGTGATATCAGACCTTTGAATATTGATGATGTCGACTCTATAATCAAACAATTCCACGCCGAAGTGAACACTCCAGCGTTGGTACCAAAGAAGACCGCTGCCGATGAGGAGCCACTCGATATTTCCGGTGAGCCAGCTGCCAAGAAGGCCAGAACCGATTAAGAAGGTGCACATTACGTATTTTTAATGAACAAAAAATAATCGAGACATGAATTTAGAATATAGCAGGAGGCAGAGCGTGACAGTTGTACATACGGTGATATTTGGTTTACCAACGAATAAAAATAAAAAGGTATTTGATTTACTCTTTATTTCAGGATCTGCTCGCAAGACCTTCAGCTCACACTGCACCTTTGTATAATACATACATCATTATATATTACTTATTATAAGTTCCATTGGTATTTCCTCTTTCGAGATTTATTCTGCACTCTCGCGTTTGTACAAACGATTTAAAACACAAGAATAACGCCGGTTTACTTAGTATAAGCAATTTAGTTCGTGATAATATATACACGTCAACCATTCAATGATAATTCGATAAGGGTCCCGAATGAGGTGGATTTTGGAGTGTTCACTCCGCATACACTCCTTGTATAGGCACAAGTTGAACTATCCAATTAGATCTCGCCATTAAAAATCCAGAATTCACGTGTAGCAAAATTTAGGCGGTATTCTGTGTATGCGATACTCTAACGGTTGAATGACATGCAAGCATGTCTGCCATGCGTTGTATCATGCAGGTCATTCACATGTAACTATTCATCCGCATGGGAAAGTGCCATACAAGTACCATTTGCGTATTCACCAGTAAAACTCGTTATATAAATATCTTATATCAACAGTTTTTCATAATACGGATTTCCCTTGATTAACAAATAAGGATAGTATCGATTAATAGCAGAAGTTTGCAAGCTATTGAGAGAAGAACATCATACAAACACTTAATACCTATCGATTATCTATAAAACTTAATAATGTTATCCGTTAGTTCAAGTATAAGCAGATCTGCATGTCTCAAAAATAGAATACTACTAAACACAACAAGGACGTATCTCTCCGGCACTGCCGCTGGTGGCGGTTTGAACTCATTCACCAAGAGGGAGCAAGCTAAGGAGAACATGTTTATTAGAAACCTGGAGAAGGAGCAGTTGACAAAGATCAGAGAGGAGATAAAAAGACACAAGGAGGAGTTAAAGAACCTAGAGGAAAAGATCAACGAGATATCAAAGAGACATGATACATCAGAGACGAAGTAAGGGAATGTCATATCGCCCACCCACTAGATAACTTGGATTAGAGCAATTCCGAAGGGGTCTGGGCTGACATTTATCTTTTCTTATTATCAATGATTTTTGCCTTTATTCATATCAACATGTTATTCATCTCATTCCAAAATACTCTTCCTTAGGTTATTATGCTATATCTATCACCTCTAAGATATCAGTATCGTCAAGTAAGATCCCTATACCTATACAATAGCCCACTTTCTTTCTATATATTTATAACCTACATTTATTCCTCCTTCAAGGAGTCATTCACCAGAGGGGTAACTACCAACTGAGGGTATATATTGCATTTGAACGGAAGTATATACCTAGTTTGCAGCTATCATTCTCCTTATAGGTGGATCTGGACCGATCTGGATGGATTGGATCTACAATAAAATGACGAAAAAAGGGGAAGTACTATTTCTTATGTAACTTCTCCACTAATAACACTAGCCTAAGAATCTAATAGGGACATTATTGACGACACTTGGACTGTTTGAAGTGATATTTGACGAACGTACTTTGCGATTTGCATTGTTGGAGTCATATTGGGCTTAAGAGTGTAAATATTCAGTAAATTCTTTTTTTAAGGGATGGTAGATAGTAGCAATAGGCAGTCTCAAGAGAAGATAGGCAAGACAGAAAACATAATGGTAGTTGGTCGAATACCGGGTTTGGATGGTAGTGGGGATACAATAGTTAAATCAGGTAACGCGCCTGTGCAGTTAGCGACTCCCAAGGATTTGAAGAAGAATGTCCCTAAATCAAATCGGGATGTACGCTTTGCTCAGCGTGTTGTTGAAACGATCCCAACATCTCCGAGTAGTGATACTACAACAGTAGGAGAAAGGGCCGGTGTTCTTAGTTCGCCGTCCTCAAACTTAAAGAATTTGCAGCCCGTAAACAAGGATATAAGGGATCTGGACGCTGCTATACTGGCAAAAATCTCTGCACTAAGGACTACCAGTGATATTAACGATCAAAGGGGAGCTATCATTGAATTATTGCACAACTGCATGAGCACCATCTCACATTGGAAGCTACAGGCACAACTAAGTGAGTTGAGGTCCGTCTCTGAGGATAGAAATGTGGTAGAGAACAAGCTGGCTAGGAAGGAAATAGAAATCCTGAAGTCAAAACTGAATCAAACGGGGGTAGATACTAGTAATACAGACAAAGAGAGTACTCATTCTTTATCCAATCCTCTAGTCTCTCCAAGAACCAAGCGAAGAGGGTCCATCAGAAAGCAATCCATATCACCAAGAAAGAAAAACTTCGTTGCATTCCTGCAGGAATCACCAAATGTGAAAGCTGATCACCACCATCATACCCCTATTGAACAATCAGATATGCCCAATGACCTTGATCTGAGCCCTAATTCGTTGAGGTTGGTTGAAAATAATAAGCCACATCCAAGAATGAGGCGTACAAGCGACAACCCTTCCACAAATGAGTATATCAGGGTATTTCAACTTCAAAAGGATAAGGACTCAAAATGAATCAATACGATTATAATATGACACCTGTAACATTAAATTACCACTTTTTTTTTCTCTCACAAAACTATATGACATTATGAACACGGACACTTTTTACCCATTTACCGATACATATTAGTTTCTGAATTATATTCAGTAGAAAACAATAGACGATATGCTTTTTTTTCGATATTTGCCCAGCCGACTTTAAAACAAGTATTAAACACGTCTCAGATTGGATCTGTACAATATTCCCGTGAGTTCTCCCAGATCTTAGTGGGAACCCGGAGGTTTTTTTGAAACAATACCGAAAATCCAGATAAACCCGCCATTTTTTTTATATTTCAATTACTTTTCCCGATTTGGTATAAATCTGAAATCTTACCGATGAAAACGCTCGAAGAAGAAAAAAGGTAAAACTTGTATTACGAGCGATGCACAGAAATTTGACTCTGTGATATCCGATGTGATACGGTGAATCAAGGAAAGCGTTATGCGCCTCTTTCAACAATAAAAAACATCGTTTACCTTTTCAATGATACTTGATAAATATATAAACGCGTGTGGAATATTTCGCATTGACTGGTTTTGTGATCTCTTGGCGCTCACCAACACAACAATTTTACTACTCAGGTACTACAATTTCGCTCAACATGCCAGATATAGGAACGTTGCTCGAATTCAATAAGAAGCCTGTTTCAGACGAAATGATACGATTTTTGACCCAAATGACACCTTCTTTACTTCCAGTACAGGGATCGGCTGGTAGACTCTCAGAGTCCCATGTTCCGTCATTAAGGACTTTTATCAAGAGATTGGTTGTACGTTCCAACGTCCAAACGGCGACACTAATGGCGACAAGTGTATACCTTTCCAGATTACAAGCTCTTATACCCGTGGACGTATGCGGTATAGAGACGACAAGACATAGGATATTTCTTGGATGCCTCATACTATCTGCAAAAACACATAACGATTCGCCACCATTGAATAAGCATTGGGCACAACATACAAACGGGCTTCTTTCTCTCAACGAGGTTAACACAATCGAGACCGAGTTATTGAACTATTTTAATTGGAAGGTCCATATCTCGACAGACGAATTAATCAAATGCCTCTCGCCTCTACTAATTAGTTTGAAGACCGAGACCCTGAAGGAAAGAGAAATGCAAGATCTACTCTATTTCAATGCACCAATCAATGGCCAATTTAAGGAATATTTAAATAGCCAAGCGTGTGGTTCAAGATCCTTCTCGAACATGTCTATCCCCTCGCTAACTTCTACTAGCACTGCATCATCTGTCCATTCCAAGAATGAGAGTCTCCAATCATCCTCTCCTAACAAATTGGAAGAGCCCGTAAATCCATACAATATACCATTAGGGAGCACTAATGCTAAAAATACATTGTCTGCTACGAATTTAAAGAGCATCAAAAAGACAAATTACTTGAAGCCGCAGAGCTTGTTGAGATTCAAATCCAAATCAAATTGGCCGTCAATCTTTTAGGGCAATGGACACACACACAGAAAGAGAGAGAGAGAGGGAAGGAGGGAGAGATACCGTCTTATTTACTCGGAACAGCATACGTTAAAGACACATATACATATATACATATTCAGCAAAACTCATATTTATTTCGTTTCATATTGAACAGCAAAAGACTAATTTAGTAATCCAATTCCTTCAACTTCTCCATCAATTGAGCGTGTAACTTCCCTGTCTTTTCAAAATCAGTGGCCTGTGCTGGCCACCCAATAACCAACCCAGTCTTTTCATCTCTCTTTGGAATCAAATGGAAATGAACGTGGTAGACTTCTTGATGGGCAATCTTACCGTTGTTCTGCAGGACATTGTAACCTGGCATGTCCCCAGCAACGTCCAAGCCCAACACTTTCACTAACTTCTTTGTCACAGGCAGAACGTCAGCCAGATATTCATCTGGGATATCGTGAAGTTTCGCACCGTGATATTTTGGGATCACAAGAATGTGGCCCTCGGCAGTGGGCTGGATATCCAAGAAGGAGTACGAGTACTTGGTCTCGATCAATTTGAAGGATGGAATCTCGCCTGTATCTACCACCCAGGGAACAAAGACTCGAGGCCATTGTCCCAAGTTTGAATTGTTAATAACCTGCATTCATGGGAACACCACCCCTTCTCTAGACAATTAGTACATACCTTTGATAATCTTGCAAAAGATACAAGCAGCATCGTGGACAGCAGCAGTGGTAGACATGTTCGGTTCGCTGGGTTGCCTCGAGGATAGCAAGAGATAAGAGAGCAAAGGGCTCTTTAACAGTGGAGTAGTTCTTCGAGAAGTGGATCTCTTTTTCAATACTAAAGAACCTGGCCTTCGTTGTCACTGCGAACGGCGCTGCGCATGCGTTCCTCGAGACAGCTGTGCGCTATCGGCAACTGTCAGTGAGGCAAAGGTCATGATAGGACGGTAATATGGAGTCCGGCTATTGGGCGAATCCTGCAATGCGTAGATGGGAGGAGGGAAGAATGGGGCCAAAGCACAATAGGACAGGGAGACACAACAGTACATTACAAGTCGCACGAGAACAAGAACAGAAGCACTGGCACATGCTCCCGTTACCCACACGCTCGATCAACAATCCTTCTGACGCCTCAGACAACCAGTTCCTCGAGCCCCAGTCACCCCCAAATGTGACTAAATGTCATTCGATTAACGTCAAAAACCAAAAATTGGCGGTATATAAGGGGAAAACAACGTATTCGAATCTTGATTGTGTCAGACCACTCTCTCCGTTGCCAAGACCCTCAATTGAACAGGTATCACGCAACTACCACACACTTAACACATCAGACATGGCCTTCCACCAAGAATTCTTCAAACTGAGCAACGGCAACAAGATCCCAGCGGTCGCCATCGTCGGCACAGGCACCAGGTGGTACAAGACCGAGGAGACCCCCGAGAACTTCTCCAAGGAGCTAGTCGAGCAGATCAAGTACGCGCTGACACTGCCTGGGGTTGTCCACTTGGACGCCGCAGAGGTGTACAGGACGTACCCTGAGTTAAGCGAGGCCCTGAAACAGTCCTCTAAACCAAGAGGTGAAATATTCATCACGGACAAGTTCTCCACGCAGTTGAAGGTCACCTCCAGCCCCACGGAGGGCTTGGAGACGTCCCTGAAGAGGAATAACCTCGATTACGTTGACCTGTACTTGTTACACAGCCCCTTCATCACCAAGGAAAAGAACGGCTACACTTTAGAGGAGGCCTGGAAGGAGATGGAGGAACTGTACAGAAACGGTAAAGCCAAGAGCATAGGTGTCTCCAATTTCGCAGTCGATGACTTACAGAAACTGTTTGCCTCCGCAGAAGTGAAACCCCAGGTCAACCAGATCGAATTCAATGCGTTCTTGCAAAACCAAACCCCAGGGATTGTCGAGTTCTGTCAGGATCACGATATCCTACTGGAGGCGTACTCTCCTCTAAGCCCCTTGCAAAAGAGGGGCGATGATGTAGGAAGTGCAGAGTTCTACGCTTACGTCGACAAATTGGCCGAGAAGCACAAGAGAACTGAAGCGCAGATCCTGTTGCGTTGGGTCACCAAACGTGGGATCTTGCCCGTCACCACCTCTTCCAAGGAGGAGAGAATCAAGAACGCCCAGGAATTGTTCGACTTTGACCTAGAAGACTCCGAAGTGGAAAATATTACGGAGTTGGGGCTGAACCACAAGGCCCAGAGACTATATTGGAACGAGGAGTACGACAAGTTCAACGGCCAAGCACAAGCCAAATAATTGAGCCTGCGTTTGTCTGGTAAGCTATTCATGGAATAAGTAAATAGATGAACTAATAAATAAGTAATGGTGTATTAAGTATGACATTATCTTCCACTAGTATTTGCATGCCAATGTGCCCGGTGACGTACCTGTCTCTAGCACATTTGACCTATACTGGGACTTTTGTCTATGGCATCTCTGAATAAGGTGGAGGAGCCCCTTGCTTTAGTGACACACTGTTCCTGTGCTTCTGTTCTTGGATCCTCAGAGCCTCGTTCAAGGTAGGTTCCTCTTGTCTCTCCCGTTGATCTGACAGCAAGGGCCGTCTCATGTCCTCCTGTGGCGGATAACCCCTTCTGTTGACACTACCAGCCTGCCTCTCGCTGTCCACCCAGCCTTGTTGGTAGTAGTACGTGTATTCGGCGTCGCTTCGTAGGGGACTTGTGATGGTGATGTAGTAGAACGCGTGGATCAGTCCGGGGAAGAACCCCAGCATGGTCAATAGCACATTCAACAGCAAATCAGACGAATAGAACCCGGATCTCAGCAGAACAGCCACTGGTGGGAATACCACGGCGACGAAATACAATATACAGTCAGATACGGTGCACACTATGCAACACATTGTCACCTCTTGCTGCTTTGTGTTGTGTTTGAGCCACCCGTTAATTCATCCTTAAGGAAAGAACCCCAGGGTGTCTAAGCCTATCTTCCCCCAAAAAAATACTCCTGTATCATAAAATAAATACTGAGGAGAGACGAAGATTTTCTGTCACCCAGGACTGTCTCGTATATAGTGTGCAGAACCAAGGTCCTCTATCGTATGCGTGTATTTAGGGCGTTGGGCTGTTACTCTTTGTCGTCTTTTGTAAATTAATGTTCTGTTTGGCATAAATATGACTAAAAGACAGATTAAAGAATATCATCCGTTTTCGCACATATTATTCGACATTATAAATGCTTTTCCCAAAGTAGCCGTCCTTTGTATGGTAATTTAAAGTCGTTAAGTAATCTCACTAGTTCTCTCTTCTTGGAGAGTTTTTGTTATAAGATCTGCCCAAGCCTCTAAGCATCAAATGTGTGAATCAATTCCTAATTTATAGGTTGGGACTGTAATATCCCTCAAAAGTTTGACATATATATGAAATGATGGTTAAAAGAATTTATACCCATGTTATTGAAATATTCATATCTTTGCAGAGTGTCACAACAATTGATTATAACCATTTAAATTTAAATAGTAGAAGAACCTTAACGACAAAAGGATAAGCAAAAAATATTAAATATGTCGACACTTTCGAAGACATTAGAGAAACAAATGACCTTTTGCTGCCAAATTTTCCAAAAGTTTAAATAACACTATACTCATCCAAATAAATATATATGCTGTCTTTTTCCTTCAGAATAAAATAGTATTTTCTGCCAAACTAGCTTAAAGACGAGGCCCTTTTCAAAAAATTCTAAGGGCAAAGAAGATAAAGTGTAAGGCAACGCTAACATTTCGTTCAAATTGATATTTGAAACAAACCAATTAGTAACATCTTTGGAACAGGTTAAAAAAAACATGTCATCATGCGAGGCAATGAAGTTGATTAAATATCGAGCTTCTACGGTCACTGTCCCATACTACGTTGGACATTACAAATAGTTTGTATTTTACTAAATGGTCAATGATTGATAATCCTGTTTTTATCGACTCACTTAAACGTTTTAAATATTATACTCCTTATTATTCTTCAAATATAACTTTCATCACAGACATTTTTTTTTGGGTTTATACACTAAGTGCCCATTTATTCGACGATTAATTAATCGAATGAACATCTTCACAAAGTTTTATCTTAGGGATTCAAGAGTTATATCGAAAAAATCAAACCAGGTATTTATTAACATGGTTTGTCTAGAGGATAAGGGTAGATTTTAGTATTTTTCAAACCGAGTACTCTTTACTAAGTGTTACAATGATCGAATCATCGGCCTATTTCAGTGAAAGAGGGTTCAACTGTCACACAACACACAACCATACAATAAGATATTTCTAAGACCGATCGTTGAGCCCCACTACTAATTTTTTCTCAAGAAGATCGCTGGCTTCAAAACCCAAATTTCTATTTTATTTTGCTCTTAGCATGTCGGAAATATTTTATATATAAACTCATTAATTTTTTAGTCTTCCGGTATTCCCCTCTGATAGAATAATTACTATGCCATAGTTATTTCTTCTAAATGATTTATACAAGACAAACAAGTATGATTTTATACAAGTTTTTATCGTAGTATGAATTCTTCTACAGCCCCATCTTTCAAATCAATAGACTGAACCAAGAAATCTGGACTATCTACCTATATTTGTAAAGTTTGTCAACATTCGAAAAACTTAATATAAAGCGTCTGGATGATCAATGACGAGGATTTTTCTATTGTTAATATCCCAGTACACAGTGTCCAGAATCCTTTCTTTGTTCAGATACACGTTACAGTTCTTCTAATACTCTTCGTTTTTCCCAATTCTATTCAATGTAACAATCCTCGTATAAGTTACTTCACATATCTAACCTGGAAAACTTTACGAACCCCAATCCAATCTCACGGACAAAAGACCAAACAATTCTTTAACCCTCAAGCTCATGTTTGTACCTCGACACACATATCAATGATGTAACAAAAAGTGTAAGATAGTATGTTTACTTTATGACAGTTTCAGGTAATGTCTCATAATTTTCAGTTAGGAGTAGGTCCTAACTAGGAATTCATGACGAGTAATAATCGGAGGTTGTCAACGATGAAGCCCTCCACACCCATCTTTTCAAATATATAAATAGAACCCTTTTGTGTGTATATTATTTATATTTGTATGGGAGGTTCAGACCCGGAAACCAAGTGTAGTTTTATAACCAGAAGATCCCTTTCCAAAATTATATTTATATATCAAGAGTAGCTATTTCGAAAAAAATAAAAAGAAATGGTCCCTTGGCCCAGTTGGTTAAGGCATCGTGCTAATAACGCGGGGATCAGCAGTTCGATCCTGCTAGGGACCATTTATTTTTCCTTCTATTGCGGGTATTTTTTTTTTGAATGGCGAAGGCAATGGATATGACGTTTGCTGTTGCAGACATTTGAAGTGCTTCAGCAGCTAAGCTACTTAGCTCTCATTAGCCCGCTCTTGTTAGTTGCAGTTTGATAAATGAATTGCACTATTCGAATTATGTAATATTTTGCATCCTATGCAAAGACAGTGATACGAATACTTATCAAGTTATGACGACAGTTTATTTTCTAATAAAAATATACTCTTATTTATGCATAAAGTCATGAGTTTCTCTCTCTAACTTATTGGAATCTCCAACAATGTCTGAATTCTTGACATTCAGAATATCTTTTCAAGACCACTGATCGGTATGCTTATGTCCGAGAACCTATTCATAGCAGGCAACGAGCAATCTCCCTAAAGATATGCGAGTGCCCACACAGACTCAACTGGTGGCTGTTCACAACCACGTGTTTATTTCCAAACTGACCGTAACATTGCATGTGTGATTGTAATATCGAGGGTATGTTAATATTGTGTAATATAATAAAATATCAACGAGGTAAATAAGACGATCATATGAATAGAATCACCTTCTCGCGTTCAAGACACCACTTCTGGAAGGTTTGTATGGATTATAAGTTTTGTAATTTCCTTGATCTTGACGATAATTTCTAGAATTTGACTGTTGATTTCTGTTGGAATTATATCTTGAGTTTTGCATATTCTGCGACACCGCGCCTGTGTTTCTGTTAGATCGTGGGAAATCGAGCGGATGGCTCCTCGGATTTTGAGGCAGTGACTGGCCCCTATGGATAGGCTGCACTGGCCTCCCCCTCTTATTGTTATTGTTATTGTTGTTACGATAGCCTGTGTTGTTATCGTTTCTTTTCCGTTTCCTGGAGTTTGTGTAGTCGAGTTCTTCCTGTTGGTAGTATGCATCGTCGTACTCGTAGTCGTCGTAGTTGATACCGTTGTTGTTATTGTTGTTGTAACCGCCTCCGCTATATTCATCGTACAGCGAGGGTCTCGCGTTTCTGCTCTCGGCCTCTCTATCCAGGGCCTCGTAGTATTTCTTCTTCAATTTACTCGACAGATTGTCCCCAGCAAAGGCGCTGCCGTCGTCGTTAGGCACTCTCGAGGATCTTCTCTCACTACAGTCATCCCCGAAATGGCCATTCTGGCCACAGTTGTAACAGTATATTTTGTCAAAGGGGATCTCCCTCACCTTTTTCTTGTTGCTCTCCTCTTTCAACAGGTACACCCTCCATATACTCGGGCACCTCTCCCTCGCGTGTGTCTTGCTGTTGCACAGCGTGCAGTACACTCTCTTCCACTTGTGCGGACACTGCGACCTGTAGTGGCCATTCTCGTTACAGTTGCTGCACTTGATCGCCTTCGGGCAGTGCTTCGAGTAGTGGTCGTCCATGGCGCCACAGTAAGTGCAGATGACATGCGGACAGTTTTTCTTGAGATGCCCTCTCTGCGAACAGTTGTTACACTTGGGCGCGGCCTCCTTGATCCCGTCCTTGTCGTCGTCCCCGACGCCGAAATACCGCCCCTGGCCCCTCAGGGACCGCAGGGCCTCGGGGTCTCCGTCTACCTCCTCTATCGAGGGCGCGACCAGCTGCGGACGCTCCTTACCACTCCCAACCCCGCCAGCGCGGGCAATACCCGCCTCTTCACTCTTGCTCGACACAAAGGGCAGCAAGTCCATGCTCTCCACCTCCGACAGACTCGACATTATGCGTATGTATGCGTGTGTGTGTCTGTGCAGGTTGCCGTGCACTGCGAAGAGATGACTTTGACTTATTCAATGGCTTTTTTCACTGAAAAACTTTTCAAAGCGTCTCAAAGCAAAGACACACACACACACAGACACCGTTCCCACTACCCCCAGCCGTCCGAACCCACTGCACTGCACCCTCCTGGACGTCCCTCCCATGCGTGGTCCCGGGACCTGGGAACCGTCTGGACCACGCGCCCATGTCACTCGCGACGGCGCGCTGAAAAATTTTCACGGCGGCTGTTTGCACCCACACACCGCACAGAAAAGCCGCAGGCCGTTCCCGCGGGCCTCGAGGAGCGAATAGTCTGTCTTATACATGGCCCCGACGGCTGGGAGCGCTTCCTCTGGGCCTCCCTGAACACCAGTAGCGCACGAGATATGACCGCCGAGGTAGCTGAGCAGGTGCAGAAGATGTCCGTGCAGGACGCGAAGCCGCAGAAGGCGCAGAAGAAGTCCAAGCAGCAGCAGCTGTTCCTGGACCCCGAGCCGCGCTTCATCGAGGAGCGGATCCAGCTGTTCGAGAGGCTGCAGGCCGCGTACAACGAGAAGGTCGCCGCGCTGCCCCGCCACGCGCTGAAGGTCGTGCTGAAGGACGGCGCCGTGAAGGAGGCGACGGCGTGGGAGACCACGCCCATGGATATCGCGAGGGGGATCTCCAAGTCCCTAGCCGACAGACTGTGTATCGCTAAGGTCGACGGGGAGCTGTGGGATCTAGACAGACCCTTCGAGGGCGAGGAGGGGCAGGAGATCAGATTGCAGCTGTTGGATTTCGACTCCGACGCCGGTAAGAAGGTCTTTTGGCATTCCTCCGCACACGTCCTCGGTGAGGCGTGTGAGTGCAACTTGGGTGCGCACATCTGTCTCGGCCCACCCACCGACGACGGGTTCTTCTACGAGTTTGCCGTCAGAGACAGCATGAAGCCCCTTGCCGAGGGCGAGGAGGAGAGAACCGTCTCGCAGGCCGACTTCCCAAACTTGGAAGGTGTCGCCAAGCAAGTTATCAAGCAGAAGCAGAAGTTCGAGAGACTGGTCATGTCCAAGGAAGATCTGCTAAAGATGTTCCACTACTCCAAGTACAAGACCTACTTGGTCCAGACCAAGATCCCAGACGGCGGCGCCACCACCGTCTACCGTTGTGGTAAACTGATCGATTTGTGTGTCGGTCCACATATCCCAAACACAAACAGAATCAAGGCCTTCAAGCTTCTGAAGAACTCCTCTTGTTACTTCTTGGGTGACGCGGCAAACGACTCTTTGCAAAGAGTCTACGGTGTCTCCTTCCCAGACAAGAAATTGATGGACGCGCATTTGAAATTCTTGGCTGAGGCACAAATGAGAGACCACAGGAGATTGGGTAAGGAGCAAGAACTGTTCATGTTCAACGAAATGTCCCCGGGGTCTGCGTTCTGGTTGCCTCACGGGACAAGAATATACAACACCCTTGTCGACCTGATGAGAACCGAGTACCGTAGAAGGGGCTACGACGAAGTCATCACCCCTAACATGTTCAACTCCAAGTTGTGGGAAACCTCTGGTCACTGGGCCAACTACAAGGAAAACATGTTCAGTTTCGAAGTTGAAAAGGAGACTTACGGGTTGAAGCCCATGAACTGTCCAGGTCACTGTCTGATGTTCAAGTCCAGAGAACGGTCCTACAGGGAACTACCTTGGAGAGTCGCCGATTTCGGTGTCATCCACAGAAACGAATTCTCTGGTGCCCTTTCCGGGTTGACCCGTGTCAGAAGATTCCAACAAGATGACGCTCACATCTTCTGTACCCACGACCAAATCGAGGACGAAATTCACAACATCTTTGAATTCTTGAAGTACGTTTACGGTGTCTTCGGATTCGAGTTCAAGATGGAACTGTCCACAAGACCAGAAAAATACGTCGGTGAATTAAAGACTTGGGATGCCGCCGAGGCCAAATTGGAGTCCGCTCTAAAGAAATGGGGTGGGAATTGGGAGTTGAACCCTGGTGATGGTGCCTTCTACGGGCCAAAGATCGATATCATGATCTCGGACGCCCTAAAGAGATGGCATCAATGTGCTACCATCCAATTGGATTTCCAACTACCAAACAGATTCGAATTGGAATTCAAGGCCAAGGACACCGAGGACAGCGAAAATTACGAGAGACCAGTCATGATCCATCGTGCCATCTTGGGGTCCGTCGAGAGAATGACTGCCATTTTGACCGAACATTTCGCAGGTAAGTGGCCATTCTGGTTATCCCCACGTCAAGTCCTTGTCGTCCCAGTCGGTGTCAAGTACCAGGAGTACGCTCAACAAGTTCGTGACCAACTGCACGACGCTGGTTTCTACGCTGACGTTGACATGACCGGTAACACTTTACAGAAGAAGGTCAGAAACGGTCAAATGTTAAAGTACAACTTCATCTTCATCGTTGGTGAACAAGAAATGAACGAAAACTCCGTCAACATCAGAAACAGAGATATCATGGAACAACAAGGTAAGAACGCCACTATTGTTTTTGACACCGTCATTGAACAATTGAAGAAGTTGAAGGAGGAAAAGAGAAATGACAACATGCTTGTTTAGAGCCCTGTGTTAAAAAGAATTGTGACTTTTTGTCCTTATGTACATTTTTTAAATTTGACAGATATAAAGATTTTATATATATGTAAATCAACGACACAAATAGAATGTTACTTCTGACGAAGCGTAGTATTGAAATTTGCGAATCTTCGAATATGTGGTTCCTATGAGTATTAAGAATATATATTGATTGAATAGAAGGCCCTTTTCTTCTTCTTTCTTGTAGAGAAGTTAATATGAATAAATAAAACTGTTAGAATATTATCTCAGAAAATGACAAAACATGGAAAGCGGGCTTCGCCGTTTAATTAGTCATTTCTTTCTTTTTCTAATAATCGGTCAAACTCCTCTTGAGAGGGATTGCCAATTGCGTATGGTTGAGCTTCTTCGTCCAAGGATAGAGAGGCAGAGAAAATATCGTTAGGGTCCTGTGACTCGCCGTCCCTATCCTTTTTAGATTTATCTTTATTGAACCCGTCTCGGACTCTATCCCAAGAGGAACCTTCTGAACCGGCCTGTTGTCTTATCTTACTCCAGGAGTTATTTTCTGTAGTAGAGGCAGGGTCCTTTTCATTTTTTCCATCTTGTCTCCTCTCGGCCTTTCGATGGAGACCCATGGGATCCTTCTGATGAAGGAATGGCGAGAAGGGGATCCCATTCTCTTGTAACTGTTGTAATTTCACCTTGGGATCAGGAAACATCCTATCAGGATGCAAATAGGTCATATAAAAATATGCTGCCCAACGCGAACTGGCACCACTCTTGAGCAGACTCATCATGTCATATTGCCTTTCATTTCTAGACTTTGAATGTTCTGTCAGTTGTGCGTCCTGGACAATACCATCGTCGTCATTATCGACAGAAGAATGCCTCATCGCCAGATCGCCATCGGGATCTAACATTGCCAACTGTCTTTTATAGGCCATATTCCCAGCAAAATATGTAGAGACCCCCATACCGACTAAACCGAGAAGAAAGCTTCTGGGCAATCTCACCCCAGTGAATGACCGTGTACTGTAGTACTTGACCAAAAAGGGTGCCAAAAACGCCCCAGAGAAGCCAACCCAGCCGGCACTGTTCTGTGTCCGAGCGATGTTCTTGTATGCATTGGACAGGTCTAGTCTGTCCTTGGAATCCAACACCATGTCCTTCTCATGGAACCGGAGGGCGGCTTTGTACGCTTCCCTGAACCATGGCTTGTCGAGTTTCTTGGGGATCGGCGTCTGCGTGTCGCCCTGTTGCTCCATTATATAAGCTATATGTATATATATATATACCTTTGTACGTGTCTGTGTGTGGTGATATACAATAAGGGTATCTGTATATCAACAAAAGGGACCCGATGGGTAGAAAATACGCCAGCTGGGATGCCACCTTCCCTTTAATAAGAATCCCCTCACGTCTAACGACGCCCCTTTGAATTTGGGATTTGCAGTTTGTTTTCCGTGTGGTTTGCGATTTGAAAAATATTGGTGTTGATTCGGGACAAAGGTAAACGGGACAAGAAACCAGCCACAAGCCATCGAACCCAGCGCACATATCCTCATCATCATGGACTACTTCAGTGTCAAACAGAACTACTACACGGGCAACTTCTCACAGGCCCTGCAAGAGATCGAGAAATCCGGCGATTCCCAGGATGACACGTTGACCTTCTACAGATTGAAGTGTCAATTGGCTCTAGGAGAACCCGCTGCTACCACTGCCACCACAACGACAACTCTGGGCAAAGTGTTCGCTTTATACAAAGAGTTCTTGCAGTCTAGGGACATTACCGCTCTAGAGAGCGCTGTTTCAACGGTGGGTTCTTCCAATTTTGAACTGAATCTGCTAGCTTCCGCACAGGCGATTGTCGGCGACCTTGAAGGAAGTCTGGAAACCTGCGTTGCAGGGATCGACAAGGATGAGATTGTGGGGAGACCAGAGCTTTTGCTGCTAGCGATTCAAGTGACCCTATTGAATGGTCAATTCTCTGTGGCACAGACAATGTTTGACAACTACGTGTCCGCCGGGGAAGATCAAATCACCAGTGACGTCGAGTTGATAGTGAATCTGGCTGAATCGTACATCAAGTTCGCTACAAACCAGGACACTACAACTTCGAACTTCTATTACTTCGAGGAATTGGCACAGACTTTCCCAACTTGGAAGACTCAGCTGGCTCTTTTAAATTTACACTTACAACAGGGCAATGTCGAAGAGGCTAGAGATATTGTCAGTGTCCTAGAATCTGACTACTACTCTGTCGAACAGAAGCATGCTGCCGAATTATATAAGCCTCATCTACTTGCTGACAAAATTACTTTGGCTATATTGGAGGGGAACATGAAAACTAATGAGCTAAGAGAGGAGTTGGCGTCCCTAGAGCCAAATTACCCATACATTCAGAGCAACGCCAATATAAACACGAAATTCGATGAGATTGTTGCCAAGTACAGTGCCTAGAGAGCCCAATGATTGGAAATACTATTTTAATAAATTAATATATAGACATGCCGGCCTACACATTATATTACAATGTCAAAAGGGGGCACCTTATGAATGACAGAGAAACCACCTATATATGATTCTTTATAATGAAGACAGGTTTGATAATTCATATTTCTTACTGTACAGAATATAGCGTATATATCTTATTTGAAATGGAGTTGTGTGTTGATGATATTCCTGCTAGTCTGTCATATCTGAAGTTGTGATGAGTATCGTTTACAATTTTTCAAAGTCGATAACATCCTCAACCTTAAATGGTGCTGGTAAAGGTGCATTCACATCCTTAGTTTCTCTTATCGTCTCTATTAGTTCAATAGGCTCATTTGGCGCACTATCAGATAAAACAATAATACCAGATATATTTTTCGACTTACGGACAGGCGAGAACCGACCCTCCTTGATAAATGACACATACCTTGATTGCTGTGGTAAGACACGGCTCATATTGTCAATTTCATATGGGGTTGCAGAATATTTATTCTTTGAAAACTCTTCCTCCACTGGCTTTTGTGCCTCCTTATTTTCAGAATCCTTCTCAGTCTTTACATCTGTTTCAGTCTTGGTATCCTTTTCGTTCTTTACTCCAGATTCCTCATTCTCTTCCTTTATATCCTTTTCCTTCTTGGCCTTCTTAGATCTTGCCTTGGCCCTTGCTGTAGTCGATAACACTGCGGTGGCAACCTTTTCAACTTCTTTGCTAGCCTCCGCCTCATACATCTTTGGGTACCCGAAGACCTCAGGCTTAGCAAAACAATTCAATGAGAATTTAGGAATAGATAAATCTTTGCTGCGAACGGCAATTACAGATGTTGGTGTGAATGACAATGACAAAAAGTGAGCCAATGGGAACCAGTACCAGAATTGTGAAAACATCATCAAACCAACGATTGATTTAGCATCCAAAGTGCCAGTCTCTGGGTTCTCTAACTGTATAGTAACATTTCTGCCACCGGCATTCATTATACCCTGAGCAACACACGCACCGAACTTGGCAAGACCTTCTTGGTGCTTATTCGTAGCAACCTTCAAGAAAAGACTATTCAGCTCCGCGACCTTTGGATTCAGCTTTTCTGTTTGCTGTATCATTATCATTGCTAGAGCAATCATGGCAGCTTGACGAACGAAGTCTATTGGATCCTTGGTCAATGGCTCCAAAACCTCGACAGCAGAGTCTAATGCTTTACCGGCACATGAAATACCCAATGCAAACGCGGTACCACAACGGACATGTGGGTTATGCGATTTAGATAAAAGTTCGACAATCCTTGGGACCGTAGTATAGTCACGTAGTAAAACGAAACCTAAACCTGTAACCGCAGCTCTTCTGACATCATCATTGGAATCAGAAACCGCAATATGGAGCAGTTTCTTGACGGCCTTATTATCACCCGTACCAGCATAAGCCATTGCAATGGTATATGCACCACCATAACGCAATTTTGCCTCTTCACTTTCTATCATTTTACTGATTATATTGTCAGCAAGCTCTTGTCTCCCGTAGTTAACTAAGGCTAAACCCATTGCCAATCCTCTTGTAACGTTCCCATGTTTCGTCTCTTGAGCATATGAGAACATACTGTCCGTGGTATCTTCGTCCCCAGAACCTAACATAACCAAACCAATACCTAACGCAGAAGCTTCACCTGATATAGCTGAATCGTTATATAAAACCTCATTCAAAGCTTCATTAACATCAGCATCGTTAGTCCCCATGGCTGCTAAACCAACACCTAGGGATGCACCATGTAGCAAAACATCAATATCGCCGTCACCTGTCTTGGAGCTGTTCTCAACTAGCTGGTTCTTTAAATATTCCAGGGCATCTTTACCGAAACCTGCATAAATCAAACCTAACCCGTATAGCGAACCACCCTTGATATAACGAGAAGATGCACGACTACCTGGGAGATATGGACCCATTATTTTTAGGCCATCAACCAAACTACCTTTATTAATGACACCCAATGACGCTGTAGCAGTGAATTTGGCCCAATTCTGGGCTTTTCCTAACCATGGAAGGTTAGCCTTAATGAAAGTGTTATCTGCTGTTCCCGCATGCATAAACCCATTTGCGACACTGACAGCAGTATGGAACAAAGAGAATTTCCCGTCTAAAGAAGACTTTGTTTTGTTCAATAATCCGATATCAACATTTCTGTTGCGCAATAAAAATGTTGTTTGAAGATCACAAGTAGGTACACCTGATAATATATGTAATAACTGAGAATCATAGTTTGACTCGGTCAACTTGGCAGATAACTCTGTTAGTAAACCCTGGGAAGCCGATGAGACAATATCAAATGCTATTTGATATGATAATTCAATGTTCTCGTCCTTGTGTAACTTTTCAAATAATTCGAACGCATACGAAGGCTCATTCAGGTTAACGACGACCTTAGAAACTGTGAAATAGTCAATATTTTTCATGGATAATAAGATCGAAAACAAGGATTTTAATATATCCATTCTGAAAAGGGAACTTGAGATAGTCGATGAGGCGGCAGTAAGAACGTATATGATCAGTTTTAATGCATTGGCTTCATTATCCTCATGCAATCTGGTCTTCAGAACATTCTCAACAATATCTAACCTATGGCCTTCCAATGCGATACCTAATGCTAGCTTGAATTCCGAAGTAGCAATACATTTGTCCAACATTCTCTCAAAGATAGATGTCAATTGGGGATTGATCTCTTTTGTTTCCTTCTTTTGGTATCTTTGGTTTGAAGATTGAATATACATTTCAATACTTTTTGATACTATTGTCTCGACGAATTGAGTCCTCTCATCAATATCGAAGCATTCTTCGGCAGCCAGTGCATATTTGACTGCAGATTTATATTCACCTAAGTTGTAATAGACTTTAGAAGCAACTAACGCAGCCATCTTTCTATTAGAAAACGATAGGTCATCATATAATGCTTCAATATCAGGCAGTTCGTTGGATACTTCTGGCCACTCCTGGTCAACAATACCATTAATTGAGTCTAGTGCATACGATCTCACAGAGTCATCATGTTCTCTTAGTAACGCCAAAAGTGGGGCCGCTGAAGTCACCGACATTACACTTAAATATTTTCCGATTGGTATAGCCTGTCGGAACCGTAGTCTACTATTTGTCTTCGATCTCCGCTTAAAGGAGTATGCCAGCAATGGATCCTTATGTGGTTCCTTTTATTTTGCCACCGTTTTTCAGTATTTTCCAAAAAAAAAAACCTGTTACCCGGTATCCTCAATTTTCCCATAGTTAATTGGTGACGGGACAGCGGTGGTGTCACAAAAGACATCCGTTTACAACGTGTATACGCATGTAAACCAAGTGATATCCGGTAAAAGGATTTGGATATTTTATATATATGCTATTTATGTTTGATTAAAATTCCTCGGAAAAGCCCAGCCATAAGTGATATCTGCAATTGATCAGTATAACAGTCGTATTTGGATTTTTGCCGGTGTGGCGTCTAGTTGTTCATATATGCTTCTAATCTCACTTGGTGTTGCAGAGGATATTTCTGTCATCAGATATGATATTTCGGCAGTAGAATCAAAATACTGTTTTTCGATGTTATAATCACTGAGTATGTTATTAACAGCTCTAAGAACTCCTGGTTCTCTTCGGTAGATGTATAGAATACGAACAGTTTTATTTTGATCAAAGTCAAAGGGTTTGAATTCCAATTGGGGAAAATTAACAGCACCTACCGAATTACCCTCATTCAAATATTTGATTAATGAAGATGCAACTTCTCTCCCTATGGATTTCTGAGCCTCTTTCGTGGAACCACCAATATGTGGTGATAATATGATGTTAGGTAAGGATGCTAGATCAGATATGGAATTTCTAAAGGTTCTACTTGCAGCACTTGATGAATTTCTTGACGGTTCATTAGGAAAGACATCAAGTGCAGCTCCTGCTACTTTCCCAGATTTTACTGCCTCGGTTAATCCGTAAATATCAACCAAGTTTCCTCCAGCAGTATTAATAATAAAGACTCCCTTTTTCATGATGGCAAATTGGGGAAGTGATATGAGGTTTTCATTTTCCTTCGTTTGAGGAATATGAAGAGATATAAAATCAGACTGATTCAATAACTCGCTCAACGTTGATACCTGTCTTGCAGAACCAAGAGACATAGCGGTATGGTGATCATAATATAAGACGTGCATTCCCATTGCTTCCGCAAGAACAGATACTTGAGAGCCAATATGCCCGAAACCAATTATTCCTAAGATCTTACCCCTAATCTCGCAGCAATCATCGGAGAGTGCATTCCATATACCCTTATGTAGTTCCATCGATCGATCTCCTAGCTGTCTCGCTAACGTTATAATGTCTGCGATTACTAATTCTGCTACTGATCTCGAATTTGAAAATGGTGAGTTAAACACAGCTACACCAATACTTTCTGCATATTCTGTGTTTATGTTATTCGTGCCAATACCGAAACAACCTATCGCGATTAAATTTCTAGCATGTTGCAAAACGTTTTCAGTTAATTTAGTTTTTGGACCTACACAAATTACATGGACATCTCGTATTCTTTCAATTAAAGCATTTTCATTGGGTAAATTTGAGTGGCATTCAATCCGGTAACCTTCCTCTTCAAATAGACGTATCGCTGATTTATTTTCATTTTCTAGAAACAGGATCTTGATATCAGTGGTGGAAAATGGTTCCGATGGCAATTCTTGCCTCATTGCGCTTATCCTCCTAGGCAGTGCATCGATAAAAGATTGTGTTAATGAATTTGCTGATTCTTCATCTTCTCTGAAAATATCAGAACCTGGGAGGGGAGTTTGGAGATCTTGTGAAGTAATTGCAATCATTTCTTTGCAGTCAGTTTTTCTTAGATATAATGAGATAAAAGATATATCTAACTTTTGGTTGTTGCCAGATATTCCATGGAAGTAATTAATTCATTGAAAGACTTGCTTTCTTTCAATTTGTAGAACTGACAGTCTACCCGTCTTGCACCCTCTGTTCTTTTACTGTGTTAATAAACTGTGGCATTTTCTCTTGAAAAAAGTCCTGACAAAATGCCCCAAGTCACGTGATATGATTCCTTTTCCACGAGGCTTAATAGTTTATATCTCGAATTATTTTGCTAATAATTCGAGATAGTTTCATTCGCCATTTCTTCAGTTGAGTTATATGATATTGATTATAACTTCAATCATTATATTGAAATATATATTCAGATATCCGAAGGGTTTTCGGAAACAATATCGACACTACTAGCAAATGATTGCCACAATCTCTTGAATTGTTCTTCGAGACCCTTATTGACCAAATTAGCAAAGCTTATAGATTGCTGGCACCAAAAGCTTGCATCCTGCTTGTTGCCTTTGATCATACTATTAACACCCTTATTCCACACCAAAGTGGCGATAACTTCAAAATTATTTTTGACAGAGATATCATATTGATTGTCGTCATATTGATTAACTTCTAACCTTTTTAATACGCCTGTTATTAGGGTATTACAACCATCGCCGACACTATCAACATCATTCTCAAGAAATATGCGGGTCCAAAGGCACAGTGTGCTTTCTTGGATATCTGGGTTAATTATATTTCTTTCTAGAAGGCTCTTAAAGATATCCAAACGAGTACCCTGGGGGACATCTGTCATATTTGCGGTAATTTGAGCTAGAATGACATCAATAGCTGGATTTCTTATTTTGCCAACGAAATTCATAAAGGAATACATTTTGGGTTTATCTCGTATTTTCAGAATACATTCGAAATACACTGCAATAAAATCGTTTAAGCATTGGTTAACCTTTTGTAATATTTCCTCTGAAAGAAAAGATTTGTTTTGATTGTCATCTTTTAACTCACACAATTGCTGTATCTCCTTTGTACAAATCTCCTCAAGATCTCCAAAAGCAGAATCATTTTCAGCGTTGATATTTCTCTTTAAATTCAAAGCTTTTAAAATAATACAACGGTGTTTCCAATATTGGTAATGGAAACTTTCTGGAAATATGAAGTCTTTGTTTGGAATATACGTAAGGAACTCCATAGCCAGCAAACTGAAGTCTTGAGTGATTTTGCCTTCCTTCTCTTTATAATATTCCACTGCAAGATTGTAAGAAAGAGACGAGAACCACTCGATTTCGTCAGAAGAAACTGAAGGAACCATTTCATTGTCATCTGGTATCGTTATTGTAGCCATTGTTCTATTCTTTTGGATACAATCCCGAGCTTTTATCAATAAGTCTTTTGTCTGGGCGAAATAGCGAGATTTCCAATTAATGTCTTTCTCAGATAGTTTTATTATCATCTGTAAAGTGTATCGTATTAAAGTAAGCAATGGTACAAACCAACTGTTAGGATTTTTTCCATCACTAATCGCAGTATCGTGTAATTTGATGAAAAGTAGATTTATCCCGAAAATAACAGTTTCAGGAATATCTTTACAATACGATATCGCTAGGATTAAGGCATCCTTTGCATTAGACATGATTGATTTCGAGATTACTTTCATACAGTCATTCACTTTTTCAGTGTCCTTTGCGGCAAGGTATACTCTCAAAATTATTAGTTGTGATAATGGATGCTCCATCTCTTCACTTGTCATTTCATTATACTGTGATAATACTAGATCATATTCTTCTTGCTTAATATACACAGCTTGTAAAGCACGACGAATCTTTGCAAGGTCGGCATAAGTTTCACTAATTGATTTCTTTAGAATTAATTCGTAGTATTTAATACTTTCTTTAATGTCATCATTTTTCTCTAACTTCTTGGCTTGATTCCATAATAAGGTGATAATACAAGACATTGTAGTTTTCGAAAGTCTCTGAGTTAACACTCTTTCCATAATATCACAAAAATCTGAAATATACTGGAAAATTTCTCTCGCATTCAAGTCTTTTGCCTGCAAAGTTGTGAAAAATCTTGAAACAATCAACTTATCCATCAAATCCATATCTGTTCCAGGATTCAATTTATTCATAAAGATATAATCCATGCACGTTATAGCCAACTTTATATTAATCGTAACCAATTCACCAACGTTTTCGAGAATTTTTTCAAAGTTTTGGCTTATACTTACGGAAGTTATTGAATTCATAATGATTTCTTCTAGTATATGATCCAAGTCAGGCAGATTTCGTTTTTTTTCAAAGCTAATAGCTAAGGTATAGGGTTCAATCTTTTTAGCATAATTACTTTGTAGAATACCCATATAAGTTTCACACTCTTTGTCATTCGTTCCTTCTGGAAAATTCTTTATCAAAATATCTACCAGTAATAACAATATGGAGTATTTCAAAGGTAGGTAATCAACATGACTCTTTAAGTTTTTGATAGGTAAATCTAAGTCAGAGAATGTTTGCTGCAAAATAGCTATAACGTCTTGAATGCTATGTTTGCTGCGGTTTTCATTTTGCATAAAAGAAAGGGCAGCATTATATGTTATACGACACATTTCTACTAAAGAATTTGCTTCCAAGTTTGGAGTATTATTCTTAATATCAGTTTTCGATTGGTATAATTTAGCGGTTTCAATGTCACCCTCCATCATGGCAAGTTGAAAATTTAATAGATAAAATTCAAACTTTAACTTCAATACCTCCGTCCTTGTATTTTCATTGTTTTCAAGATTTTGTTTCTCTTCCTCCAAACAATTTAAGTTGCTATGTGCATATTCTTGACTCTTTATTACAAGAGGATTCCATTGTGATTTATCTGTATTCTCTTTCAACATACTATCCGATATTGCTTTTAAAATATTAACAAAACATTTAAATGTCCTAATCTTGGTAAAAATTGTAGCCTGTATCGCATCATGGATTGAAAGCAAGATTGCTGTAAATAATTTGCAACGACATATCAGGAAAACATTAGTCTCGTTAGAGGAATTACTGTTCTGCTCTGTTTTTAAGCAGATAGATATTGAATTCCAAAGGTTAGATGCTGAATTTTCCAATTTAAGTGGCAGTTCTTTTTCCAAAACAATTTCACTAGTCCTGAATGACCTGTCATACTTTTCGGCAATCGGTTGTAAAGCGTCTAGTTTATTTTTGATTGCAGCGATATCTTCCTTCTCTAAATTGTTACAGTTATAGATCTGAGAGGTCATCCAATTGGCGACATCACAAAATTCGTGTAGGGTACCTTGGAGAGTTGAGGTGATTTCAGTCATGTTTTCTTTTGTTACTGTTCAATTAATTTGGGTATTTTTTAAACTTTAGCCGCCCAAATATTGGATAGTTTTAATTTTCATAGAATTTGTACTCCAAATTTCAAAAAAAATGAATGAAAAAGTAAAAAATAACAAATTGTAGTATTTTCAAGTACCATAATTATAATTAATTTTATTATTAAGAACCGTCAATAAAAGACATCTTATATATCCCAAAGACTTAGAGTGTAGCGTAACGCAGCTTAAGTTCCAACCGTATCCAGTTTCATTGTAACTTTGATTTGGACTACGTTTGCACAAGATATATACTTCAATTTTAGAACCGGTAAATTATCACAAAATGTAAGAATTGGCCAAATCTATATGGATAATTTGTGTATTGTGCAAACATAGTTCAAGCCAAGGTTACAATGGAAATAGATATGGTTGAAACTTGCGTTGCGTTTCGCGTTACTTGAAGTCTTGGGATATAAAATGCTCTCTAGTGACAGCTCTTAATAATAAAATCTGTTATCTTGTATACGGTTGGTTTCCTGAATAAAAATTGTATGCGACGCACATTGAGATTACGATTCTTGACGATCTTATACCCAAAGTTTTTATCCAAAAAATTGCACTTTTTCGTGCGAAAGACATAGTAATTGTGCTTATGAAAATTATCACACAGTATCTTTATGGTGCTAAAAATGAGGGTATTTAGAATATGCCACCTGCTTTACGTACATACCACTAAATTGGTATACATTATCTTTAGGTGCCCTATTACCGTATAGTTATTATTATTATTATTTATTTAATAATCATATTTAATGTTTTAATATACTAATCGAAATAGGCAACGCCACGTTATCCAAATAATTTGACCACATTTCTTGAGTTATCAGGCAAGAGATCTCCTCTGCCAAATTTGGTAAAGCATCAATACAGGACTTGTATATTATTTGTAAAATAGTATTCCTTTTATTTCCTTTTTATTGAATTGTCATAACGATAGTGATCTTATACTTCACACAAAACCTGGTACTGATGAAATGTTCTGTTTTTTCAGATCCAATAATCCTTTCCAAAATTTGTTAAGATATATCTCGTCAATGAAGTGCTCCAGATTCTCTTTAGATTTCGAGGAGAATTTAGATGTGAATTCCTCATAGTACCTTTTCTCGTAAACATATAGATAGGGATCCTTCACAGGATTCCCTAAATGCGGCGATATATTCTCTCTTATTTTCCTTAATAAGTTCATTTTTGATTCAGCTGTTAACCCATCGTCATATTCGACTTCCAATTCTTTTAATCTGTAGTTATTGCACTGAGCGGCATTATAAATAGTTGAAAACCTGTTCTTTCCGTTACTTTCTTTTTCCAACATATTTGCTATGAATAATCTGTTATCATTGAACTCCATTTCTCCAGGAGTAGTGCTATTCTCTAGCGGTCTCAAGTTTCTATACCATTTATTAATATTGCAACATTTCTCCACAAGAGATGTCCTTATCCATTCTCTTAAACTAGGAATGAAAGTATACCCCTTATACTTCATATATCCAAAATTTTTAGGGACAGAATATTCTTTCTTCAGAATGCGCAGATAATTATTAGGAATAAGTGCTGGCACACCATGAAACATACTATAATGCAGGGGTAACAAATCATTTAGTTGAACAAAGTGGTTATTCCGACAATTAACGATTCCTAATGCTTTATGCATGTTGTATCTTTCCTTCGGAGAGGTCCCTTGTCCATATACAATTGATTTGTTTAAGGCGACAACTTCTCTTTCATATAACTTCTTAACAGTCTTCAATTGGTTTGTTGTAAATCTAGAGGGATTTTCATTAGCATAAATCCCTAGCTGAATAATATCCATATCAGCTATATTCTTTGCTTCATCAAGTATCTTTTCCGAGTTATTGTCATCTTTGAAATCGATTAAGCTACCATTATAAGAAGCTAAAATCTGTTTCATAAAATGACTATCTTTCTTTTTGAGGACGGCAGAAGATATACTCAATCCCGTAAGATCAATATATAGACCGGAGTCAACGTCGATAAATCTAGCATCAATATTGTTAGCACCGTTTCCGTTTACACGAACTGTAATTGAGCTCGATACATCTAGCATATACCTCCCATTCCCTTCTCTTGGATCTTCAAGTATCAAACTTTGATTAAAGTACTGTGCCAGATAATGTAAATGTTTAATTGGTAACTGTAAATCGAAATCGTCGTCCCAAGGAAAAGCCATCCCATTATATATATAACCATACAAGGTACCATGGCTTAGCCATGAAACAATCCCATTGGATAGCGTAAACTTCTGAAATGTCCGTATCATTGAGTTCATCCGACTTGCATACTCCTGTTCGTCAAATAGGGCACTATCACCATTAAAAAATCTTACATCGCGGTGCATACCTTTTCCTTTATATTCTCGGATACCACTACTTTCAATAAAATATTTTGGTGCAAAAGCTGGATTATAAGTAATCGAAGTTTTTAAACTTTCTAGATAATTTTTGAGATGGGGAGAGAGCTCAACCTTAGATTGGGCTTCTAATTCGTCAATCTTTTCTTTGGCGTTAAATTCAAAGTCGTCTGAACTTAAACTTACTTCTAAATCATTGTTAAGGCTTCCATTTATTTGAGCAATGCTAATTTTGTATCGATTCGCAATCCTTTCATTGTGCTCAAAACTCCTTATCGCAGAATACATATCGAAAGAAACATTTGGCGTGGTAATATCATTGTGATTATCCTTATCAGGCTCCGTTTGAGAATCCAAATATTCCTGTAAGATATGTGATTCTATGATATTCTGTCTTTGACTATCCACATATACCTGATATGTAGATCCATTGAAATTAGCCATTGTTATCGACAAAGGATTCTCCATACTTGATAACAGCCAATTCCTTGCTTGAAGTTGATATACCTCAACACGGCAGTAGGGATCTTTCTTGGTGACATTTAATCCTGTAGAGAATCGGGCTTTTCCTTTTGATAATTCAGTACAATGCCTATCAAGCCTGTTCAACACCCATCTGTTAGTAAACTGTTGTGCATAATTATGCCACAGCTTATTTTCGTATTTGTACCTTCCTCCTTCAAACAGATATTGAGTCAATTCCTCTTCAATAGTGCGTAGAGCCTCCTTTTGAAAGGCGGCCTCAAACAAAAAATCGCAGGTTGGTTGATATTTTTCAAGTGATATCAGTTTGTTGATTTCACTCATATCAGCCCAATCATACCAAGAAAAAGGAATCAATTCAGCGGCATGTGGGTCTTCAGGATCTTTGTTAATTTTTAAAATATGATTCAGATACACTGTCCAAATTAGCCTTGGATCAGCATCATAAAATCTAACCGAATCAAGACTACTCCATTTTTCTCCCTTATGTGCGCCCACCGATATAGGCAAAAAATCTTTTTGAAATGTATAGTTATCTATCCACACTGGCTTCGTGTCATAGTTTAGTTTCTTATAAATCAATGCCGCCTTTTCATATTCAGCCAAACTGGATAAATACGAATTATCTGCTAAGTCATAAAAAGAGTTTGGTATCTCTTTAGAATAAAGTTGTTCTAGTTCCCTCGAGTATAAATCTTCACTAGGGTTTGAATGGTCTGGTACTGCATTCTCGAGTGCTATGATTGCCGCAGTCGCATAAAATATGAGTAATAGGATTAAAAATAATAGTGAGGAGCATTCTATGAGGTGCCGAATCGTTCTTTTCCTAGGTATTTTAAAGAGTGTTTGTGTTACTGTTGCATACATTTCCTTTGTCGTATTTCGTAATTTTGCTTATTCACCATGCTCAAAATCTCCATCGTGTCCAACATTTGGACAATATACATTGGTATACGTTATTGCTTTATATAGTTTAGGTCCATGGGGCAGCGATGAATGTCAGATGCTTGTGTAGATATCTCAGATCTCTTTTTCCTCGAGAAAAATTTCCCTCTCTTTGAAAAATAATACTGCGGGGTCCCTAAAAAGGCGTGGGCTAGTTCCCCTCCTCCTACTATCTCAATTGTAACGACGGCCACCGGCGGGGAAGAGGGGAAGAAGAACCAACCATTCTATTCATGTAAACAACAGTTCTTCTAAGAAACCTTCGATAATTACTAAACAGTCGAAGTACTAGAACTGAGTTTATATTCTCTAACATAGTGCCTGTATTTTTCAACTGCTATTTTTATATATTATAGGCTTCATATAACTGAGGATTTGAGTGGTACCATCACAGTCACATATATATTTCTAAGTATCTTTAATGGCAATATTCACTGCTGAAATCTATTCCATTTCCCAATTGTCCAAGCTATCTTCGGAAAAACTTGTCAATAAACCAGGAGTTGATTGCTCTGATCCCACTCAATATCATATCCATGAGAACGGATAATACTTCCTCTACTGTTCATTGCCGTGATTTTCTGTTTCTATCTGTTACAACTTTGGATTATTTTTACACTCTTGTCCAACCCTACTTTCTTCACTTGATCGGTATATTTTTCTAGCTTGTCTCTAAACGTTCTCAGGAATCACTTTATTCTTTTGTTCTGGAAGGTTCTGAACGCCAGAACCATAGCTCCGTAAGCTATACAAATAAGATGCGTCATCACCTAAAGTACTTGCTGTACTCTCCAACTCACTGATAACGGAAGGGTGACAAATATGTAAATCCCAATCACTCGAGCTTAGAAATCTGTCAATGGTTGGTTCCTGGCTTTGAAGATCAAATTCATCTTGTCTCTGTTTATTTGTCCTTAACAAACTTTCTATAGAGACGGTGCTAATATGATTGGAGTCCAAAGGCATAGAATCCTCGTAAGAATCGACAGATTTATTAAAATTGTGCAGACGAAGTACGTTAACACTAGAATTAGGAGCATGTGCGGAGGGGATATCGTTATTATTCTCAATATTAGAATTGAAACTGGTAGTTACGTACCCACCATTACCAGAGTCTAAGTTCATACCTGAAAATGTGGGCAAAGTATGCTTATCGATATTTAAAAGTCTCATTTTGTCCCTTAGTGTCATTGGGGGAGAGGTTGGGTTGTCTGGATAAACTGGTGTGGAACAAGCACTAATCATAAGCTCCTGAGGTTGTTCATCACTCCCTATGCGTATCCTAGAGGAATCCCTTGGAACTAGCAAGAAATCCTGCTGGGATTGAGAATGTGGGTATTGTTGCTGTATTTGTTGCCGTTTCTTGGAAGTTTTGGGTCCCAAGGAACTCAACGAGTACTGATTGATACCAGCCCTTATCACTCTCTTCCCCTCATTCCCATCCTTGGCTGCTGTTGTCGAAAGACCAGAAGTAGCAGAGCAACGCGAGACAGATCTTGACAACCCCATTTCCGAGGGGTCCATTTCGTACACAGCCCTCATAGAAACAGCATCATTAGAGTTATTGTCCAAGGAAGGCGCAGAAGAGACATCCTTCAGAGCAATCGACGAAACAGACTCGGACATTTCACACAGTTTGGAGCAAAAGAAGTAAATGTTCACACTGCCTTGAGGGAACTGAATTTAATATAGAGACTCTACTTACAATCTACAACCCAATATAATGCCAAGCTCGAGACCAAGATGCAAGAAGATGATATTTCAAAAGATCACGTATCTAAACACTCATTCTATTAAAGTGAGAAAATGAAGCTATTTTTATAATTTTCAAACTCCGCCATCATTGTCGGTGCAGAATACAATAGAAGCGCTTCATCGTTGCCTTCAGTGAAAAGAAGAAGTTCTCTTCGGATTATCATATCTCAGAGTAGTATAATCACATAAATTTCAGCACTCCAAATGAAATAATGCGAAACAACTACCGCCGTGGAGATCTCAACGGGCAGTGAAAAACATAATGCTCCGTATCTGTAAAAGAAAGAAAGGGTATAATAACTATATTCACGGAAAATACCCCTCTTTGCATAGTGTGTAAACGGTGTCTATCTACCCGTACACCTCATCATCGGGGTGTTGGCTGAGGAACGAGGAGCATCCGGTTGGAGACAAATAAGGGGTCAGCTCTTGGAGATCCAGTTATTACGTTCTGAAGTGGAACATATTAGGGGCCAGAGAAAATCATCACCAATGACGTTATTTTTCCCAAAAGAGACTAACCCCGGCACGGCTCGTATATTTTCAACCTAAATCATTTCTGTCCTAAAAAGGTAAAAATGGAAGAGAACGGGTAACCTTTTTTTTTGGTGCATCAGGCCTATTCAGTTTTCTCAGCGGCTAATTTTAATTGATAGTAGATTTGTACATTACAGACTGTAAAATTCTATTAAGTAACCTTATAACTTACTTTACAGAGAAGCAAATAGCCCAAATACTTTAAAGTACGCGGAAATGGCAACGAATCAATTAGTTTTGACGAGAACCAAACCTGCTGTTAAAACCACTACTCATACCAAGACTTCTATCACCTCTGATCAGTCACAGAAACTGATACAGACAATGCTGACAATGTCCTTTGGTTGCCTTGCTTTTCTAAGGGGACTCTTTCCGGATGATAACTTCTTAGATCAAAGGTTTGTGCCCGAGAAGGGTGAAGAGAATTATAAGAAAGAAGCTTCGTCACATGCAAATTCAATAAAAATCAAGACATTGATGAGAGGAAAATCCGATGAACTTGATCTTTTACTGGACTGGCTAGAAAAAGGTGTGTTTCAATCTATTCGGCTAAAGTTTTTAAAGACTTTGAGCTTGGGAATCTTCCTTGATGAGACAAACCCCAATGAGTTATTAGAAAACTACATGTTCAATTTTGAATATGGAAAAAATGATAGTAATGTTCAATTAACGCTGAACAGTTCTCAGGATGACATTGGGGCAGTAAGCCTTTTAGATTCTAGAAAGATGGTCCAACAATTAATGAGAAGATTTATTATTATCACGCAATCACTAGAACCATTACCAGATAAGAAATTTTTGAGTATGAGATTAATGTTCAACGAAAACACAGATCCCAATTTCCAACCACCACTGTTCAAGGATGCAAGTTTTGAACCAAGAGCTACAATTAGATTACCTGCGGCATGTGGTACTGAAAGTTTCAATGTTGGGGAACTGGATACTGACCACCATAGATTACAAGTTAGTATTCTCTCACGCTTAGATAACAGTCTTGATAACGAAGAAAGTGTGAATGAGTATGTTGTTATTGATCCCTTTGAGAACATTTCAAATAATAAACTGAGAAAATTGTCACAAACAAAGGATACACCAAGTCAGGTAACAAATGCTCTAGGAGGATTTCTGAATTCAACTCCGACAAGCATACAACCAACACAACATCCTAAAGATCACTCAAACAAGACTTCGGAAAACTGTGATTGTGGAATTCAATGTCAATCAGGCAGTACATCAATGAAAGTTTGTAGAGTCTGTGATAGAAATCTTCATGGAATTTGCTACGGTAATATTTCCACAAAGAGAACAACGTGTATGTCTTGTCTGTATGGCCCACAGCTTGATAAAAAATCTGACCGTTTCCAAAAATTAATGGTGCTAAGAAAATTGTACAAATACATCTCAAGGCAAAAGGGGATTCTTCCAGAATCTTTTTCAAGAATATCTCAAGTGTTATTTACTAAGGAAGGTCAAATCCATGAAAATATCGAGAGGCTTAAATTCGCCATTTCTGTGCTATTCCATGATGAGATTCTTAACCTTTCACCTATTGAAGAATCTCAAGGAAGAAGAAACTCCCAAAAACTCGTAGTGGCAGATATCGCAGGAATTCTTGCTTCGGAGAAACAAGTCCTGGAAACCAACAGTGCTTATAACATCACTTTCACGTTCAAGTCTCCACACTCACATTTTTGCTATACTAGCGAAGTGCCCAAAACGAGGGAATCAATCGATACCTGGTTGAATGAAATTGAGATTTTAGAGAAACAAATTTCCAACCCCGAACCATCGTGCCTCTCCATGGATTCACTTGCATTGAATGATGACTCAAGGGAATTCTCACTTCAAGGAGGACAAAAGAGGAAACATTTAGATTTTCAGGAATATTTGAAAGCAGACGACACTTCTGTACTTGCTGATACCCTAGATGTGAAAGATTTGCCCAATGATGGAAATCCTAGAAAAGTGCGGAAAATTAGTGTGTCAAAGAAAATGGTCAAAAGCCACTGGTAATAATTTTAAAGAATGTGATACGCTATTATAAAATATACTGATATTTAAGGTCAAAAGAATCAGGGACAAAAATCGGAATATTAATTTAATTTGCTGATATAATATGTAGCAATGCCTCTATATACCCCACTATACATTTATCTTAACAGTTGAGTTGTGCTTTGATACACAATTAGTCTGCCTGGCTGTCATTTGAGAAGTCTGTGAAATCCATATCCTCAGTCGCAGAAACGTCAGTGCTCCGAAGCTGGGTACGATTGTTATCATTCTCTACGATCATATTTCGGATCGAGTCCCTCAAGTTTACATTATCCTGGTTCTGAGATAAAAGTCTATTTGCAATTTCATTCTCGTTAATAGTAAGTCCATGAAGAATCCCCCCGAGTAACGACGGTTCAATCTGTTCAATCGTATCTCCTTTGATTTCGAAATTCAGGTGAGCCACATCAATAAGCTCAGTTACTTCTCTCATTACAGTTGAGTAATCGATCCCCAGTTTCTGTGAGAGGTAACTTATTTGAATCTTATTCGAGACACGCAAATAAAAGAAATAAATCTTAACGCTCATCAATTTCCGTGCATCATCCCACATATTAACAAGGAGGGGACTCCTGTGGCACAATCTGGCAATGTCGTAGTTCCATATTTGGAGAAAGACTTTGAAGCTTGTATTTAGCAAGAGGTTCAAACATCGTATTGCCAACGAGAATTTCTTTAAGAAGGGAATAACGTTCGGAATATGTATAAAATCTTCATAATTCTCAATAGGAATCGATACAATACACGAAATGGTGACCATCAGGTACACTTCTTGCTCGGGGACTAGGGGGTTCTCATCCTCATCGTACAGCTGCGAATCTATAAGGTGTGGATCAGCTGTTAGATACTCGAAAAAGGAGTTACAACAATCAAAGTATCTTTTCTGCAAGAAGAATCCAATGCAGACGAGACATCTTATACGCCTAAAACTGTTCAATTCTGGGAGACTCAGTTCTGACGTGAGGGACATATCATGGACTCTATATGCCATCTCCTCCACCGCATGTAAATCGCCGGCCAGCACGCAAAGCTTCGCCATCATTTCCAACTTCCTATAGAGATGATCCTTGCCCATGTTTGCCTTTTCCAGCTGAAAGACAGCACCCGTGAAATCGCGCTGTGCAACGCTCTTCCTCAATATCCCCTCTATGCTGTTATCACCGACTTGTCTCGGGTGACTAGTCACCTCTGGAGGGCACTGACTACTGAACAGATCCCAATGGGGAGATTCGCTCAGGCCGTAGCTCGCGAGGTACTGAGTTCCCTCGATTGCCAATTTCCTCTTCTGTTCTTCGGTACCGATACTATTCTGCAGCAGGTACGCCATCCTTTCAATACCAAACATCCCCCTCATTGCGTAATGTTCTATATATGTTAGCCAGCAGTTCCTGTGGAGATTCTTCGGTTACTCAAAAGCTGTCTTGACCTAGCGATACATAATTATATTATTATATCATTGTGGTTTAATGTTAAATACGCTGATGCTGTTATATTGTTAATATCTACAAAAGAGAGGGGACGGTTCATATGTACAGGGTATCTCTCCATCTAAGCGAAGAACTTCTTCATGCCCTCCAACCAGGAGACATACTCACCGTTCTCCTTGAACTCGGAATACGCGCTGATGAACGTGGCCAGTTCCTCGTTAATGCCCCTACTCTCCAAGTACACCTCCAGGGACTCTTGCAATTCTTCGTCTAGATTGGAGAAAGGTGGGCCGTGGTAAGCGAACTCTCTCCTCACCTGGGCCTCTGCGGACTCGTCAGTCGCCACACTCGTCGAATCGAACGGAGTGACACTGTCCACGTAAAAGGATCGCTCTTGCAAATTCATCAGCAGTTCAAAGGACAGAGCAGTGCCCTCAGTCTCTTTTGTCACTACGACACTTACGTTGGCGAAGTTGTCCTCGAGCGAATCGTACTCTTCGACGGTACCGTCCTCTGTAGCCGTCTCCTCAGCGACAGCGCTGTCGTAGGGAAGATTCGCCACCTGTGCCACGTCAAAAAAGACCCGCACGGTCTCCAAGTCATTCACGTTCCTCACGATCTGCGCCTCATTCCTCCCGGGGGTCTCGACGACAGAGAATCCGTACTTGTCCAAATATTCCCTGAACAAAGACGTGTTCTCCTCAGAGAAGGACTCTTTCTCGACTTTCAGCTCCGACTTGAGCACCTCACTGACACTTTGTCTTTGTTGGTTGCGAACGAGACTTGTGGTCAGGAACGTCCGTGTTGGGGCGGCGGTGACGAGGGCGAGTCTCTTTAGCGATTGAGTCATAGCAGGCGATCTAGTAGCTTGGGCCCTGATAACTGTACGGCCTAGTGCAGTTAGAAACATGGCGTATAGAGGTGTGGTGTTGTTGTTGTTTGGGGGTCTCTCAGAAGTGGATAAGAAGTTGCCCCTTTCCTTATTATTGAAGAACAAATATTGACTAAATAAACAGAATCAAATGCTAGCGCCTTGCAAAAATAAGAACTGTCCATTCCAGTCTGTTACTCTTGAACCAGTAGAATTACGATATATGACGATGCTGTCGATGATACATATGGATATAGGATGTTGCGAGAGCATATGAGGAAGAGATACGCAGAAAAAACGGCGTGTTTCTCTCAATGCGTGTCACTGCAGACCTTCTTCTTGGCTCTTTCATTACCGGTATCTAAGGTGCTTTTGTTCTGTTCACCTGCTATCTGGAGGCCTTTTCACCCTGTTCAGACGTGATATATAGAGGGTGAATTGCTCTTCCGGTCAACAGTGGATTGACAAATACTGGTAACGAAATATAATGGATTAAATAGGCTTGAACCATTCTAGAGCTTTTCGACTACAAAAGTAGTGGTGTCATCTAGATCAGGACACTCCATCGGCGGGCTCCTGCCAGACACCATGAGGCCATTCTAAAATACCAGCCTTTGTGTAATCACCATGATCCTTCCCAGCAGACGATACAGACGCCCTGGCAACCCTCAAATACAAATTGATGGTCTCGTTTGTACTTGCCTTCAGCGCTTCATCGACCATTTGAGACAAATACATGTTATCATGCACGATAGAGTCTATATCAACGCTGGTATTCTTGCCCACATATACTTCAAAGTCATTTAGAAGTAGTGAAAACCCATCAAAATTATTATTAATTGTCGTTTCAGCGTTAGTCTCGTTTACAAACCATCCTACGGAATGTGGATTCGCTACGTCAAATTGCATAACTGGGGGTGGAAGAGATCCACCTGCTTCACCTCTTAGGAGAGCAAAATCTGTCTCGACTATACTGGCAAAATCCCATTTTGAGACACCCGAAAGAATGAGGCCTATTAGGATACCCTGGAACATATACGCGGATGCTCCCCGTGTAGCACATCCAGGTACTAGAACTGTCCCCAGGATGTAATGATGGATTCTGAGGTTCAAACCAGGAATTGACGCTAGAAATATCAACCCGAAGATGAAGGATATGTATATCTTGAAGAATTTTCTAAACCTACCGGATTTCCATAGAGAGTACGCTTGAACAATCGCACATATAAGTATGGTACCTGCAATACAACCCACAGCAGTAGCAGCTCCGGCTTGTTCCTTCAGGTCCTTGGGAGTTAACCTATCAACAGGGAGTCTATCAAATGTAATATTATTCATGATACCTAGCCATAACAGTGGGTACCACAATAAGACTTTAGCGACGGGAGAACCTTTCTCTAATGTACGTTTGACGGCACTCTTCCAAACGACATAGAGCATAAAACACAATGGTAACAACCTTTGAAAGCCAATACTGAAAAGTTCGTAGACACTGGATGCGTCGTGGGGATCCACCAAGATTGGCGGGTCAAGTGCTAATACTAGAGTCCAGTACCCCACAATGGTACATATCCAATAACCTATTATGCTTTTGTACAAATAAAACACGGGGAGCCCAAATAGAATATTTAAGACTACCACGGGCATCCTGGGGTCGGTACAACCTGATGCAATTCCATCGAGATACGATCTGAATGCGAAGGAGCTTGGGAAAAAAGAGTCAAATCCAATAGAGAAATGCGTATTATGCTGCCCCTCCCTGGATGGGAAATAACTCTGTGGTCCTTGCATAGATATCCTAGCACAGCCACCAAATACCGGAGAAACAACATCTGCATGTACTGCTGATCCACATACAAAAGAATCTGCCCGGTAAGGGTAAGAGAGTATATCAGAATGTTTACTTTCTATTCTCCCACCACCTATCTCATAACCGGTATACTTAACCCTTTCCGAACCAACCTCGATGGCGGAATATGTCCATCCACCTCTATCACATAATGCTGGACAACGAATAAAATACTCTTGTTCTGTAAATGGCAGACACTCTTGCGCATTTAATCCACATGCATTATTCTTCCCCTTCCAATTTAGATACGAATTACAGTCAAAAGTAATTATGGGAATCTTATCACTCCCATCCGAAGGATAGAAATATGGTTTCTTCATTAGATAAGCATGTAATATGGAGTAGATGATCGAGAACCATATCGAACAGTATATTATTAGTAATGTAGTTCTCACCAGACTACTCAGAAATCGTTTGTTAAACACCTCTTCGGGAAATTCATCAGCATGCTTCAACCAAGCAAACCATGATGGGAATGATGGTGGCTCATCAGATGGTTCTCTTGGTCCATACCACAGTCTATAAAGGAAGCGCTTCAGTACACTCGAATGTTTCAAGAGTTCCCATTCCTCGCTTCTTTGGTCACTTGGTTCATATTTGTTCGAACTACTCGACATATCCTGGAGTTCAATTACCTCCTCTTGTTGAAGAAGTACTTGTTCATTCTCTACACTATTGGCAAGTGTGTCCTTGTCATTATCTCGTGCGTCCATTAGATTTGTTTAATAATGTTCAATAGTCCGCAGACCGCTACCAATTCGTACAGACCCCAATTCAATGGTGGTTTCTTAAAATAGATCACAAGAGGCAGAAAAGTTCAGTAGCAAAGGCCCTATATCTACTTCAACTTTAAATATTTTCTGAAGAATCTAGAAATTTTTGTTAGAAATTTTAATGATAATTAATCGAAAATACCATGTATTTATTGGAAAGTTTTTGAAGTTATATTAAACGGCGTATATATATAGTTTATAAAGATTAGAATGTATGAATAATTAAGCTTGGACAGCCTCGTCGACAACAATCGTTGTTACAGTAGAGCTGTTGATTTTTTCATCGGCATTTGCTGCAATTGGGGTTTCCAGAGGAACACTGTCTAAGGATAGTTTGGAAATGTCATTAGCAACAACAGGCTCGATCACACTACCATTTTTCAGACTTTCAGTATACTTGGTACCTTGTGGAACATAGGTTGGACGACGTAGCTTAGACATGTCGGCCTTCTTATTCATAGCCTGATCAGCAACCTTCTGATCGATGGTAAATTGAATAGCAGCTGAGGCAGCTTGGGTTCTCAGGTAGTACATACCGGTCTTCAAACCCTTCTTCCAACCGTAGAAGTGCATACTTGTAATCTTACCCATTGTTGGCGCACGTAAGAACAGGTTTAGGGAGTGAGATTGGTCAATGTAAATGGAACGATCAGCAGCCATGTCAAGAATCTTCTTCTGAGAAATTTCCCAAACAGTCTTGTAGATATCCTTTAGTTCCTGTGGAACATTCAGATTTTGGATAGAACCGTTCTGGGCAATCAAATGCTGCTTCAAACTCTCGTCCCAAAGATCTAATTCAACCAAATCACGTAGCAAGTATGGGTTGACAATTTGGAACTCACCGGACAGAGTACGACGTTGGTACATGTTAGAAGTGACAGGCTCGAAACACTCATTGAAACCCATAATCTGAGAAGTAGAAGCTGTTGGCATTGGAGCCATTGTTAGAGAGTTTCTTAGACCATACTTAACAATATCCTTTCTTAATTTCTCCCAATCCCACATACCATATGGCTGAGCATCCCACATATCCATTTGAAGAATACCTTCGGAAGCTGGGCAACCTTCCCATGATTGGTATGGACCTTCCTTTTGAGCGAGTTCACATGACGCCTCTAAGGATGCGTGATACAATGTTTCGAAAATCTGCTTATTCAAAATGACGGCTTCATCAGATTCGAATGGTAAACGTAGCAACATGTACAAATCAGCCAAACCTTGAACACCCAATGCAATAGGTCTGTGTCTAACGTTGGAGTTTTTAGCTTCTGGAACTGGGTAGTAATTATTGTCAATGACTCTGTTCAAGTTAACAGTAACAACCTTTGTGATTTCGTGTAATTTATCGAAGTTGTAAGTAGAAGTTTTACCGTCTTCAGATGTTTCAATAAATAATGGAAGACAAACAGAAGCCAGGTTACAAACAGCGGTTTCGTCTGGAGCAGAATATTCCACGATTTCACAACACAAATTAGAAGATTTGATAGTACCCAAGTTCTTTTGGTTACTCTTTTCGTTACAAGCATCCTTGTATAGAATGAAAGGAGTACCAGTTTCAGTTTGCGCTTCCAAAATAGCGTACCATAACTTATGAGCCTTAATAGTCTTACCACGACCTTCTCTTTCGTAACGAGTGTACAGTTCCTCGAATTCCTTACCGTAAACATCTGGTAAACCAGGAGCCACACTTGGGGAAAATAGAGTCCAGTCACCATTTTCTTCGACTCTCTTCATGAAAAGATCTGGAATCCATAAAGCTGGGAACAAATCTCTAGCTCTAATTTCTTCCTTACCGTGATTCTTTCTAATTTCGATGAAATCGAAGATGTCCGCGTGCCATGGTTCCAAGTACAGGGCAAAAGCACCAGGTCTCTTGTTCCCACCTTGATCAACATAACGGGAAGTGTTGTTAAACACACGGACCATTGGAATTAAACCATTAGATGTACCATTAGTACCAGCAATATAGGAACCAGTAGAACGGATATTGGAGATATGCAAACCAACACCACCAGCAGTCTTGGAGATCATAGCACATTCCTTTAGGGTGTCAAAGATACCCTCAATAGAATCTTCCTTCATTGCAATTAAGAAACACGAGGACATTTGAGGCTTTGGAGTACCAGCGTTGAATAATGTTGGAGAGGCGTGTGTGAAGTATCTTAGAGACATCAAATTGTAGGTCTCGATAACGGAGTCAAGATCATCCAAATGGATACCTAATGCCACTCTCATAATCAAATGTTGTGGACGTTCTGCAACCTTCCCATTAATCTTCAACAAATAGGAACGCTCTAAAGTCTTGAAACCGAAGTAGTTGTAAGCATAATCTCTGTCATAAACAATAGCAGAGTTCAAAAGGTCCTTGTTTGCCATAACAATGTCATAGACACGTTTCGAGAACATTGGAGCGTGCTTACCAGTAGCTGGGTTGATGTAATGGTATAAATCACTAACAACTTGGGAAAATTGCTTAGTAGTTTGCTTGTGTAAGTTAGAAATGGCTAATCTGGCCGCTAAAGTACCATAGTCAGGATGAATGGTGGTCATATAGGCAGCAGTTTCGGCAGCCAAGTTATCTAACTCCGAAGTAGTAACACCTTCATAGATACCAGAGATGATTCTTTGCGTGACCTTAACGGCATCAATACGCTCTTGATCCAACCCATAACATAAACGAGTGATTCTTGAAGTGATCTTGTCGAATCTGACTGGCTCTTTACGACCGTCTCTTTTTATAACAAACATTGTATGTGGAAAATTGGATTTATTGAGAGGATAGATGAATAATAATTATCTTGAAGGATAAGTTATTGTTCTCAGGTATGTTTCTTACTTGATGCTTTCTTAGTAACTGTCCAATAATAATACATGAATCAGAGTAACATATTCTTGTTTCATTTGGATTATTGCAGCTCTTTATATATTCTCAATTCGAAATTGCTGCTCCACCACGAGCACTGGGATCTGTAACATTCTTATTCCTTATTCAGGTATCCCAAAACGCGACGCGTAAAGTTGACATAAATCCATTTGCAACAATACCATTCAAACTCGAGCCATAAGATATGAGCTGACCACCTGAATAATGGACGCTCAACACCCTCTAAATGGAGTAATAAATTTCCTATCTGGGCAATCCAATCAGAAGAAAGAGGTGTCTCTTCGAGAGAAAGACGCGTAAACCTTTCTGCCACCTTCTTTTCTTTTTCGCCCGTCCCGAAATTACGCGTTGCCATGACAAAAAAGTGGGGTGCTGGTGGGTTTTCCACAGCAACACCCGTAGAAACGCAAACACCTTTTTTTGGGCGTCGTTCCGTTGTACGGGCAACGGACCTGCCAAAACCCGTGGAAACCACACAAAATAGCGTAGCAACCGTACGTGGGGCCAAAAGCGGTTGCCATGGTGAAAATGGTATCCAACTACTGCCCACGCTCAAATTCCCTCATATGGAAAACAGACCCCCCATTGATGGCTTGTCCACTGTGCCATACGATAACGAAACTTACGATATCTCGGCACTTTTCTTTTTCTTTCTAGCCAAATGGCCTACATGATGGGCGTCAATATAGATGCTTGTCAAAAAGAAAAGAAAGTGGTTTGCTGAAAATGGTATGATAATTTGATACTTGGTATCAGGCTCGTGCTTTCTTTACACGGACTCTCGTAACGCGTCAGTTGAAACATTTTAGTCGCAAAACGGGTGTCTTTACGCGTCCCATACTATTCCATTATAAACTATGTACAGATAAATGCCATGGAATCGTATGTGTGGTGCTTCTGCTGGTTGCGGAGTCTCTCTCCGTATCTTTCAGAAGTGCCTGTATTCATGTCCTCTGCAACCTTAGCTTCACCTTCGTGTCTTTACAGATTCCCAAAAATGGTTCAAGTATTCTTCATTCTGATCACAATTTTGTTTGAGAAGCTTATCACTGGTGCCTTGCAAAATGGATTCAATCATTTGATTGTTACTTACCCACATGTCTAAACGCCTCCAATCTGCATACTTGGTCTCTTGTTTCGCTAAAGCATCCCTCTCTGCATATGGATCTAATCTCAGATTTACCTGAGTATCCTTCACTCCATTTTGATTGGGATCCAGATTGCTTCTGTCTATTTCACTTTTCATTTCCCTTGCTTGCCGTTCACAAAATGTTATTACGTTGTGTCTAGCCTCCCAATTTGGATATAATTCATCCCTGACGAATTCACCACAGAGTGCTATCCTATCACGATTGGTGGATCCCTTTTTCGTGTAACTATTCAGCCGTTGTTTTATTATATCATCACTGTTGTGTCTTAATGACCGGAGAAAGGAATCAACCAAGGTGGGATCCACACATCTCTCCCTTGTTACCTTGATTTCAGAGACCGTCTTATCCCCAGTTGGAAAGTTTAAGTTTGTATCATCTTCCTTCGTCACAGACGGGCCGGGCGCAACTACCAATATAGAATCTTCTTCAGCCATGTTGTATCCGTTGTACGTTCAATGGCAGTGTACGTAAATGATGTTGTTGAATGATGTCTGCTATACCAGTGGATTTGCAATTGTCAGGGAACAGATCTTTTCATGAGATCTGAACAATGAAAAATAATGCAAGTCAACAATATGTAGTTTATTCAAATATATTGCATGTAAATAATATCACTATATGACATATTCATAGGCCAAAGGAACCCTTCACGATATCCTTACCCGTCTGTTCCATGGCATCATTCATTCCTTCACCCACGGCTGTCGCATAATCGTTCATTTGAGTCTCTATGGTATCCCAATGGTTTTCTACAGTACGGGACATTCCTCTAAGTACACCATATCCACCTGAACTCCCGACTCTTCTCACTGGCTTTTTATATGCCATTTCGTGCTGTTCACCTGGTTTCTTCTCTTCTACTGGTTTTAGTGTTAATGTTCCATTCGCAATTTCACTCTCTTGATACTTCGAGACAGGTCTTCTTGGTCCACCCAATATCTCATTTAATTGGTCTACTGTACAATAGACTGTTCCTCTTGCCCATTGTAGTGAATTGACTTGTGGCCTGTATGGAATCTTCAAATTTGGATTGTATAAAGTGTCGGTATCCTTCGTAGGCTTAGGATGTTGATCAGTGACATTGGATACGATCATAGTCATATAGGCATCGGTTCTCACGAATATATCCCCATTCTTGAGAACAGACGATTGTTTGACGTACTTTGCGTGGATGGGTACCGGAGAATGCATTGATTTAACCTCCTTCAAGTCAGGCGACGTCATAATTTTGATATCCCCGTTTATCAAGTACGCTAAAAGGTATGAACGAACTACACGCTCGTTCTTTGAATTGATGTATGAGACATAAGAAAGCCCAGTCGAGGCAATTGGGTATTTGAAACTTTTACTCGAGTCCTTGGAGATACCGAGTACATAAGTTTTAATCTCTTTACTGGTAGTGACAATGGCCTTACCTAATATACTAACACCCTTCGATAGATCTTGCATTTTGCCAATATTTGCTTCACAGCTAAAACCTGTACCCCTTGCCGCACATACAATGTCAGTAATCGGGCTATCGTCGTGGCTTTTCATCGTTTCGATGTAGTCAACATGAAATCTTCCACCCGCCTCGGGAAGAATTTTATTAATTATCAATTCCCCAGTGTCGGTACCACATAACATTAGAATACTCGAATAACTGTCACTACCGTATTGCATGATGGCAAAATCTATAGCTGTAATATGGGTGCTTCTCTTTCTTGCAAGTTTTTCAATATTTTCCAGGTAGATGATAGCTGGACCTCTTCTGTCTATCACCGCAACGGTACCATCAATATAAGCTATACCAACAAATCCAATATTACTATTTTTTAACGCAGTGACCCGGTTCTTACGTAGATTGATGATAGCAATGGGCATTAGTCCTTGTCTAACATGACGAGATGCTCGGTCTCTTACGTCAATTACTGGTTCTTGATAACCGTCGATTGAAAATCTGCTAAAATTCAAGTCTAATTGTCGATCAGTATTTTTATTTTGTGGGTCATAAAATTGATTAACTTCGTACTTGAATAAGATGACCTCGCCTGCCTCAGATGCCACAGCCATTTCTAAGGTTTCCGGTGCAAATGACACATTCTCAACCGCCAATCGTTCAGCCCTGTTTAAGGTTCTCCCAATATTAACTTCAAAGACAATGCTATCATCTAACTCGCTAGCAGCAGCATCCCAAAGTCTGACTGAACCATTTTTATGACCGGAAATTATCGCATTTCTGATACTTTGTAGTCTAATTGCCTTCTTGGTTGGGATACCACCTTGTAAAACACCCTCATATTTTGAGTTTGCCGACATCATACCTAACCATATTTTATTCGGGACAGATACAGCACAAGAGAATGTAGCTAGGGGTCTTGTCCATGCAATACTCTGGGGGAACAGAGAAGCCTTTGAAGTAAATAATCCTGAGCTTGATAGTAACGTTTCGATTTCACCATCTTGGAGCAGCAATAGAACACATGCAGGATCATGACCTCCTGAGAAATATGGAGATGACCTGGCTATTGGAATAATATCTACTAAAGGAGCCTTATTGATCAACGGACATAATTTTTCTTGATGAGGGCTGGCATAATATTTCCCCATTGCGTCGTACGAAGTAATTGAATAAAGAGGAGTACCACCAAGATCTAAAATGTTTACACCTTGCGATGTTTCGCCTTGCCCTGATGGTGATGTAGCGATAATCAAAGATGTATATTCTGGATTATGTTGGCAAATCCAGGAAACCTTAATAATTCTGGGAACATCTGGAATTGTATTGGATGCCTGTAAACCATTTTCTACCATGTGTATATTTGTATCATAGAGTGTTCTGGCTTCCAGAAGTTTACCAGCATTGGCATCCCAAAAGACAAGGGAATTATCTTCATGAACGGTAAGTACGTGCAAGGAATTTGGATGGAACAACGACTGAATGACTTTTGGTTTCCGAACCGTACTAATATCTGTAGAGAAATCGCCCCCTGGAGCATACGGTGGCAATTCATATATAAATGATTGTTTTACTGCCTCCTCAACAAACGAGTATATCACTGTGACTAACTCATATGAGATCAAAACAGTTCCGAGATCTCTTGGGTTCCAATTTAATGATACCACGGGCGAAAGACGTTCATTGGGGAAAAATTGGCTCTTTTGGAAATTCTCAATCTTAATATTGGAAAACTGGTTACGATCAACATCATAAATCATGACAGAACCACTTTGAAGCCCTAATAGAACCCAATCTAAGGATGGGTCACTTTCGACACAAGTAATCTTACTGGGAGAAAACACCGTTGCTAAGATCTTCTTGGAAAATAGCGAGATGACAATAATTGTATCCTTGGAATCAATAACGACTAGGTAAATACCTTTAACAAATTTCATAGTTTTGATCTGACCCCTAGTTTCTAGCGTAAACACCACTTCTATTTGCTTCTGTCCAAAAATATGGACGTCTCCGGTGTTAGTGGCAACTGCCATTAAACTCTGTGTATAATCATGAGATACACAGACAATTTTGCCCTTTATACCCTGAATACTTTGGACTACCGAGTTGAATATCTTTGATTCTCCACCGGCATTTTGCGGCTTAATAGAGGCAGAGACACTTTTGAAAGCACTACGGTCGGGGGTCTTCGGAGAGGCTGGTCTGAACTTACCGACAAAGGTTCCAAAATCCTCCTCCAGTCTGGGGCTTGCAGCAGCACTTAAGGACTGCCTTGGTGACTTGAAGGTATTTGCAACTGAGACCGACATCCTCTTCAGAGGCTTATTCTTGAACATATCCATCTTACAATATGCGTACTTGATTCTATACGGTTAAGGCAATTTGGATTCGTTAGCCTAATAACACAATCTGAAGACCATACGGTGAAGGTGATATGGGATCCAAACATCCCGCATTGGCAAATCTACCTTTTTCCACCTCTTAAAATCATCGTTCTCGGAAACAGATGTTCTGATTTTTGCCGAGCCGAGCCGAGCAAAAGTCTGACAGAAAATTGTAAAAGACACATTTCTTCCATATTATGTGGGTCTTCCGCATCCGTCACTACCTAAAGTCTTGGCAGTATCTTGAACGAGCATGTATTCACGCAGTCAAAATTAAGTATATATACATGTCTATGTGTATAGTATGTAAAGGTGTGTTATGTGCTCTAAAGTTCATGATTAGAAGTAGAAATATTATTTAGATTTGTTCGGGAGCCTCGTTTATAGTTCAAGGTCATCGGGCATGAAGGAAAATCCGCGGAATTCTTCTTGTTGAGATGTGGTCAGAACGGATGGGGTAGGTGTCAAAGTTGGTGGTGCTGACGTAAATTCTTGTTCGAAATACGATGTATCTTCTTCGGATTTAATCTCTGGAATGTAAGGTGGTTTCACTCTCAAATGCAAGATATCATCAAAGTTGATATTGTGGAAGAAAGGTTCTTCCATAACTTCAAGGGCATCCCGTGGACCTGCCCCAAGACGGTGTGTGGGATCCTTAGCCAAGAGACCCTGGAAGATTTGGACAATATCACCTGCCATGTCGATTGGATACAGCGGTTCATCTGTCAAAATGGCATTGAAAACTTCATCTTCATCATCACCAGAAAATGGAGATTGGCATAGTAACATTTGATATAGAAGAACACCAAATGCCCACCAATCAACAGCTCTTGTATATTGCTGATCCTTTAGAATTTCAGGAGCCATAAACTCGGGTGTACCACAGAATGTAGACGTCTTACTGCCGTACCACATTTCATCCTTACACAAACCATAGTCACCAATCTTGATGTGGCCCTCTGCTGTCAAAAGAATATTCTCTAATTTCAAATCACGATAAATAACACCATTGTCGTGGAAACACTTCAAAGCCAACAGGACTTCTGCAGCATAAAACTTGGCTCTCCTCACAGAAAGTCTTTGGTTTTGAACATGCCACATTAAATCACCACCTCCGATAAATTCCATGGCAAAATAGATACGATTTTCAGTTTGGAAAGAACAGAACAAATTCGTTAGGAATGGGTGTTTTGTTTTTGTTGCTAGTAAGAATACCTTCTTTTCTGCTCTGGCACTTTCAATGTCATGATTCTGAATGATATTGTCCTTCTTCAGAACTTTAATTGCGCATAATCTTCCTGTACTCTTAGACTTGGACAGAATAACTTTACCGAAGTTACCCTTACCTAGAACCTTCAATAAAATAAAGTTGTCCAGCGATATTTTCCGACGTTTACCTGATTTCTTTTTATGCTTCCCACTTGAATGTGATTTCTGTGGTGAGCCAGCCCTGGATCCCTTATCCATTTCTGTTCTAGTCTCAAGAATCATTGATTCCGTAGTCTCCGTCATATTATCAGAAACCTGTTTCTGTTCCATTTGGAAGGTCTCGTTATTCATTTCACGGAAGGGATTGGAGCTATTCGTCTCCATGGTGATGTCGCCCTCTAGGTAATCAGGTTGTAGCTCTGGTCTTGTAGTTTCGAGAGCCATGGAATCTTCATGGTCTTCGTATTCCTTATACTGGTCTTGGCGCTGCTTTTCAATTTCTAGTTCCATCTGACGACGTTTTTCTTCCCACAGAGTATTCTCTTCCTTATAGGCATCTTCGATAACTATATCATCATTTTCCTTCGTTAAATCGTTTGAATCGGATAAGAATGGGATTACAATAGAGGGATCATGAGTTGGTAACGATGGATCTAATGTTCTATTCTCGATATGCGTGTTGTCGCTTTCTTCCTTGGACGCTCCACTTGTGAAATTTAAATAAGGATCGTTGCTTTCTATGAAATCATTCACTCTATCTGAGGCCAGTTGATTTTTGGTTGGTGATCCAGATTTTCTTGGAGAGATAGCTTCTCTATCTATGTTAGGTGATCCAGATAGTTTCTCGGACATTTGCTCATGGATATCATCGGGCTTAAACATCCCAGACATCCTTTTATTGGCAGATTTAACCGGTGAACGGTTAGTCTTTGGTTGAATCCTACCAGGTGGTGGTACTCTCTTTTTCTTTTCCTGTGTACGCTGTGCGTCCTGAATAGTCCTTAGGATTTGATTTGCCATTTCCATAGACATTCCACAGAAATCCGGTACTAGGTGAGAACACTGAGCGTGGCACATTATACCACATTCGGTACACTTGCGAACCTTTTGTTTACCCCATGGCAAAATATACCCGCAATGACAGCACCATTTTGTACCACGGTTTGACGTGGGGACAAATCTATGAGGAATATTGTGGTTTAATTTCGCCTCATCAGGGTCACGATCAGCAGAAGTCTTGGCAATACATTTAGTTACCACATTGGTGTAACATTTCTTGTGGCATAGGAATTTACAATCCTGGCATTGGAAACCCGTGTATCTTAAAAATTCGCCACAATACGCACAGCACATAATATTGTAAAACGATTTTTGCACAAAGTGATGGCCGTGCTGTTCGAAAACTTCCTCATTTCTATTGATGATGGCACCGTGACGATGTAATCCACCTGCAACATTTTTTCTCTGTTGTTGAGATGTCTTATGGAAGCCCAATGTCAGTAGAATTTGGCCAGCAGGTTCAAGTATGAACCATTGATTTGTTGTCAGCTGGTTTGTCGTTGCGACAGCGGTTGTTCCCTGACTATCCAAAGTATTTGGAGTAGAGACAGTCCCCAGTGTGTCTCTACTAGTAGTTGGTAATGAGGTCCCTGCAGGACTACCACTTACATTAGATGCACTCACCCAACCTTGTTGCCCATTTGTTTGGTTAGCCTTTTTCTTACGGATCTCCTCTGCAATATCAGCCAACTGTAGCCACATAATCGCCACAGGGGTCATCATATCGTTTACCTTGTCGTAGACTGTGATCTCTACTTCATTACCCTTGCCGACTTGTATTTGAAAATCCTCCCGCCATCTATCATTTCTAGCGGGTTTTGATCTAGCCTTTACCGTATCGTCGATTTTCACAGTAATATAACTCTCAGGCGACCTGGCAAACATAGGTGACTGAATGTGGTCCACGTCTCTGATAGCCGTGATACTAAGAGTCAGGACACCGGTTAATGGCTTTCTTCTAAATTTTGGTTGGGAGATGTTCAGTTCCTCAGAATCATGGTGCTTGTACTGTTCTAGATCCACATTAATTGCTCTATATTTCTTCAAGGCCTTTTTCAGCATTAGGATTCTCTGCTTGGACTCAAATGCCCCACCTTCGGCTGCAGAACTACTCAACTGATCCCCGTCGATTTGATATAATTTGGTCAACTTCGTATTGGCTTCTTGGTACTGCTTTTCCACTTGTAACTTAAACTCCAACTGTTGCAACATGTACTGGATTCTTTGTGATAGTGAGGGACAGTCGTACTTCACAAGATCCAAACGGGAAAAGATGTGTTCATTGGGGGAGATTGTAGATAGATAGCCATATCCTTCGGCCTTCTTCTGCTGAATTACATCATCATTCTCCTGAGCAGGTTCACCAGTTTCCTCGTTTATGCGTAGCTTACTCAAGGTCTCTTGCAAATACTCGATATTTTGACGTGCCTCCCTAATGTTCGTGTTACATTTTTGAATAACCATCGAGTTGTCGGTTTTCTTCTTCATGTTGGTGGCACCCTGGATAATGTTTTGCTCGACGGCAATCTTCCGATTAATATCCTCCTCCACCTGAGACAGAAGCATTATTGTTGATACTGTTTCTAACTGGCTGATTATAGTAGATCAAAACGAGGTAATACAGCTGGCAAATATACAAAATAACAGATAGTTAAGCGTAAGGAAACTATGTGCTGCTAAATAGATATGTACCAGTGCTGTCCGCGTCAAAGGTTCAATACGGTCTCTAGTGACTGTTTCAACTCGAATGTAACTGATCTCTGTCTCCTAATGAAACAAATTGAAAAATGGATTAAGAAAAAAATATGGAAAATCGAATTTTGGGGCTGATTTTGCTTCAATCAATATTGAAATCTCTATGAACTGGCGCACTTTCTGGGGCCGAGGAATATGTTTATACCTAGATATCTTATATAGTTAGTCGCTGTGTACTTGTGCATCAGTATTTGCTACATTGGCAGTTACAGCCGGGGGTAGGACAGACGCTGTGCCTTGCAAACCACTCCTCGGCATGGCCTGCATGCATCCCATGGTTGCAAGACAGACAGAAACTGAACCATTCATTTAGTCTTAACCTTTTCTTCCTCTTGGCAGCAAGGGCCACTTTCTCTGCGTTCTCTAGCTGCTCTCTTTCATCACCTTCCTCCATTGTCAGGTCAGTAGCACCGCCTAACGGGTTATTATTTGCGTGATAACTGGATAGTTCTTCCATAAATTCTTCGTTTCCATCATCTTCGTCCTCTTCTTGCTGGATCCCGTTGATTACAAAAGGCAAATTTGAGGTCCCTAGTGGCATTAGGCAGATTGCACATCTGGGAAATAATGTGCCACAGTGGGGGCATGAATATCTATGTTGTTCTCTTTTCACTGGATTTTGGCCGTTTATACCATTGTGTGTTTTGTTCATGCTAGACTTGATATTATTATTATTATTGCAGGGACTGTTGATATTCTTTTTGCAATTCACACACTGGATGTATAATTGTCTTGGTTTTATCCTTGCAGTGACATCTCCGGAACTCGTCCTGGAAAGTTTGGCTCTGAGAACGTCAAATTTAGCTCTCATGGAGAAGAGCTCCCAAGAATTAAGCATTCTTCTATATGCCTCTACCCACTCTTCCACACGATCGTCCCTAAAATACCTCGGGGAGCCGAACTGTGATATTAGTGCAGCAGTTTGGACGTCACTGGTCTTGTTAACGTACGATTGTAGTAGATCAATACCGCTTGGAGTTATACCAGTGAGAATTAAACCTTCCAGTTCACCTCCAGATATTACGGAAGATGATGTTCTCTCCAGAAATGTTGTTAAATCGCTATCATTTAGGAATCGTAATGCAACTCCCAATCTTTCTCTTAGTGAAATTGCTGGTTCGTATAAAATATCCCACCAATCGTTGTCTGCAATAAAGGCAAATATTACACGAAGATATGGATCATCAAGCTCAGAAGACATTTTTCTACATTGTTGCCTCCATGAATTATTACCGGGCTGATCCTTGTATGCCATATACCCAGCTATTGCCGTGGCAATTAGCCTGAGACGTTCCTTCTTTGCAGAGCCTAGGATCTCAACAGCCTTTGGGATGTCGCCAAAGAATACTGCCCATGCAGCGGCCTTCTCGTAATGTCCATTCTTTATTATGATCTTGTACTTTTCCTCGTAATCTGCTCTTGATAAATCCCAGCCAGATATGATTAAGCAGAGTCTTCTTTGACAATGTTTGGGAGAATCGGCAAAACTTGCGATTGGACTGGTATGACCTAGATTCGCCTTGTTTTTCCGTCTTAGTTTGATAATTTTTTCCATTTCTTTATTTAATTGTTTATCGGTCAATATCACATCCTGTGGATACCGATTTTGGTTAGAAATGCCCTTCAGTCCATTCCAAATACCAATAACACCCTCATATCCCAGGTCAAGGTCACCAGATACCATTGTTCCGTCCTCTACTGACGCTTTGGCGATAGCCAGCCATCTCCACGTATTTCGGATGTATTCATTATTTTGTAGGCCTTTAGAGCTGTCAATCAATTCTACAGTAGCCATTGGATCCAGACCATAACCTGACATTGCTCTTGTTCGCATTATTACGCTGATATCCTTTTGTAGAAGTTTTTCTGGTTTCCAATATATATTGAAGTTATCATCCTCTAATAAGTTTCTAGATTCCTTATCATCGTGAAAATTATCATCCTCCTCCTGTCCTTCAGCATCAGAATTGATTATATCATCTTCACCGGAATATTTTGATTCTCCGCCATTCAGAGTGGAGACATAGTCATCACCGAGCCCTAAGTCCTCAAAAGAGAGATTCTTCATAACAGTTTTAAATTTCTGTAGCGCTGATTTTTGTGGATCTTGGGAAACCCTAATTTCATCTATGATGGGACTTTCGGAGTTGGATAGAATTAGAGAATTGTTGAAACTGAAAACTGTCTTAGAATAGTATTGAGTCATGGGCATTCGGTACACTGTACCTGACTGTCTCATACATATAATACTCGTCCTGTGATTATCCTTTGGAATGTAATCAAATGTAGCCACTCTGTCGAAAGTTGTGGAGACGTCATGGACTGTTGAGACAAACAGGCTTTCCACTTCATCTTCATGATCATTTATCTCGGTGCTAGATCCGAGTCTCCACCTTTTAATAGTATCACCCCTATGCAACGTTGCAAATTCTCTATTTTGAACGCTCGACCATCTGAAACACGAGTTCATATATTTTCTAGAGGCAGCACCAGCCCCAACCAATTTATCGAACGTTAGCAAAGGCGTTGCCAGATTGAGATCACCTGGGACCATCCTGCCAGACAACTTCCTTCGATCCCATATCGCTAGGGTACCATCGTCTCCATACGTGCTGAATTGCCAGTCGTTGAAAGGATTTAACTTGATATCGTAGGATAATCTTGACGGATGCTGATACACTGCATTTTTCACTCGCAGATCCACCTCCTTCAAAAATTTCGTGCTTGATACCAATAAGCTAATGTCGTTCAGAAACTGTAACGAGACGATGGATTCGTTTTGAAAGTATTCAAAGGATAGATTGACCAGATTCTCGCCCTTCTTCTGGTAATTGATATCCCACACTTGTAAAGAGGTATCTTGTCTGTGCTTGTCCAGCCCCATAGCCACGAGCCCGACGTTATTGATCCCCACAGCATTGATGCATCTTCTCTGCTTGGGCCTTACGACCAAGTTTGTCTCGTTGGCAAAGACATCGATGATCTTGATGAAACCTTCTTTCTCCCCGACACCAACCATCCCCGGTTCGCTCTTGGAGTAGTCCAGGCATGTTATGTTGGAGAAGTCCTTCAAAGTGTTCAGCTTACTGATCGAGTCATCTGATTCGATGAGCGGGTCCACTTTATAGTGTGTGACCTCGTCTCTTGTCGGATTTACCGAGAGGTAGTCCAGTTTATTATCTTGAGACCAATTGGTCACCTTCTTGATGAGGCCCATTGTTAGGTTCCTTTTAGGTTATATGGAGATTCTTTGAACTTCTCGCAGTAATCTAATATTATCGATACATCGTTAAATATAAGAAAAAAGATATATTAGGTGTAAATATATCCATCGATGATTGTGACAATCCAGGAGTTTGTCCATTATGCAGTCTTATATATCCGTGTATGTCCATTGTGCAATCTTATATATCCGTGTATGTCAATTATGCAGTCTTATATATCCGTGTATATACACATATATATGGTGTTCAAGAGTCTTGGGTGGTTCGACAGGCAATGGATTAAGAGTCGAATTCCAAAAGGTAATCGGCCGCACTCTTTTCGTACTGATTTCCAAACATCAGTTTTGCATTATCCTCTGCCTCCGCGATATCACCGGACAGAAACTGCTTCAAATCGTCCGAGACCTGCGGGTTCGTTTGTTCCAGTTTTATTCCAGGGTTCATGTTGTGTTCTTGGTTGAATTCCTCCGTGATTCTCAAAAAGTCCTGTTCCACGGTGTTATGAGCCGGTGCGCTGGCTGTGTGGTCATTGGTCGTGTGGCCATTTGTCAAGTGGTGGTTTGCGTTGCCAATGTTCATCCCACCGAACTGCTCCTCCAACTCGTCTATCTTATTCTTCAACTGGCTTCTCTTCGCCTCCTGTGCGTTCAGCACTCCCAGCAGGAAATGGATATAGTCCACGGTCTTGTTCAGTATGATCCCCTTATTGGGCTTCACCTGTTTCCCCGTTGGGTCGAAACACAGCAACGAGGGCGGGACCAAGTTGCCCAGCTCCTTGATCTTCTGCTTGATCAGCTCCCTCCTCCTCCTCTCGACCGCGTTGTGGAAATCCTTCTTACGTCTCATCTTCTCCTCTGTCGACAAGTGCGATAACGACTTCGGCACACTGGAGCTGAGCGTGTCACTGACCGGCGTGCCTATGCCGCTGTTCTTCGCGAGGGACGCGTGTCGGGACTTGGGAGTCGTGCCCATCATGTGCGGTTGTCTTAGGGACTGGGACAGGTAGTTACCGGGCCGCAGGGACGTCGAGGGCGACCTCAGGGACGTCCCCAGCGTTGTCGTGTTTGTGCTTGTCGACGCCGTCAGGGACTCGAGTTGTTGCGGGTTGAAGGAGAAGGACGACGGCGTGAGGATGTCGGAAGTGATGCTGGAACTGAGCGAGGAGCTGAAATCCGTGTCCGCGTAGTCGAACATTGCATCGTCGGCGCCTTGATTGAACAGGAACTCCGAGTGAGCCGCCTCGGAAAAGGAATGAGGCCCCAATGTCGCTGCCAAATGGTCGTTGTTGACGCTGTTTGAGATGGAGTGTTTGTGGAAGTGATCGGCGTGAGTACTGTTGTGGTGGTTGATGTTGTTGTTGTTATTACTCTTTTGATAATTCTGAACGGTGTCTAGATGGGTGCTTGTAAACATATCATCTAGAAACGAGGTTGTAGTGCCATCGTCCTCTGTATACTGTTCTCCACGCATATCCATATTATCATTATGATGGATATTATTGTTATGATGGATACGTGGGGACGCATGGCTGTTATTATCGTTATGATGGATACGTGGGGACGCATGACTGTTATTACTTGAATACGCGGGGGTGTTCTGTGAGATGGAATTAATCTTGCTGTTATACAGCAACTTTTCATGCTGTTGCGCCGGTGTGTTTGGGTATATATGGTTTTCGTTGACGTTATCGGTATTGTGCGTGTTGATGGTCGATGTAAACTGCAAGAAATCGTTTGCAGCGTTGATGTTGTGGTCGTTGAGGGTACTGGCACTGTTACTTGCGGGAGTGTTGGCGTTCAGATACCCATTTATACTGTGGTCCGCCTTCAACTGCGGATACGCCGCGGCGTTTAAAAAGCTGCGGTCTTCCAAAAACGACCCAGTCTGACTGGAGATATTATTATTAGCAGTAGTAGTGGCAACGCTTGTCGCTGCATCGATGTTGTTGTATTGCAGTTTATTCTGGTTTATTATCTCATCCAGGAGTCTATGGTTTTCGTCATCTATGTTGTGGAAGTCCATCATGAATATATGTCTGTGTGTCCGTGCTTCTCTGGCGGTGAGGAAAGGTGTCGAGACTAGCGAGTTGGTTGAAAGCAAAAGCAAAAGCAAAAAGTGCGTAGAATATAGTTAAACGGGGTCCTGTAGCGCTTCTAACAGCAGTCTTGCGAAGGAGAGCCAGGGATATAATACAGTATACTATCTAATAATACAGCGATGGGCAGGATACAGCGCTTCTCACACCAGACCAGACCCTCGACTGCCACGAAGGGCCTCCGAGAGAGCAGCGAGAGTGCACAAGACCAAACAGCGCCTGTGCAGACCGCGGAAACCCGGGAGTGTTGGTCGGCAGCGTATGACTCTGTCGAGCAGAAACCGCGTCTACCGCAGTCAAACACGCGGATCCGAGCCGCCGGCCGCTGCACGCTGGTCAGCGAAGAAAGAAAACCCACCGCCAACGGAGGTAAAGGAGCACAACCCGCAGAGGGAAAGTGTCCCGTTTCGCAGGGGAATTTCCGTCTCGAAGCCTGTCCGTGCGAGCGGGAACAAGAACAGAGTGTGGCGTGTGGGTTTCCACCGCACGTCATTCGCTGCCGTAATCGCACAGAACCCCCCGCACAAATCGTCGTTTTTCTGCCGACAGATCCCCGCCGCATTTAGTTTCTTTTTTCCTTCGTCTTGAGAGGTTACCCGGGTGCCTGTCGGATCACGTGCAATGACGTGCTTTCTTCGGGAGTAAAATCCGGTTTTCCGTCTTTTAATTCCGCGGAACTCCGCTTCCCGCCCCTAAAATATTTCGGTTCAGCAGGTTCGATTCCCGCCCTCGGTGGTTTTTGCATTTTCCAGCGGGGCGGAGGGTGTGTGGGTGGCCGATAGTGGGCCTCGGCTTGGCTCTGTCTGTTATTACAGCCCTTTGTATAGAGGGAAGGTAGGGTGTCTGTGTGCTGTAGTGCACCGACCACGCACAAAACAAGAACATGTCCAACCCAGACTCGCAGATCAACCAGCTGAGGGAGTCCCTAGGCCGCTGGAACCAAGGCAGGTCGCAGAACGCGCAGCAGTCGGCGCCCGCAGAGGGTGCAAAGACGCTGCTGGCCTCGTGGGCCGACTCGTTAAATGAGAGGGCGAACGACGTGTACCAGCGACTGCCGCTCACGAGGCAGGACCTGGTGCAGGACCAGGAGCCCGCGTGGTTCTCGCTGTCCCGGTGGGAGCGGCTCACGCTCTTCGTGTGTTTCGTGCTCGGGTCCGCGGCGTGCTTCACGCTGTGCTTCTTTCTGTTCCCCGTGCTCGCCGTCAAGCCCAGGAAGTTCGCGCTGCTGTGGACGATGGGGTCCCTGCTGTTCGTGTTCGCGTTCGGCGTGCTCATGGGGCCCGTCGCGTACTCGAAGCACATCATGTCCAGGGAGAGACTGCCCTTCACGGTGTTCTTCTTGTCCAGTTGTCTCGCGACGGTCTATTTCGCCGCGTTCGCAAAGAGCACGGTGTTGACGCTGATCTGCGCCGTCGTGGAGTTGGTAGCGGTCCTTTACTACGCGGTGTCGTACTTCCCGATGGGCGCGTCGGGGCTCCGCATGATTAGCTCCATTGGCGTCAATACGGCTAGGGGTGCCCTCCACATATAATAACATTGAAAAAAAAAAAAGATAAACGATCAACATCTCTGCAAACACTCAGAATATGTATATGGAATATGTATATTAAGGATATACACATGTATAAATAATAATATTAAAAAAATAAGTGATCGACATCCCTACACTCAGCATATGTATATGGAATATGTATATTAAGGATATACACATGTATAAATAATAATAAATAATAATAGTAAGCATGGAAAAGAGTCCTTTGTATCATCATCAACGGTTCATCGCCTCGTCGTAGTTAGGTGGCTCTGATATCGTCTCGACGTCGCTTGGATGATGCCCGTCCAGCTTGTAATTCATCTTGAATAGTCCCGGAGAAGACAGCAGATTGTCCAGGTTGTTGAACCGGCCCTCGTTCTCCGGCAAGTTTCGAGTCCCGCTGGTTGGCGTGGTGCTCGGGGGGACACTGTTGTCGCTACCACCCGAGGGACCACTCACAGACGTCGCACGGGACAAGTTTAGTTGCTGGATGGATAGCGTGTCAGGGTCGTACGGTGAGTGCATCTGTGGTGAGCCAATTGGCGATACTAGTGGTGAGTTGGGGACGGAAATCGCCTCTTCGAAAGTAGGTGGTAAGGGAGCGTAGCTGGATACCGTCGGGATGACACCACTGCCACCAGATCCTGCGGTGGCGACGGCTGTCGTGGAGGTGGTCGCCATGTGGTACGTGGGTAATTCCATGTTACCACTGTTACAAATCTCAGAGACCAAAAACACAGGGGTATCAATCAGTACTTCGTAATGTCTCAGCCTTGTTGAATCGTCCGGGTCGGGTTTACTGATTCTGAGCATAATCTCTAACTTGTGTCTCGCATGTATGTTACTGAAATGTAAACTGTCAAGGTAAAGTCCACGTTTACTCTCGTTTAATTTCGTGTGATACTTCACTTCTATACCTGAATTAGTCCTGAAATTTGTTTGATGGAATCGTTTGTCGAATATTTTCTCCTGGTTAGCATCTTGTGCGTCTCCAGTACTGTTGTGGTGGCCTGTGAGAATCCCGATCACACTAGGACGATGAGTCGCATTATTTTGATTCATCTGTATAAGTTCTGGGTTCGGAACCATCTGAAACGTGTCAATTCCATATGGTGGGATAATTTTGGCTGTCCTCTTGTCTAAATCTTCAAATTTTGGGAATTTCAATACCGTTTCAATGGTGACAGGCTCGGTAATACCAATGGCATCCTTGTGTTTAGCCTTATTGTTGACCTCCAATGTGTTATAAGAAATCAAATTGTCCCCGGATGAATTTTCCACTATCTCTTCCCGAAGTGCTCTAGCACCTTTCTCCCTTGTTCTAATCTCCAGAAGTGGTAAATTACGTTCTTTTCTTCTCTTGGCTTGGAAATCCAGATAGTAAGGATTGTATGGATCCTTTCCCACAGGGTCCACTTGGTCGTATTCATACTCCAGATTCTTACTAACAAATGTGATTTTCTCGTTGACACTAATTCTTATCCTCTTGATACAAATGTTCTTCTCTAAGGGTGCCAATTTAATCTTTATTGGTACCTCACTACCTAGAGACACATATTTTTGTGCAAACGAGATTTCATAAGATAATGAATCCGTCCATATTCGGTTGATGTAGATTGGTTTATTTGCCGTAGAGATAGATACCGGAGGAGGTGTTCTGATAACCTTTATCGGATATTCCCCGAACAGATCATTGGGTTGTAATTGAAAGGATGCCTTTTCGCTATTTGAAAGATGGAATGTATGTTTAACTTTTTTGAATAACGAACTTTTCATTAGTTTCTTTGGTTGTGACTGTTCCAATTCTGTCACTTTATTAGACGATGCAGAATTTTGAGAAGATAATGAAGCTGAGGATGATGAATGTGATATTGGTTCTCTTGAGTCATTTTGTGAGTGATTCGTCTCGACCGTATGATTACCATGCGTGTTGATGGGTGAAAGAGTCTGACCGATTGCAGTTGGAGTGGAATGGTGACGATGCGTGTGTGTAGATGTATCAGTGTTACTTTCATCAATTAGAACAGTACCGATTTTCAAAAGATAACTTACTCTGGCACTCGGGTAGTACAGCGTTTCAGGAATATGATTATTGAAGATGACAGGTAAGATGAACACGTAGTCGCCCGGTTTCAAAGTTGATTTTTGCTTGCGAGCTTTGATATTTTGGAGGAAATTATACTTGGATTTATCCTTATCTATGTAGTCACCGTGAACTGAGTCCATGGCAGATAATAGTTGCATTTGTTGAATTGTCTGATTATTCTCGATAATTTGATCCTTACAGGAGATTTTTCTCGGTATGAAAAGGTTAAAATCCTTCGTATTCAAATACCACTCTAGGGAGGCAGCCTTGTAGAATTCTTCATCGAATGTCTTTGAAGGTGGAACACCATTATTCCAGAACAACTTAACCCTTGCGCATAGTTCGATATAAATATCCGATAACTTCACCTGATGTGTTGTTGAGACGATAACCGCTATATTGTACGGTGCCATCGAACTGTCCATTTCAAAATTTGAATCTGTGGTATTCGTGTTCGGTTCGTTGCCTGTGTTGTTGCTAATATTATTGGTACTTCTATGTGTAGCTGTAGACGCATTATTGGTGTTATTTGGCGTGTTAGGAGTATTATGTTCTGTGTTATTCAGACTATCCAATAAAAACTCGGCCTCTATATCATCTGCACCATCATCTGCGTCAAAGCCATTCAGCCTCATCAGATATTCGTCATCATTCGACGAGAGAGTCGGTAGAAACACGTAGTCTCCCGTCGTAGCAATAGAAATCTTCAGGCGTTTACTATTTTGGACACCAAACTTCTTATCGATCAGTCTCTTAGGGTGTAGGAACCCTCTTTGGATCAGGAAATCGTTCAGAAATTGCTTATTATCCGGAGTAGTAGTAGTATTATTATCTATATTGTTATTGGCGGTAATCTCCGCACTGTTTCTCGCAGTGCGAATCAAGTTGCTATTTAGGGACTGTGAGGGACTCAGATTATCAAAATTATCGAAACTATCCGACGTCACTGAACTGAAGCTGGAGGGGGTGTAGTTTTTTGGTAGGGATGTCGACGGCGTTGACGTTATGTATGATTGTGTGGTGTGGCGGCTGGGGATGGAGACGTTTTCGCTCTCGGTCTGGTGGTGGCGACCGCCGTGCTGCTGGTGGTTACTGTTGATGGCCTCGGAATCCGTGGCACTTCGTATAACGTGCCGTTTGGTGGACCCAGACCTCTGCACAGTATGATCATGATGCGGGGAGAATACCGACGTGGTACTGTGTCGCCTGCCGTTAGCAGCCTCTATCTTATCACTGTGTGAACTGCTGTGATGTGTTGGAGGCGCTAAGAATGACGAAAGAGCGTTTTTAATGGAAGAAGATCTCCTCTTCGGCTTCTGTTGGCTTTGCGCCCCTGATTGAGCACTGGCATTGTTATTGTTGTTAACAGTTGTATTATTATTATTATTATTATTACTCGTAGACCCCATTTTTTTCTTCCTTGGAGATGTTCTATTGGATAGAAACCTTGGGATCGTCGATATTGGTTGTGACTCGTTCTCGTTATTGCTTGTCACTGGTGTGTGTGAGAATCCGTTGCTATTGCTCAGATCTGTAGTCGACAGCGCTTTCAGGGAATACGAGGCCCCTAATTGTAAGTTATTCTTTCTTGTTGAAATCGTCAGTGTCATATTAAGTGAAAGGAGAAGGGAATGTAGAGGGGAATGCAATCCAATATGGTAAAAATGGGGAACAGTAGTAGTAGATTATGAAATAAATAGTGAGAGAATAGTGGAAAAAATGAAATAGTAGTATGCCGCTGGAAAGGGGAAGGGGGGATCGAAATACCGGAAAAAACGATTCAATAAATGAAGTTAGGGCCAGGGGGAACAGAGTGGAATGGGGAGTCAACTGGATAAAGGGTTCAGGAACGGAATCGTGCAAAGATGGCCGAAGAAACTACGTTCTGGAAGAAAAAGCAGTTCTCGGTCAGAAAGCTGCGTAGGGGATGCGGAACTTTCAACCAAGACGTGTATTGAAAGGCACTTATCGTATGAAACCCTAGTTTCGAGGGCTCACTGTCAGTGAGTAAGTGATTCTTGATCTGTTTCGAAGGAGTTGGATTTGATCCTCTTGAAGGAGAATCCAAGGGGTGCTGGTGGGGAAACGACGGTAACGCAAGTTGATCATCATCTCTTCGCCGAGCAGTCAGAGATGTCATATGTATAAACTTTATATATATATATATATATATATTATGCATTCTGAATAGTGGAAACTGCGGTAATTAATGTGGGATGTAACCGTATGAAGTAGAGAATACTGAGCCACATGAGTTTAAACGGAACATTTTTAACAAGCGACCCGATGACTATTAACGTGGAAAAATAACGTACAACAAAGAGAAAAACTGTGGGAAAAAAATTACGATGAGAATAGGACCGGAATAATCAAGTTGATTTAAGTCACCGGTAACCCATACGTTTACCGTTACTATGTTGATCGTAATACGTATTGCGTCTTTGTCTTCTTGCTTGCCCTTTTCCTGACTATACAAGATGATTAGCTTTTGAGTCAAGATAGGAAAAATTCCCCCGGGAATAATTGACCCCCGGGCGGAGTAGAATGGGATGGGATACCTTTCGAGGAATTTACAACCGTGACAGAATCAACAACCGCGGTCACTAGAACCGTCTGAATTTGACTGCCCTATCAGGTATCGTCCAGATCCGTAAGCACGTAACTGCTGTTTCTGTATTACGCATAGGTACCACCCACACACTACGCACATTTTTGCAGAGCCGCCGTCCAATGAAACGGAAGGATTCCCACACACGCAGAGTGAAGCAATAACACCCACACACACCACCGAAATCACCCGCAGAAGGCCCAAACTCGGGGAGAATTCGGCATCGCCTATTATATTCAAGTCTTTTGATTGAAGGTATTCGAACCAGGTTTTAGTCCCCTTCGCACTGTTTCCTCTCTATATATCACTCCTGTATCCGTCAATTGTATAGCAGTTTAGGCGCCAGTATCCCTGTGTTGTGTGCAAATATAGTCCTGTTGCTGTAGTTATCCCATCGAAAAGAGATAGCACTCAGACGATTCCTTCTAACCCCCAAACATCCATCCAGAGGTGAAATTAAACAAGTATACTTACACGCATTTATACATTTGAAATTAATTCATTCCCTTCATTACTGCACTCTTGCCCACATACACTGTTGTCACTGATAAAGAGTCGAAGAAACTGATAAAAAATGTTGTCTAATCGTGCCATGGCGTTACGCCCTCTCTCAAGAGCCATATCTGCTAAATTGGCCGTCTCTAGAGCCCTAGCTGCTCCTAGAGCTACCGCCGCCAGGTTTGCGTCCACTAAGGCGCAGCCCACCGAGGTGTCCTCCATCTTGAAGGAGAAAATCAAGGGTGTCTCAGATAAGGCGTCCCTGAACGAGACAGGCCGTGTCCTCGCGGTCGGTGACGGTATCGCCAGAGTCTACGGCCTGAACAACATCCAGGCCGAGGAACTGGTCGAGTTCGCCTCCGGTGTCAAGGGTATGGCGCTGAACTTGGAGGCAGGGCAGGTCGGTATCGTCCTGTTCGGCTCCGACAGGCTCGTCAAGGAAGGTGAGATCGTCAAGAGGACCGGGAAGATTGTCGATGTCCCCGTCGGTGAGGCCATGCTCGGCAGAGTTGTCGACGCCTTGGGCGCTCCTATTGACGGTAAGGGTCCGATCAAGACCACGCAGACCTCTAGGGCCCAGGTGAAGGCTCCTGGTATCTTGCCCAGAAGATCTGTCCACGAACCAGTCCAGACCGGTTTGAAGGCTGTTGACGCGTTGGTGCCTATTGGTAGAGGTCAGAGAGAGCTGATCATCGGTGATCGTCAAACGGGTAAGACCGCAGTCGCCTTGGACACGATCTTGAACCAAAAGAGATGGAACGACGGTAAGGATGAATCCAAGAAATTGTACTGTGTCTACGTTGCCATTGGTCAGAAGAGATCCACTGTGGCTCAATTGGTTCAGACCTTGGAACAACACGATGCGCTAAAATACACTATTATTGTGGCAGCCACTGCATCCGAGGCGGCTCCCTTGCAATATCTAGCTCCCTTTACCGCTGCCTCCATTGGTGAATGGTTTAGAGACAACGGAAAGCATGCTTTGATTGTCTACGATGACTTGTCCAAACAAGCCGTTGCTTATCGTCAATTGTCGCTGTTGTTAAGAAGACCCCCCGGTCGTGAAGCTTACCCTGGTGATGTCTTCTACTTACACTCGAGACTATTAGAAAGAGCGGCAAAGATGTCTGAGAAGCAAGGTGGTGGTTCTCTAACCGCGTTGCCAGTTATCGAAACCCAAGGTGGTGACGTGTCAGCGTACATTCCAACAAATGTCATTTCGATTACCGATGGTCAAATCTTCTTGGAGACAGAATTGTTCTACAAGGGTATCAGACCTGCCATCAACGTCGGTTTATCTGTCTCTCGTGTCGGTTCTGCCGCTCAAGTTAAAGCTTTGAAACAAGTTGCCGGCTCCTTGAAATTATTCTTGGCCCAGTACAGAGAAGTTGCAGCCTTCGCACAATTCGGTTCCGATTTGGACGCCTCTACAAAACAGACTTTGACCAGAGGTGAAAGACTGACCCAACTATTGAAACAAAGTCAATACCACCCATTGTCCGCTGAGGAACAAGTCCCATTGATCTATGCTGGTGTTAACGGTTATCTAGATAGTATCGAATTATCGAGAATTGCAGAATTCGAATCCTCCTTCTTGTCATATTTGAAATCAAATCATGAGGAGATCTTGGCTGGTATCAGAGAAAAGGGTGAATTGACCAAGGATTTGATGAGTTCCTTGAAGTCTGCTACAGAATCCTTTGTTGCTACTTTTTAATAACATGTCATCGGTATAAAGTGCTCTGTGGTATTCAATAAAGACCTGTCGTTTCCCCCTTTTTTTATCCTGAATATAGTATACATTTAATAAGAGAGTTTGGAAGGGGAACAAAGGCTCTTCTCTTTTATTAACGGTCTCTCATTTTCCTATTCTTGATTTCTATTTTAATATTTCTATATTTCTATACTGAAAATTTTATATTCAAAACAAATGAAATAATTTATCGATTTTCTTTGAAAAGAGTCATAAGGATAAAGTTAATATCATTTCCCTTATTCACATAAAAACTTAAAACTGGAAAGAAGAATACGGCGCCTGTTTAATTACAGAAAGATGAGAAACTTTCTTTTGTAAAGGTGTTTGGTGATACAAGGCCTCCTATAAAAAGAATGTCGACATTCATGGAATAAATCTCGTTGGTACAGTGTAAAAAAATTTGAGCTAGCTAAAACGAACGAATAACATAAAAATAAATATTTTTACTGATGATTGTAGGCAGTAGTCCCACTATTTAGGATATTATGGAATGTTGCTATTCCAAGGGGCTGTCATACCTTGTCAAATTACAGCACAAATCATCACTCTTCCCGAAAAGGAAAATATATTGATTTCCAGATTTTAAAAAAATCAAAACATTGAAATAACGAGTTTTGATGAAATTTATACATTGTTTGACGATTAAGGTCTTAATTAGATCCTGCGCCAAGACCATACAAGGCGCACCGTGGACTAGCCTACCCGTTGGACAATATCTTTGTTAGATTACTATAATTGAAATGTCGGGCCCGATGCGTTACGAAACGGAAGAGGATAATGGCCTCTTCACGAATCGAACTACGATGATGGCCAACTTTGAAGAATGGATAAAAATGGCCACAGATAACAAGATCAACTCAAGAAATAGTTGGAATTTTGCCCTGATTGATTACTTCTATGATTTGGATGTGTTGAAGGACTCAGAAAACAATATCAATTTCCAGAAAGCATCTGCGACGTTGGATGGATGTGTGAAAATCTATTCCTCAAGAGTCGATTCGGTGAGTAATGAAACCGGGAAAATATTGAGTGGATTAACACAGAAAAAAGAGAAGCAAGCATCAAAAAATGCGAACGGTAACGATAAAGATGATGATGGTGAGAACGAAGAAGGGGATAATAGTGTGGAAATTGATCCTAAAACAGGGTTACCAATAGGTATTGAAGAATCAGCCAAGAATAAGAAAAAAAATCTGAATAGGGTTTTAGAAACTACCCTGGTCGAATTCGATACAATTAAAATGAAAGCATTAGATCAAGAATTGAATATCGATCCGTTATTCAAGAAAGCATTAGTAGACTTTGACGAAGGTGGTGCTAAAAGTTTACTATTAAATACATTGAATATTGATAGCACGGGACGAGTGGTATTTGATGCATCGATGAAAGATACCATCCTTACGAAACCAGCAGTCGAGGCAGATAGTGAGGAAATTGAGACACAAGAGGGGAGTGAATCAGTTATACAAGATGAGTTAGAGGTCTCAGATAGCTCAGAGATCCTCAATATATCGGAAGGTCAGACGCAAATTAGCAATATTGGGGACTCCACAACGATGGTAGAAGATGAAATCCTAAGTCTGGGATTAGATTATGTAAACTTCGGTAAAATTGCAACCAGTGAAATATCCACATCTTTACACCAACTGAGGTTGGTAATGGATGATATTAATAAGGAAAAAGCTTTTGTTGATAATATTAATAATAAGGTAGATAATTTTTTGACTGAACAGGAGTTAGCGGAAGCAACACCTTCCCATAGTATTGCTGGAATTGATGCCAATGATATACCTGAGCTGGAATATTCTCTAGGTGACGGAAGAGAGGATGATTTAAATGATGGACCAGAAGATAGTCATAATGACCATACAGAAGACCAGCTCCCCGGAGAGGTAGATGGTAATGACACAACAGTAGGTAGTATGTTTGAACAAGATTTAATGACATATTTTGATGAGACCTTAAAGAGGAACTGGAGAGGTAGAGAACATTGGAAAGTGCGGAATATTAGGAAAAATTTACTACAGGAAGACCAAAATACTACCACCTCGAAAGGGAAAGGGAGGAATGAAAGGAAGGATAACGACAGTAATACCGACAACAATAGTAACGCAGAAAGTGAAGGACAAAGTGGTAATGCAAATAATGAGGCGTCTAAGATTCGACAAAAGAAGAAATCATCAGATATAAATTTCTTTGAATTCGATGAGACTTTAGACGAAAGAATTTTTGCCAAGAGCCGACAACCTATCGAATTGCCTCAAAGGATGAGAAACGATGATACCCATTACCTATTGCCTGATGATTACCAATTTACAAGCGACAAAATCATCAGATTATTTATAAAGCCCGAGCAAAAGATGGGACTATTCACACATAGGAAGAAGCATAAAGGTAGGCGGAGTCATGGCAATGCCAGAATTTATGATGAATCAACTATCACGGCTGGTATTACCGAGCAAGAAAAACAGGACGATCATCTACCAGAGGTTGCCAATGAAGCCTTTTGGGCTGAAAATTACCAAAGGAAAGAACAAGAGGACAATGCCGCCGAGGAGGGTGAGGAAATTCATGGCATGGAGGTTGAAAATCCCTTTGATGATACAGCAGGAATCGATTTCAACCAAGCTTTTGATGATGCTGAATATGAGGATAACGAGAATATGGTCTCAGGGCAAGCGAATTATGGTGATGTGGCAACAAAAATGTCGCCAAGTCAGCCAGTTGTCCCCGTCAAGGAGGAAAAGGTCACTTATTCGCGTGTATCAAAGAAAGTCGATGTAAGAAGATTGAAGAACAATATTTGGAGATCAATTCATTCTTTGGCAACGATATCACAGAAGGAAATACCGGGGGAGGCTGAGGAGTCTACGGCAAATGCCGAACCGATTACAGGAACGACAGTCTCCTCTACTATATCCTTGAAGTTCACAGACATTTCTAAAGAGTTGATAAAAATGTATCCTCCTGAAATCCTTCGGGACATATCGACAAGTTTTTGCTTCATATGTTTATTGCATTTGGCCAATGAACATGGTCTCCAAGTCAAAAATCATGATGATTTCGAGGATTTGGAAGTCGAGATTGATAGGACAATAGTCACACAACAGTAGATATGGTCGCCATATATATGGTCTTATATAGCACTCCTTATATCACCAATATATCATTCCTCTTCAATCAGACTGTGAATTTATAGTAGAAACTTCTTGTTGTTCATTGGATAAAGTGAGAGCTTCAAATTTCAAGTAACACTTGACTTTGACAGAGACACGAAGAATATATACAAATGACGATACTCAGGCCTTTGAATCGTTTACTACTGCTACCCACATTAGGTTTTACCTGTGGGGTTGTAACATTCATCAGGGCTTGGCCAGACGAGTCGAACTCCCTATCTCTTAGCGATCCTGTAAGTGATATACCAACTGGGAAAGGGGTCCACAAAAGACAACCTCTTATCTTGCAAAGGGCAGACATATTGGAGAAGATCGCGAAGCTACCGTTATACCGTGAGTTAAAGGATGATCCGAAGATTGATCACTTAGTCCAGAGCGAGAATATTCCCATGAACCATCGTCCATATCACGTTGGTCAGGGACAGTTGTTTGGGCCATCCAAATTAGAGATTGATCCGCTTATATTTCACGATACCGAGGATAGATCTCTAGTCGTATTTTACCACCTTGGTGCGGGTCTCAGCAATAAAAATAATAAGATACATAAGGGTGTATTATCACTATTGCTAGACGAAGGTTTATGCTATTGTGGCTTCCCTTTGTTACCAAGTAAGAGAGGTGTTACAGCGAAACTATCGCTGAACTTTGAAAGAGATATTCCCGCTGATTCGACGGTAATTCTCAGGGCGAAAGTCACACAACTGAAGGGCAGAAAATGTGTGATTGACGGTTCTCTCGAGGCTATTCCTTCGAGAAATTTACTCCAGTACATGGCAGGGAGAGAACCTACAAGAGGAAAGACATTTGTTACAGCTAATTGTATCTTAGTGGAGCCAAAGTGGTTCAAATATCTTTCATGGTTACATATATTTTAAGGATAACTAAAGACGAATATGGGGATGGATTCTGATTGACTGAACGAAAGTGTCTCTATAATATATACATGCTTATATGCAAAAGTTGTGTAGTGATTTTATTTGCTAAAAAAATTTAATATATTCCCATTTGTTGAAGCCCCTTTGCTTCGTTTAGGTTTTGATTTCGTAACCTTTGTGTTGGATTGAGATGATTTAATTCTTGGCCGCTGATCCTTAGAAAATAGTAGTCTCTTTTCTCCGACTGACAAATTCTCAGAGTCCTTATCGATGCCATTTATGCTTTCCGACAACTTTAAAGCAATGTGGTAATCTTTATGTTCTTGGAAATCTTTGAGAGTCTCAAAATTTATGGAGCATTTCTCGCATCTAAAGAGTGAATCGACGCTATTTTTTTCAGCCCCTAACTCTATATCGTTTGAATTATCTGTGTCTACATCTGTATCAGATTTGAAAACTTGTGCCTGGTTGCCAAACATGTCCAATACGGTTTTTTGCAGTTCTAGAATATCAAAGGATGATATCACTACGCTCAGAGTGTTTAAAGGATAAAATTTATCTGAATTACCTCTGGCAAACTTCGAATCTAATTCAGTAGCTAGTTTAGAACTTGCTCTTAATAATTCTTGGGCGCTAATATTTGATGTTCTGTACATTATTGGCCCCGATTTCCTGTAATTCTCTCCTAACGCTGTTCTCAAGATTATGGTGAGGGTCTTTGGTTTGATAACTTTATTATACTCTTGCTCCAATTCTTGTACTCTGGAGGTAAGTTCACTGCAGAAGACATCCATCCATGACATAATATCAACTAGATTCGAGCATGCCTTACCTCTCATATTCTTATTAGACATCATTGACTTGACCACTGGACGAGGGTTTAGAGCCACGTTATGCTGCCCTCGAACCAGTTCATATAGTTTATTTGCCAATCCATCAGTATTTTCAAAAGTCGATTTATTGTGATTCAAATCAAAGTTTGTGTGTTTAAGCTCCACATCCATAAAATCTTGTAATTCCTTTGCCGTAGACCAGTTTTCTCGGATATATTTGATAGTCTGCGTCGAGGGTAAATGAAGCAAGTTGGTAAGCTCCTTACCAAGTGAACCACCAAGGGTCCAGAAACTCGTTATTTCAAAGTTACCACAATCCAAGAAATCGTTTATTGATTTATTTAAAACGATAGTCTGTGCATCTGGTTTCATAAAATTAGAGGCCAACTTACAAATTGTCTTTGTCCTCGAAATACCACAAGACGTGGTATATCCTAATGTGCTTTCTATATAGTCCCTTATCTCGTGGGTAATCGTAGATGTGATGGCAAAAATTACATCGTCCCAATCTTGGATAATTGGTGCACTAGCATCTTCATCTTTCTTGAAAGCATTTCCCTTAAACTTTAATCGTTCAACTATTTCTTCAGATACCCGAGGTAAGTATGAATCTAAATCATACCTACCGCTTATAAATAGGTCTCGTATTTCATGAAAGATCGAAAGTTCATGGGTCTCATCAGAATCGGTATCTTCCTCTAGCATCAATCTCTTGAAACACAGCCGTCCCATATCCATAAAGACTTCATCGACACTTGCCTTCTCTACTAAATCACAATATTCTTTGAATATTTTGAGAATCTTCCTACTTTCCCTGCGATATGGATCAAGAGCCACTTTATAAAGCTCTGGAGAGAGTCTCTTGGATTTATCCTTATTCCAGGAACCATACCCATCATGGTACTGCCAAAAATCATCGCCTTTTCTGAACACTGCTGTGTGGATCGGTATCAGGTCTGGACACTTCTGCATGGCACTCTCAATAGAATCCATTCTTGAGATTTTGTACTTCCTTGCGGCATACGAGACTGCTATAATGGAACTCCACTGGACACATACGACTGGGTCTTCTCTTGTGTAACCACACCTAATCTGCTCCACTTGCGCAAAGAAGGCGTTCATGTCGATATGTGCAATACACGCCAAAGGCGATTTGTACGAGTCATTAGGTGAATTCAAATCGATCAAATCTCTCCATTTATAGTCCGACATCAACTAGGTTCCACATCAATACTACACAGTGATGTAGCTCTGAATACAGCGTGGTGTCTTAGATGATATATGGCGTTTTATATCGAAGAGACTTTGCAAAAATATGGAATACTATTAAAAAAATAATACTGATATCCATTATTCAAAATTAAGAAGGCCATTCAATCACCAAATTTATTAGCTTACGCGTAGACTACTTGAAGTTACCGCAAGAGGTGTGGTAACGTTTAAAGTGGCAGAGATGCTCTGTCAAAAAGATTTAGGCTACGGGTGTCACAAGACAATATTAAGAGATAAAAGCAAGAGTGGGTTAAATGTGAGTGAGATATATGACAAAGTGAAAGATGGACCAATATAATCATGGAAGGAAAGATTATCTTGGTGAGTAAATGTCAGTGGATCTTGTTTGAACCATAATAGGAACCTAATATAGATAAATCATTAATATGAAACTAATAATTCACTAGGCACCGGAGTGTCGTCAAACTGTTTTTGAGTGGCCAATGTGGCTCAATTCGCAAGTATATTGTGTTAAAATATTAGTATTACAATCATAAGGAAGTGGAATTGAAAACAAATAATGGTAATGTTGAGAATTCATAAATTTAAAAAAATTGGAATATTATCAAAAATTAACGAGAGAAAAGTTGGGTTAATGACGTAAAAAGATTGGATTATCTTTATCATATATTAAAACCTTATATTAGTAAAAATATAAATAATTTTGGTTGCTTTGGAGATGGATATTGTGTTGTTTAAAAATGAAAGAATATTTTTGGCTTTTAAAAGATTAGGTTAAAAATATATCTTAGTTTTCAGGAATTTCGATTTCACCAGCGTTGATACCTTCAATGATATCGTGAGGGTTCTTGAAGTCAACACGACAGCCGACAGATTGGGCAGTACCTAAGATTTCCTTGGTAACGGACGCTAGGTTCTTACCGAAAGACTTTTCTTGCATTTGTCTGGCAATTTCAATGATTTCATCTAAGGCGATGTTACCACTGTGCTTGATGTTCTTGTCCTTCTTTCTGTCTCTTGGAGCTTCCTTCAAAGCAGTGATGACTAGAGAAGAAGCGGATGGGACGACAGAGGCGGTAGCTTGTCTGTTTTGGATCTTCAATTGGACGGTAACCTTGATACCCTTGAATTGCTTGGTGGCCTTGGCGATATCTTCACCGACCTTCTTTGGGGACAAACCTAGAGGACCGATCTTTGGAGCTAAAGCGGCAGAAGCACCAACTTCACCACCGACGGCTCTTAGGTATAGGTACTTAACTTCACTTGGGTCGAACTTTGGAGGCATTTGTTGTTTATATGGGTTGTTATGGCTTACTCAGTAGAATAGAAAGACTGTTCCATATTCACAAGAACAAACTGACATAACAAGCAATTCCTCAAATCTAACCTCAGTGATAAGATATCTTGTCAAATTGAACATATACTAGCAATAGTCGCCGCCCACAGTCAAGGTGAAATTCCAGAGACTGACAGAATTTCCAGATGCGGTCAATGCCGCATTTTTTGCGTCCGTGCGTCCTGTTTTTTGGGGAAAGTGAATAATTACCGAATGCAGTAATTTTCCCTCATTGTCGGTTTTTTCATTAAACTCTTTTTTTAGTTTACATTTTTTGAGTACCAAACGTCTGGGTGTTTGAATTTGCGAAATTGGGTATGGGTGTTTTTGAACGTACTTTTTTTGACTCAAACTGGGCTTAACGTTAATAACAATATCCGTTTCTTATATCAATGTCGAATATATAAGTGGTTCTAGTTATATGTCTAGTTCAATCTCGTTTGGATTACTCGGAAGTTGATCCGTACTTTCGCCAAGAGACAATTTTGCTTTATTTGAAGAAGCGTGGAATTGTATGTTCCCGCTAGCTTTACTGATCGTCTCTGTGTCGATTTTCATTTCCTGTTCGACATGACGTTTCAGTTTTAGCATTTCTTTGTATGTCTCCTTATTGCCATGCTCCAATTCAAGTGCATCCCAAAAGTCCCACAATGGTTCGTTCTGTGATGGGTGGAGCAAAACTGCACCATATCGCAGAATTTCCCTGGCACGTTTCCATTCTTGTAGATCTCTTTCTATAGTAGCGAAATCGACAGCGTATCTAACACTCTCTGAAACCGGAACTTTTTCGATGCATTCTTGATATATGGGTCGAGTGGCAATTCTACCAAACGTCCTGGTTGTCTTCTCAAGTGACAGATCCCATAGTTTGATTTTACTCCTCATGTATCTTGTCGGTAGTGATCTTGCTCCCTGCAATAAGATATTGATACTCATATTGGTGATGCCAATTTTCTTCTCCTCAAAAGAATTGTATAGTAGATAAATTGCACCTGCGTCAATCGCATCCTCATTTGAGAAATCTAAAATAGCTTGGTCAAATAGATCACGGACGTATTCTTTGTTAAGTGTTGTCATATTGGCATCACTTGTTACCTCCCCCAAATATCTCAGCCATATTTCAAAGCGAATTCTTGCATCAGTAAACGCCGTGAGGGCCCTCTCATAAACTTTAAAACATTCTAATGGCTTTCCCACTGACTTGAAGAAATTGGCATAATTATCAAACATTAATGGTGTAATTAATTTCAGGGTGATAATTTGTTCATAGGCCTCTGTTATTTCTTTTTCCAAATCGCCATTGTTTGGATCTACATCAGCCTTTATCCCAGTTTCTAACTCTGCTTCCAACAGGTCAATGTAAAAGGACCAAAGGTTTGACGAATTAAATAAGATCGTTTGTGCAGGAACCTTTTTCCTAGAAGTAAATGTCTCAATGAGTAATTCAAAGGATTTAGGCACCGTCAAAATCGATCTCAGCATAGTTATGGCTCTGTCAACGCCAAAGGACTTCAATTCATTCTGTATCCATGTCATGTATATCGTCTCGATATCTTTGAGAAATGGAAAGGGTACCTTGATTGCTGCAGAATACACCTCTCTTGCCGAGTCATAATCTCTAGCATCCCAATATATTTGGGCATAGTTGTTCCATGCCACTGCCATTTGTCCCTCGACGGTCACTTTCAAGGGGTCGATTGTAATCAATGCCTTTGCGAAGACTTCACATTTCCCTTCCGCTGTGGGGAATAGTTCAACTCTTTCTAGCCATGCAGAAACATTATTTGGGTTTCGCCTTATCTTTAAGTCATTCAATTTTAGTAAACGTGACGACAATAAATCTTGTAGTATCTCTGAATGTTTTGTAATTAATGACGATCTATCTATGCCTCTCGTAATCTCTTGTTCTTGTATCAGCACACCTATATATGCCTGCTCAAAATCGACGGAGAAGTTATAGATAATCATGAAATCGGCCAATGTTATCGTTTTGGCTAATTCCTCCTCCAAGTACCCAACTACTTTCATGAATCTATTGTGTTTGATATAATGTTTGGCTTGATGAAGAATGAGTGTGGACTTATTCTGGGGGAAAGCAACTTCCGTTGTATGTAAGATCTCTTGATACTCTTTCTCCAAATGCAATCCCTCTAACGTGTTCATATATATCAGTATCAGAGAAAAGGGAATGTCCTTGAAATTCTTGTGTTTTAGTAGGAGGTACTTGTAAAAACAACTCTTAATCGCGCTATAGTCTTTCGTCCTAGAGATAAGCAACAGTATATCATTCCTTCTCTCATCGGGGCACACGGTCAGATATCGTTCTAAAATACTAGACGTCCATATATCTGCCGTGTCCTCACCAGTTTCTTTACTCGTGTCCTCATTTGATGAATCCTCACTAGAGGAACCGTCTCCAAACAGCGTAACGTGTATGAGATGTTCTAGTTGCTCCAGTTGTGTCTCCTCCTGTTCCATCAAAGTGGAGGCCTCTGTCAAGGGGATTAGTTTCTCCTGGATAAAAGTCAACACCAGTTCCCACGCCTTTGCGAGGTTAGCCACTTTATGAATCACTTGAAGTGCTGTGTCAAAGGCCTCTCGGATGACTGCCAAATCTAGGCATTCTATCGCCAACGTTAGATACTCCAAACACAGAGAATCACGTTCGGCACTATCTCTATCCTTCGTCGTTTTATGACCATCTGTGTCCGCCAGACACCGTTTATACAATTCTAGCACGGCACCTATGTGAGCATTCTTCTCTAATGTGTTCACCTGCACCATCCAGTGGATGTAACTGATCCAGGTATCCAGTTCGCCCCCAAATTGAAGCAAGAGCCTCTCGTAGAGCCACACAACGTGGCTCCAGGGCCTGCTCGAAGCGTCTGCCCTGTTTTGCCGCTTCCACTCGTCCAGGTACTTGTTCCACGAGCTCCTGCTCTCTGGCGCCCGCTGCAACTCGTACTCGAATGCAATGTCGTTGTCATCCAGCACGTACTTGCCAATGTCCTCCATAGCCACTCACTGCTTCTTATCCGGTGTCTCGTGGGTCCAGCATCAACCGCCAGAGAATCTTCGAATTACTAGTGGAAAATATCACAAAAGGTTGATGGTTCCCCTAAGGAGGGGCTTAAAGGCCAGTCAAGGAACCGTAAATGCGGTTGGGTTCGGTATTAGTCGGTGCTATTGCTGCTGCACGTATCGCTCAGGGGTTGCCCTTTGGGCTGTCCTGGTGGGATAGTGTGCTAGAGGATGCGGAAGTGGCTGGAGTCGATCCGCTGCGGACGCTGGAAATTAACGAGGGCAAGTATGTCACCGTTAGGGACTCTGAGAAGCTCTCACTGCTGCGCCGCGGTGTTAAGTTTATGGATGTGACGGATGTCCGAACGCTATGGCCCTTCTCCCGGCAATGTGGCAAGGATATTGCCGTCCCGGAGTATGTGTACCCGGAGAACATGACCCATGGCAGAGAGGTAAGTGCGCTGGCGAGAGAGATAGACACGCAGTCTATGCACGCTCGACTGGCCAAGTTTACCAGCTTCTATACGAGGTATTACAAGTCCCAGAGCGGGTATGACGCCGCGGAGTGGCTCTCGGGCCAGATCTCCGACATACTGGCCAAGTTGCCCGAGGGTGTGGCCACCGTGAAGCACGTCAGTCATTCTGGGTGGGACCAGTACTCTATCATTGTTTCTATCGCTGGTTATGAGAGCCCCGAGAATGTGGTGGTCCTCGGTAGCCATTTGGACTCGATCAACCTTCTGATGCCCTCGATCTTGCCAGCTCCTGGGGCAGACGATAATGGATCCGGTACTACGACTAACCTAGAGGCTCTGAGGCTGCTTGTGGAACACATTACGGCCGAAGGACACGGTTTCAAGAACACCGTGGAGTTCCACTTCTATTCCGCGGAGGAAGGCGGGCTACTGGGGTCTCTCGATGTGTTTACGCAGTATGCGCAGTCCCAGACACACGTAGTGGCCATGGTGCAGCAGGACATGACAGGGTACGTTATGGACGCCGCGGACGAGCACATCGGCGTTGTCACGGACTACACCTCACAACCGCTGACCGAATTCCTCGAGCGGGTGATCGAGACGTACCTTGACATCCCCTACAGGGAGACTACGTGTGGTTATGCCTGCAGTGACCATGGATCCGCCAGGAAGAACGGGTTTCCCGGGGCGTTTGTCATCGAGAGCGAGTTCAAGAAGACCAACAAGTACATCCACACCACAATGGACACCCTCGACAGGCTGAGTCTGTCGCACATGGCTGAGCACGTCAAGCTGGTGCTCGGGATTGTCCTGGAGCTAGGTAACTGGCAGTCCTTCGATCGCTGAGACGAAGAGTCGCGTCCGATGCTCTGTATTCAAAAGTATCACATAAACGTAAATAAGTGCAATTCCTTCGAAGCAATAGCTGATCACTTGAAGTTGAAACAGTGGGAACCGCTCGAGGCACCAGGTGATGGAGACCATTGCAAAGTTGCTGGTGTGTCCGCCGCCGCAGAGGATCAACCTGCTGGTAGTACTCGCGGTATGGCTGTGGTACGGGATCCTTAAGCAACTGAACGCGTACAAGGTGGACGTCGCGTCCGTTCTTCAGGTGAAATTGCCCTATGATATGCACCCGGCACCGACACACGGTCAATTGCAAAGACAAGCGCGTCAGTTTGCCCTGTGGGTCTCTAAGATTGCGTTCCCGCTGCACATCCTGACATTGTTGGCGTTTGAAATGTTTGGGGACGCCGAGAGTGGGACTGTGCCCTATCTGATGCTTCACGGTGTCCCGCTAGCACAATTGGTGTTTTTGGTGGTGGCTGTTACGAGACAATCCCGCATTATCAAGTATGCCGCGATGAGACTACCTCTCATAGAGCCCCGTCCCACGGCGTTGAGAAACGTGTACATCTTACTCTCGGACGGGCTCACTTCGTTCACGCGGCCGCTCATTGATTTCACACTGTACACGTCTCTGTTGGTCAGCGAGCCCCTGACGCATCTGGACCTACTACTCTCGTCGCTGCCGTCGCTCGTGCGGATATTCCAATGTCTCAGGGAATTCAGACTGGTGGGACACGCATCTTTGCTCGGGAACACGCTGAAGTATACCTGTAACCTCCCGATACTCGTTTGCACATGGTACACCCGCATTGAGCCCGAGCTGTCGCTCCAACAGAACTTTAGAGTCGCACAGACGTGTTTCCTGCTGTTGAACTCGACGTACTCGTACCTGTGGGACGTGAAGATGGACTGGCATATCCCCAGTTTCATCACTCTGCGGGGCCGGGACAAAAAGATGGTGATGTTCAATAGGAGTGTTTACCAAGGTGCCCTTGTGACGAATTTCGTGCTGCGGTTCTGGTGGTTGTGGATCTTGTTATGGGGCCAGTACCATGGTGTTAGCGGCAAATACATTCTCTTCGAGGGAGAGCTGCAGTATCTGGAGATACTGAGGCGGGCGCAGTGGGTGGTGTTTAAATTAGAGTCTGAGTTTGTCTCGAGGCCTGTGGCGAAGGCCTAGGTGTGTCTGAGTTGTATAGTTCTTGCTATATGTGTTATTATTATAAAGATAACATGAGCGAATGCTGCTTATGCTTAGTGGATATTGCATTAAGTAGGGGCGTGGGATTAAAACGAACTTTCGAGCCAATTCCCTCTTCCATCGTTAGCTCCAATCAAAATATTTGGGGTTAGCCGGTTATCGAAGCAAATGTGTTTCCATCAAGACTCACGAAGAAGATGTCTATGCTTTTTGTCTATGTTAGTATACATAATGTTATTAAAGAATGTCTGAACAAGAACCTGTAATCAGTCCTTGCCCTTTCTATGTTTGTTTCTGTAGGCCTTTCTCTGGTTATCCTTTCTCTCGTTCTTGGTCAGGTACCTGAACTTTTTCTTCTTCTTGTCCTTCTTGTCCTTGCCCTTCGCCGCTGGGCTGTCCCTGTCGCCCATTCCCAGGAATTTAGCGTATTTAGTGGCCCTTGTTATGCTCTCCTTGAGGACCTTCTCCGACTTTTCGAGTTTGACGTTGTTGAGTTTCGCCAGGTACTCGAAATTCTCGTTGGGCTCTAGGGACTCGACCTCGACGGTGGTCTCGTCGTTGTACACCGCCGTGGCGACGTGTGTCCCCTTGAGAATGGGCTTCACACCGTTGCTCTGCGTGTCCGCATCGTCATCATCATCACCACCGTCGTCATCACCCCGCTCGTCCTCGAACCCCTCCCACGAGTCCTCGGCGTCTGCGCTTTTCGCACTCTCGCCACCGGCCCCGTTTATCTCGTCCTGTATATCCGCCTCGAGGGACAGCCCCTCCTTGAACTGCCGCAATTGCTCCTCCATCTCGGACTTCCTCTCCTCCCGCACGCGCTTCCGCTCCTCGACCCGCGCAAGCCTCTCCTGCTCCTTGTTGAACTCGCGCGCCTTCTTCTGCCGCTCGAGCTTCCGCTTGTGGAACCCGGTCAGGTACTCCAGCCGCGAGTCCCTGTCGAACGTCACCTCCGCCGCGCCGAACTTCCGCGCCTGCTTGCTCGCGTACTGCTTCCCGCCCGTCAGGATCTCCCTGTTCGTGCGCCCGCCCCTGCTGCTCTTCCCGCCGCGCCCGTAGTTGCCTGCCATCGCCGTCTCGCTCTCTGGCCGCTGCTCCACGTCTCGAGGCGATGAGGTGGAACCGCCTTTAAAATTTTCAGTAAATGCCCTAGCGCTATTCCAGTTCCAAGAAGGGACCACTGCTGGCAACTGGACAGCAAGAGGGCATCGAGATGGCGAGGAACGTGCATACGCTGGGTGGCGGTGCGAGTCGCGGCGGTGCGGGTGCCGGTGCCGCGGCGCAGGACGAGGACGCCACGTTCGGGGGGCTCTGGAGGAGCATTCCCCCCGTGTCGCGCGCGCTCGTCCTCGCGATGGGGACGGTGACGGCGCTCTCGGCGCTGCAGCTGGTGAGTCCCGGGCGGTTTGTCTTCCAGGGCAGGGAGGTGCTGCGCCACTGGCAGCTGTGGCGGTGCGCGACGGCGTTTCTGATGCTGCCGCCGAGCGCGATGTCCGCGGTCATGGAGCTGTACAACGTCGGGACGCGCGCGGTGGCGCTCGAGACGGACCGGTTCCTCGTGTCGCGGAGACACAGCCCCGCGATCGACTTCGCGTGGTACCTGGCGTTCTGCGGCGTGTTCACGCTCGGCGCGTGTCTGCTGTTCTACGGGTCGTACGCTCCGCTCGTGTTGACGTCCGCCTTGGACGCCGCGCTCACGCTGACGTGGGCCGTGGACAACGCGGACGTGGAGGTGCGCTTCTACGGCGTGGTGCCGCTCCGCGGGAAGTTCTTTCCCTTCTGTCAGGTGCTCGTCGCGGCCGTCTTCGGCGGGGATGTAGCGTTGATGCTCGTGGGGTTCCTCGCGGCGTACGTGTTCGCGTGCATAGACACGCGGACGTGGGGGCCTCTGTGGGGGTATGTCACCCGTAAGGGGAAGTGGTACGGTGTTGTTCCGACGGGGAAGTTCCATGCGTCGCTGTGGTTCATTTATTCGTACGAGGCGCTCTTTGGCGGATCGTACTATCAGAGAAGTGTGCAGAGTGTCAAGAAACAGGAGATGAGTGGCGGTGTGCGCCTTGGTAGTGCCTCTTCGGGGAGCACGTCTGGCGGTCAGCGGCTCGGTGGGTATGACACTAGGACATACTCATCCAGGGAGTATCTCGCCACGGGTTCCCGCAGAAATCTCACCTCGGCGGCAAGATCCAGGGCTGGTACCACGGAGTAGACGTGTTCACTAGGCCCACCCTCCACTGACAAAAGCTAATCAACTATATATTTATGTAGTATATGGTGTATCGTGAACCATTCATGACATGACTGCGTACCCTTGGCATGTATATATTTAGGCACTTCCGGCGAGTCTAACTGAACACTGGCCCGTCTGCGTTGTCGCTAGAATATTTGATAAGTTGGCATCATTCTGAGATATGGGCAGCCAGGTTCGTAACGTGAGCTGAACGAATTATTGATGACGCTCTGCCCGGTGCCCAGATACAATTACATTACAAGGAATATATAGTTATATTAGTTATGTCTTTACCCAGATACAATTATATTATAAGGAATATATAATTGTATTATGTCTTTATCCAGAAGGCAATGTAATGAATGGTCCGTCCTCTGGTGGAAGTGTGTGTAGACTTTCAATCGTGTCACTTTAAAGAAAGAACTCTGAATTTCATTCCAACAAGGTATGCGAATTGGTAAGCTGGTTTTAATCAACGGATAAGGAAATGTAACGACGCGTTGATAAACCGGTAGAAAAGATGAGAAGATTTGAATTCCCTTCAAACACTGTGTGGAAATCAGCAACTTCGTGACACTTCTCTGTCCCAATTTCCTGCAAGCGTTCGCCAAGCGATGGTACCAAATAATTGCCCCAGAGGTTTTAGCAGATTTAATCGTCAACTTGCTAAGGATCAACCCAAGCTGTGTAGAGTTCCGGTACTGAAATAATTTTAGAAACTAAGAAACTAGGTCCATGGTATATTATCTGGCCTAAAGTCACACACTTTCAAAGGCCATATCTACAGCTTGAGCCCCGTTTAAAAAGGATATGTAAAGTTTGTCATTCCTTATCCTATAAAAGTTCAAACTCTATAATACTTGGCTGGTAATCGATAAACCTTCACAGGCAAGATAATACGATAAGAACCAGTGAAAAGAATATGTGCAATACTATAATTGTGGCTACAACAATACCATAGTCTTTCATTTGACGGCAAGTATCTCTTCGCCAAGGAAATTTTTTATTAGAGACGAATTAATGTCAACGATTGATCTTGTTTCTTTACTTTCTTTAGGAATATACATTCATGTTAAGATCTACGAAGCTTGTAGAAATAGGATTAGCGTAAACCTTGTACCTGAATATATCATAGACATGCCGATTTCACCGGATCAACAGATTCTGTTGACAATGTCTGAAACCAAGATGGAGGAGGCAATGCTATTGTAAATTCCTAAGGAATAAAACTTGTAAATTAGCCCCAACTAAATACTAGTCTTGTGAAGCTCGTCGCGTTTATAATGACGGGTATGTTGACAATGTCCACGAGACAATTCAAATTAGAAGTTGGACCTTTGTCTGGTTAGTCATCATCAGTTCGTGTTAGTGCCTCATATGTTGTTTAGAAGGGGGTGTCCAAGTTCCCCTTAGGTTACTGGAATATAACTCTTTTATTAGAATATTTGTTTTATTTACACTTTGCTGCCTGTTTGAACGTCCTGAAACATTTTGACTTCAAGGAAAAATATCCAGAACTAAAAGTGAATGTTAATTTAAGGAAAGACAATGGTCGATATAAATTCTATATAAAATGTCATTCTATAAATATATGCAAATGTATGTAATGATTAACCCTCAAGCAATAACACCCTATATCCAAATCATGACTCACAAGGCTGCGTTGTCAGGTTCTGTGTGTTCCGTTGTGGAAGAAGTGATGGAAAGGTTACGTTTCTGGGGTACTAAACTCGAGTATGACTTTTTCTGTAAGAACGGAACAACTATAGGCTTTTGAGTTATACTTGGTAACGGTGGAATTGTCGGTATCGAGTTTGTTTTAGTCTCTGTTGGCGAGGGGTTTGTGTCCCCCCCTATTGTACTTCCAATTATATTCCCATGAGAGTGAGCAGGTTTCACAGAGACCAATTCTGATAATTTGGGCAAAGGCGGAAGTGACGGAATCAGCACGGATCTATCGTTATCAGGTTTATCTTCCAAATTTATTGAACCATCTGTATTGATCAGATTTTCTCCTGGAATATGTTCGTTACCAGAAGTATTATGTGTAGGTACGCTTACTTGAGGAAGAAATGGATTCGCTGCTTTATTATTTTTGAAATTTGACAAACTTCTAACGGCAGCACTAGAGATTGTTCTAGGAATTCTCACTGGAGGCAGTGCAGCCTTTCGATTTGACGTTTGGATGCCCGTGCCCGACAGAGATGGGCTTGTCTTCGCTGTATCTTTTGTGTTCGGTGAGGGGCTAAATGATAGAGACCCGGGAAATGTATTCAGTATTGGATTTGACGGCAGTGGCTGAGAAACAGGATCTAGCTCTGGTATATTATCTGCACCCCTTGAAGCTGTCGGCGTGGGTATCGTGTATCGATCCTCGGGAGCCTCCAAGGACCCATCATTTTGAAGGGTATCGCTGGTCAGGGTACTATATGCCTGCGTAATGTTATGTGACTGGGACAAGGGAGTCGATTGTCTTGTCTCTTGATCAGTATTCAGTGGTGCGCGAGCAAGTGGACGCAATCCATATCTGGTGGGGTCGGAGTCCTCTGTAAAAGTGTGTGATGGCAATGGTCCGTCTTTACTGGGTGTGATTGACCGATTAGGATCCAAAGTTTGTGCATCCAAAGTTTGTGCGTCGCGCACGATATCCAAATACGCATAATGATGCTGTATGACAGATGCATGTGGACTGTGCAGGGAGGACTGCACAGTTGTATCTGCGTGTCCCTCCTCATCACTGGAAATAACGACGACTTCATTGTCCGCATGATTATTTGGTTCTACAGTAGCGTTGGGTATTGCCCCCCCATTTCCGACTCTCGGTACATCCTCACCGTTATCGTCACTGTCCGTGTCGGGCTCCGTGATGGGAGTCCATGATCCATCCACGGACAGAGTCACTTGTTCTACGGCGTCACTGGACCCTCGTATAATCTCGTCTACGAACTCGCAGATCGCGATATCGCGGATATCTACTCTTATCTGACACACGGGACACTTCCAACTCGGCACCTGCAACTGTGAATGCAAGAACCACAACGCGTCAAAGCATTGCAAGTGCCTACAGTTCGTCGACTTCGCCGGGAACTTCATCCGGGAGAACGAGATCGGACACTGCAGACTCATCACCGTGGACAGCGTGGCTATATCGTCGTCGTCCTCCTCGCTGTGCAGGTGTCTCAGGTAGTACAGCGTTGCGTTCTTTATTATCCGTGGGTGTTTTAATATGACCGAGTGCATCAGCTCCTCCGGGGTGAATGTCTCGACGAGGTACACGAACAGCTTGTATCTGGAGGGACAGTGCGAGTAAACGAGTTGCAAGTGGTTGTTCGAGGGTTGCTGGGCTGTAACGACCCACCGGGTCAGGTCTACGGGTGTAAACAGGGGACACTTGTCTGCTTTTACCACTTTCCCCCCCGCGCTGGGCACGACACTGCCATTCAGCAGTATTTCGTGCGGCAGGGGAAACTTCAGGTCGATATACTGCGAGTCGTGCGCGTCGCTCGCAAGATCATCCATCTTGCACGAGTACAGGAACACCTTGTATTTGCCCTGAGACTGTACAATCAACGAAACGTCCCTGGGATCCAACGTGAAGCGCATACTCGTCACACCAGTCCCTTTCTTCGTGGACTCCAACACAGCCTCGCCGTTACGCACCAGTCTTTTCATCTTGTAGAAGGGAGTATCTCTGAAATGCCTCACCTCGTGTGCCACGGGGGGAGTGATGGGTCTCTTGGGAGTCCTAATCCGTTCTGTCTCAGCACGGAGAGGGCCACGCGTACTCTTACTAGGGTCTACACTCACCCGCTTACCAGGGTCAGCATTCCCACTGTACGCAGCCACAATATCGCTAAACTTCGGCAACTCCAGCGCGTCACTCGTCACAAGAAACCGCAGGGACCGCACACACACGGGGTCCACCCTATCGTAATTCCCCTCGAGGAAGAAATGATCTACGATATACTGCTTCACTCTATTCTGTATCTCCAGCTTCCTCCCACTGGGCAGGACTCCCATGGCCCTCGCTAAGATCTTCAGTCGTGGCAACTTGCACGTCTCCACGAGGCTCACGTACCGCTGCAACTCGACGTGCATCGCAGTGGCGCCCATCGGCACGACCACCCGCTGCGCATCACTCGACATTGGTAGACACCAGACAGCGGACACCGGATACCAGACGGCGATGGGACCGGTCTCTTCGCTCTTGCAGGTCCAATCCTTTACAGATCCAGATCGGAATCGGAATCGGAATCGGAATCTCGGGCCGTGAAACCGCGGAAATTCTCGGGGTTTCGTATTCTGCGAAAACAGCAATCGATGCAGCGGGGTGTCTGGGTTTCATTATTATTTTTATTACAGGGTGAACGTTGGATTCGCGGAATGTAACACATAACGGATATATGTTAAATGAGAGAGTACCGTCAAATTAATGAGTTCTCCTATTTGGAAATTACATGGATACAGTCACATTGGGAAAAGCAGAATAACAGACCCCGCAAGAGAAGAGACCCCATTCGAGTTTTTATGAACGGCGGGGCTGTATTTCTAAGAAAACGTGTCACTGAGATATGTCAAAAGATTATAAACGTTGATAGATCATTAATGCATTATAGAGGATTGAATATTACTACTGTTCGTACTTATTTCGTATGCTTCTCTGAAACCTTACCACTCTTCTTGGGTACTCTGGCTAGCCAGTAAAGGAAAACCCCGGTACAATAGTTAAACACTATGTATGCGCAGAATATACCGTAATTTCTCCATCTTCTACTATAATAAGAACTGACATTCGCTAAGAAGACATTTGTGGTAGAATACTGACAGAAGTGGCATAAATCGGTAGCACTTTCATCTTGTAGGTAACCAGTCCCAGTCATAGCAATATAAGGTGCCATATACTCTCCACACGTTGAGCCACTTGGCGGGGTAAATTGAACAAACTCATAATCTGAACACTCAACATTAACGTTAGCGACACCAACAGATAATGTAGCATCAATAAAATAGGTCAATGGGGACACTCTGTACATAAATATCCAGAACCGTGGGAGACTGCCTGGTGTAACCAAGACCCCACAGAAAGACAGAGCCATCGTAAACATCAAACTTGCTAGATTGGCGGCTGTCTCAGCAACCTCATTGAAAGATATAACCAATATGGCCATCGAACCAATGTAGACATAGAACGCAACGGAGAACAACCAGAATAGTGCACCTCTCTCATGCAACTGATTAGCAAATGAAGCATTGCTATAGAAGCCAACAGCATAATAGTAAATACAATAAGCAATTGTACCAGCCATAACATTCCATGGGATTTCTACTAATATTTGTGAAACAATAAATGCAAGCCATGAAAAGGTTCTCGATGGACGTTCTCTGGCCTCATATAAATCTCTTTGCTCCACGAAAAATGGTAAATATTGTTCCAGGATCGGATTCAAAATAACCGTAAACATGAAGATGGATAACATTTGATTTTGTAAACCCTGCATTGACCTATCAGCTTTGAAAAACGTAAAACCAATGAACAACTGATTAAAGATCGTCAAAATGAATTTTGACCACAAGTAATCTGGAGATCTCCAATATTGTTTGAACAGACGAAGGCAAACCATTTTACATTGATAAAAGACCCCTGTGGCAAATTGTTTCTTTTCCTCCTTGTTATCTTCTTTCGTTCTTTTAGGCAGCTCTTCTTCCATCCAGTTTAATTCCTCTTGAATAGCCTTATATTCTTCCGAGTTTCTCCAAACT